>OX940985.1:5697876-6200106 GCA_954871275.1 Leptopterna dolabrata
ACTTGGTGGCTCATGCCACTGATATTAGGACATTCGAAATTCATAGTTTTCATTTAATTTGACGAGGCGCATCGTAATAGTGGGAGCGTATGATATAACTTTCTCAGGAGCGCATCGTAACGGTTTGCCCGGCCTGGGAGCGTAACGTAGGACTCCCGGTACAACAGCTGGGTTCACACTGACGCGTAATCGACGTAAAGCGCGCGAAACTCAAACGTGTAAGAGAATTTGATTGGCTAATCAGGTTAGGTTTACACTCTTACGCACGACGATTTTGAACCGGAGTGTCCAAGATAAAAAAATCCAGATATTTACCCGCCCTTTACAGTTTCTGCACAGGCAACATTGACGATTACGCGCTTTACGTCCGTAACAATGCTGTCAATGTGAACTGCTTGACGTTTTAACGCGAACCTTTACAGCATTTGCGCTTTACGTCAATGTGAACCCAAGCTTTATTCTCATAATTGCAAACAGTGTTCTTTTATGGATGAAAAGGGTACCAAAAATGCATCACGCCTATGAGTATGTTGTTTGTATTACGTATTTTAATTGTTAACAACGATTTGAGCTCTTTATAGAATCAAACTACATAAGCGAATCTTTGATAATTGAAAACTATACGTCATTTTCAGTTATTTTGTTAACTAGTAGAGCATAAATATTATTTTATTGCTGCTGGTTGATGAACGAAATCAGTTAAAAACGCATAGTTCACACTGCCTAAGTGATACCAGCCAGTAGACCGGTGATCAGTGTTGTGCATATAATAGAAATGATGATTTATACCTTGACGTAGGTAAATTAACCATCAAAATTACAATTTAAATAAACATTATTTAATATGTCTATATTTAGGATTTTTAATCAGTATAGGTAGGAGTTTAACTACAAGACATACATTCCGAATTGTGTCCCAGCAATCAACAAGTTGACCATTTTGAAGATTTTGAAATTCATCATTTTATTCGAATCTACCATTTCATGTTCTTGGATTTGTGCATTGTTTGTGACGGATCGCTAAAAACTGGTGGTTTCATACAAAACTAACCTCGAGTTAATCCCACTACCTTACCAGGAGTGGGAGTTGACTACTGAGATCGATGCCGTTAAGGCCAGCTTTTTTGAATGTACGATAGAAGTTAGAAACAAATAAGGCGGATGACGGTGCTGCAAATGAAGTGCCAAGCAATGGTTCTCCAGATCGAATAATACACGTTTTTCGATGCGAGAGTGTTACAAGCGTGCAGGACAGTTAGTGGGCGGTTTTCAGGACTCTGTTGACGGATTTTTCCAGAACGGACAAACATCTGGAGAGGTCTTCGGCCTCGAGTTTGGCGTTCACCGTGAGCCGGATGCTCGGCGTTCGACAGTTTACGTCTTCGGAGTGAAACGCTGGGACTGTGAGAGCAACGCCGTCTTTGAGGCACTGAAACAGAAATCACAATGAAGTTCCAGTCTTGCGGAATGAGCATCTGAACAGGAACGTACAAACTAGCGGGTCGGCTCACCACAGAGCAGTGACTAATCTCTAAACAAGTTGTCTGCAATGGTACATTTAAGGTTCTCACACACTATGCGGGAACAGGACAGGAAACGCTGCACAGTGGTCGGAAATAGCCGTTTTTGCGCAAAAACCTCTAAAGTTTCTAACTGGCAGCTACTCTTATGATCCATTACATTTTTTGGTGTGCTGAAACCGAATCTGTTACCCGTTTTTCTCTATTCGCTCTAAATGTTTGGTTATTACTGTTTTTTAAGATTATTTGCACACGAAAATCCGTTAAAAATTAGGTAACATTATATCCAACAGACCAAACATACTTTCTCATGTTTTTCGGTGTTAATAATAATATCGCAGAACAACCAACTTGACTTCATACAGCCATCCTTGATTTTTGTCAGGTGCTCCCTAGTGATGATATCCGGGCCGGATTTATACCGTTTGATTCGCAATTGTGTTGACGAAGCTTTTTGGTGCAAACGAACGGCTGGACGTACAATGCTCCGGGTGGTCTCAAAAAACTGTTTAGCTCAAGACAAATTTAATAACGTAAAAAAAACCATACCCTTCTATCGGAAGTTTTCGAGCTACGGCATTCTGAAAATTTCAGCCCCTAATTTGAACCCCTTAGAGATGACTGACAGTAACGCCGAGCTTCGAGGACCAATTAGACCCCGAACCGAACCTATAACCCGAATTTCATCCAATGTTTCCATGGTAACTGTGGTGATCGGCTGCTAACACTATGTAAATAGCGTCGCTTGCATTATAAGCCGCGTCTAACGGCTTCCCAGAGCGGGGTTCCCCTACCCCTCTCTGGGGATGTATCAAGGGGTATAAAAGAAGCTGTAAATCGCCAATAAATTGTCATTTGACCACACAAACCGACTCAAGTAGTCTCGTGTATTTATTTCTACTTTTAGCTCCCGCTGGATCATCGCACTGGTCACCCCGACGACGAACACGCAACCTTCACCGGCTTCCGGCCTTCTGCGAACAGCGCCCCGCCTTCTCGCCTCTAGTGACGGCTCAACACGCACCTTCGCCGACTTCCCGCCTTCTGCGAACAGCGCCCCGCCTTCTCGCCTCTAGCGACGGCTCAACACGCACCTTCGCCGGCTCCCCGCCTTCTGCGATCAGCGCCCCGCCTTCTCGCTTCCTGCGACGGCTCAACACGCACCTTCGCCCCGGCCTTCTGCGAACGCTACACCGGCGATGTTAATACACCTCTCGCCCTCTGCGATCTTCAGCCTACGGCGACAACTCGGCGTGAGACACGCACATTCGCCCCGGCCTTCTGCGAACGCAACACCGGCGAAGTTAATACACCTCTCGCCCCGGCTTCTCGCCTCCTGCGATCGACAGCGAACCGCCTACGCCCCCCCCCCCCCCCCCCACTCGTCAGATCCACGACCAACCAGCTATCGTCTCTCCAGCGAACCAACCAGAGAACATCTCGCTGTTTCCGCTGCCTACTTAACAAGAGCGACCATCAACGGAGCATTCATTCCTCGGATTCACACCTTCAGGAACATCAAAGAAGAAAATGGAGACCAGAGCTACAAAGACACCGGAACCGCCTCATACCCTTCTCCCTCCTCCTCGTGTGGCTACCGTCAACGAGGAGTTGCAGGTGATCCAGCACCACAGACAACCGCGGCCTTCAACGCAGCCTCTCAATAGGACCACCGTCTACAAAGACCTTCCAGTAGCTTCGAGAGATATCGAGGAACATTTTACTCACGTAAAATTACTACTCGATACTGTAACAAAATACGGCCTCTCCCACACCGTCTTCACTGGGACCCAGGCGCGGCCGACGTCACCTGCTCCGGCACCTCCTGCCTCGCCATTCAAGCTGCCTCGGAAGATCACCTCTTCCAACCGCCCGTTCCAGCGCTCGCGGAAGATCACCTCTTCCAACCGCCCGTTCCAGCGCTCTCCGAGACACCGCCCTCGACACTTCCTGCTGGACTGCATCCGAGCACGTTCACGCATCCCACACCGCAGCCGCCGCTAACACACGACGGCGAGACACCACGAACTCCTCAAGCCACCCACCTACACGGCAACTACACAGCTCACACGCAGCCTCTTTCACCAACACCGACGTCTCATCAACAAGATTCATCGTCATTTACATAATTGCAGTATTTAACTTCAATTCTGGAGGGAGCAGTGTGGTGATCGGCTGCTCCCTAACACTATGTAAATAGCGTCGCTTGCATCATAAGCCGCGTCTAACGGCTTCCCAGAGCGGGGTTCCCCTACCCCTCTCTGGGGATGTATCAAGGGGTATAAAAGAAGCTGTAAATCGCCAATAAATTGTCATTTGACCACACAAACCGACTCAAGTAGTCTCGTGTATTTATTTCTACTTTTAGCTCCCGCTGGATCATCACAGTAACTAAGTGGCCAGTACGGCGGACAGACAGCAATATTTTTATTGCATTTTCGGATTCTACATACCTTGAAACGTAAACCATCAAATTTTGAGGGGGGTAAGAATTTTGTTTTCTTGCTCGATTCCAATGGTTCATTATTGTAAATAATAAACCAAAAGGTTGAATTTATTGTGAAAAAGGCTGAAGTAGATGGGAAAATGCTACATTACCAACGAAAGATCGACTAGTCTTGTACTTTTTGTTGTTTTACGAAACAGGCCCTTCGTTTTCCTCGAGACGATGGCACATGGAGATAACACTGACCTACCTCCACCGACTCGACCCCATCACCTAGCGAGGGAAACAGTGTACTAAATTCTTCAGTATTTTAAACTTACCAGATCAACAATCTCCTGTAGCTCAGTGGCGGTTTCGGATTTCGGTTCCAAGGGGAAAAGGTGCTTGACAGGGCCCAAACGGCAGCCGCTGATGCGGAAGTACTTGGTCAGTACGTCGCTCTTGTGGAGAAGCCTGTGGAGCTGGTCGCACTTCTCGTTGAGCTCCTTCACCAAATCGGGGTTATCGTCGATGAGGTTGAGAGCTGTCGTAGCTGCGACCGTCAGCAACGGTGGGAGTGAAGCAGAGAAACAATAACCTGCACAACAGAGGCCATGTCGGGTTATCGTCTCTTATGCGTACCTCGGGGTCTTATCAAATTCTTATCAACTATCGAAACAATCGATACATTCCGTGTCTACAACTGATATACCACCGCAACATGCTCCCCGTGTTCGCCGACGTGATAATCGACACCTGAAATCGATAGCTGATAAGACCCCGAGGGAAGCATAACAGACCAGTACGCCCTATCGTCATAAGTACCTTTTTCCAGGCTTACTTCTCACTCTAGAAAAGAACTAAAAACGCCTACCCCCACTAAATCGATAATTCCCTATTGATCTAGCCTATCGCCGACTGTCCGGAAGTGGCCGAACGGATAGTAACTTCGTTATTTCAAATGGGAACCCCCATTTTTTTATTGCAGAATCGGATTCTAAACAAAATTTCATGAATAATACCTATACCTCTTATTCGATTTTTTATGCCACTTCCAAAACTGGCCAAAATTGGACACTTTTAGGCAATTTTCACCAACTTCAAGTGTGGAACATGACTTTTGACTGTTTTTTTCCACACTGAATTCTGCATTTGATGTTTTAAATTCCAGTGAAAAAAATATGTAGTGTTAAAATGGCTCTAAACGTAAATTTTGACCAAAATACTGGAATTTAAAACCTCAAGAGCACTCGAAATTCCAAATAATTGTTACCGTTGAATTCAGCGTGAAAAAACAGTCAAAAGTCATGTGCCACACTAGAAGTTGTTGAAAAGTGTCCAACTTTGGCGAAAAAATCCGAGTAAGCGCTCTATTATTCATGAAATTTTGCGTAGAATCCAAATCTGATAAAAAATTGGGGTTCCCATTCGAAATAACGAAGTTAGTACCCGTTTGGACACTTTTTGACAGTCGGCGATATGCTAGATCGATAGAGAATTATCGATGTAGGCGTTTTTAGTTTTTTCTAGAGTGAGAATAAGCCCCAAACCACCCATTACCTCAACCTGTCGTAGTCGAATGACAGGAATTGGGATTGGAGCTTCATTTTGAAACGCCATTGCCTTCTTCAGTGACAGTGGAAACAAGGGAAATAGATTTTGAGGCAAACTAATGGGAATGAGCAAGGACTTACCTAACCCAGAAAGCGCCTGATGTTCAACTACAAACGAAGTGCCAACACAGAATCCTCCGACTGATGCCAGAGAGCCTTCCATATTGCTCATCACCAAATCGATCTCTTCAATCTAAAGAGAGAAGTTGAGATGAAATACGTGTGATCGTACATGATAAGTGGAATGGTGATGCCCAGGTACTAGGGATGGGACATCGAAAGAAAATATCGATATCGATGTCGATTTCGATATTTTGTAGACAGATGTATTTGTGACAGATATTTTGTAGACAGATGTATGTTGTATTTTGTAGATAACGATGTTTTATCAAGCCAAAACATTGATATTTTCGATATTGATATCGATATCCCTCTTCTACGCGTTTCTACGAGTGTACCTTCAGAACGTTTGTTTTCTGAAACTGGCAACATTTTGACGCCCCAGCGCAATAGGCTGAAAGCAGAAAATCTGAAGAAACTTGTTTTCCTCCACTCACTCGTCAAAGAGTTATTTTTCTAATCAAGTACCTACATATATATAATTCAGAGTTCGAATGTTTCTTATTTTTATTTTGTAAATGACTGAATTCGGAATAAAATGTTTCTGTTTCTTTTTTTTTTTTTTACTAAAATATTTCTGAAAATGAAAATAGTCATTGATGAAGTGAGGAGCACTTTTGAGTATTTTATGACCTATAAGGAGAAGGAGTAACATGTGGATCAAGTAATAGTGGGGAGAGGATCCAAGAGGCAAGAGCTGGTTGAAGGGTGTTTTCTGCCGATATTATCGGACCATAACATCGGTATATCGATGTTATCGAAAGTGAGGCAACGATGGCGAAAAATCGGAATATCGAAGTAAAACATCGATGTTTCGATAATATCGATTTCGATGTCCCATCCCTACCAGGTACCATGGAGTACTGACCGGTACATTGTAGTATTCACTGACGCCTCTGCCAGTGCTGCCCAAAGTGCCGAAGGATACGCTTTCATCAATGAACAGCCTCACTTTGTGCCGGTTCTTCAAGTCGATCATCTCCGGCAGCGGGCAAATGTCCCCCGTTTTATAGTAGAGGCCTTCCACGATCAGGAATCTGCGGGTTTTTGCAGCTTTCTTCGGGTTCTGAAAAGTAAATATGGACTTCATTTATGTGTTTGAGTTTAATTTATTCCATGGACCATGGATAAATTAAATTTAAAATTTAAATACGGGCAAATTTAAAATACTGAAGGGTTTTGTATACTATTTACAGGGGCATTGCGCTCATACGGCCGCTGCCCCGGCACCCAAAAACAGGAGGTGAAAAGAAAAACCAACCTTGTGGTCAGTTGCATTTGAATTGCCCTCTGTACAATGTTCCTAGCTTTTTTTCACAAGTTTAACAGCGACCCGCTAGATTTATCTGGCTACAGATATTCAATATTCCAGTAGAGCATCCATGGTGGTTCCTTCATGTTATCTCCATAGACCAAGCATGTTATTGGAATAAAGCGACAGTAATCGATGTCCTGCAAGCGAAAGCTAAACCTAGGCCCCTGAAACTGGCAGGTAGGTCCTGGGACCTAGTGTTCCCATGGCAACCGAGAAAAGTGGCCTGTCCTCGCATGCTGAGTCGAGTAAAAATGTCGCCACGCCCACCCAAAAATCGTCTTGTTCACAATCGATTTGATCCCTTCGATTCAACTTATCTGGATACGAGACGCTTACGTCTTTCAATTGCTGCCTCTGTTGTCTCCTGAATCACAGTTTGCTTTTTTCGCACAGAGTCTGTTGTCAGTTTTCAATTTTTGCATCAAATTTTGTGCGTTTTGCGTTCGGTTCGGTTACGATGACAGATTTGTACTTGTGGTACCTACGTGCGTTTTGTCCAGTTTGCTGTTTGTACCACACATGTAATTGCCTAGCTCCTCCATTCAAGTAGATACCGGCTAACGGGTTTTGCTATATTTTAATTTTCTATATTTTTGTACCACATGAATTCAGTGGCTAATTTACAGTCGAAATTTTCGACGTTTTCGTATGATGGTAGGGCGTTGATTAAAAGTTTAACAGTCAGTATTTACAGTCAGTAAATAAAGGGATGTTGAGGAATTTTGTAGAAAAATCTGTTGGTTTTGTGTTAAGGGGCCCATTCCTACAGAATTTCACTCTTTACTCTGCACTCTTCAAATCCACACTCTGCACTTTGCGAATGAATTTTCGTTCCTAAATAACGCTCGTGATTTGAAGAGGAAGAGTGTAGTGAAGAGTTTTACCCTGTTTTCAACAGTTCCGTTGCTAAAGGTTATCTTTCGCAAACTCCAAAGTGAAGACTCTGCGTTTCAAATGAAGAGTTTACAACACTTTTGCAGAGTCCCAAATGACTCTGTGGTAGAATGACATACTTTTCAACTCGGTTTTTAGGTTTGTATTATTTCTTCGTTAAATTCAGTGTTTGGCAGTGCCAATAAAAAGAAGAGAATTCAATCTTTCGATTAGGTCTAAAGGCGGTCCAGTTAGTGTGAGGGCAAGCATATATAATAGCATCGAATTTAGCCCCACTGAGGCCATCAAAATACTACCACATTTGGGAAATGTTAGGAAGCAAAGGTTGTTGTAGTTAGTAGATAAAAAGTGGCAACCTACTTAATGGAAATTTTCCGATAATTCTCATCAGAGGATGATGAACATGATCGACCCTCACGCGCAAATTTATTTTCGTCGTCAGCAACACAACTTTCAGGGAGTCGTCTCGCCCTAACCAAATCCCAAGTAAGTTTTTTCAGCGCTTTTGAAGTGGGACTCTACTGTCCCACAGTCATTTCCTACCTACCGTGTTGGAAGAAGCATGATGAATTCATGGCGATTCTTCCCAAATAGGGACTGTAGGATTCAGTATGCCCTAAAACGATTGGAAAATTGAAGCAGTAGGTAATTCAGCTCCCGGGACATAATGTGCCCCAGCAGGTTTGTGAGTGACCCACAGTCATTTTGATTTTATTCTTCATTACCTACCGTGTTGGAAGAAGCGTGATGAATTCACACCCATTCTTCCCTAAGGACTGCAGTATTCCGTAGACCCTAAAACGATTGGAAAATCGAAGCAGCAGGTAATTCAGTTCCCGGGATTAGTGCAATAACCTGATGGCACATATACGTCTCACCAGGGGTGAAAGGGTTATAGAAACATGGAAGACTTGATGAAATCGGATTCGGAATAGAACGATCGGAACATCGAACGATAAACTTTAAAAGTTACTGGAGGTTACTCTTCAGAACACTCTTCGTTTCTTGTAGAACTGCAGAGTGGGTGCACGAAGCTTTTAGGAAAAGAAAGTTCTCCTAATTTTCATAATTTGCAAAGTGAAGAGTACAAATGAAGACTTGCAAAGGGAAAAGTTGAAGAGTCTGTAGGAATGGGCCCCTGGTTTGGAGCCCCGTTTCAGAGCCCACTCACCGCTACTGTCCATGGCCGAGATCAAACGGACACCATGTGCTGAATACAGAAATAGAAATAATGTATCGATATCAAAAATGGAAAGGGACCGACCTTACGATCTAGAGCAGCTTGCTCATCCATGAGTTGTTCCAAATGTTTCATGTCGTTATGCTTGAAATACTTTATGTGACTGCGGGACGCAGCAAGGCCTTTTTGGATGGGAAAATTGACAGCTTCATCCCTGCAGACATGTTATGGACAATTTAGCTTACAACTTTCTGGCATGACCAGGACCCGAATTCCAGAAGCATCAAAAGCAAGTGATGGACAGTGACAATTTTTGGAAAAAAAAGCAAGAAAACTTACACGAAACAAACGTCCCCTCGCTTGGCATAAGCTGGGATAGCTGAAGCGATCGTGGAAAACCCGTAAGAATACACGACAGCAGCTTCCGTCTTCATAAACTGCGCCAATCTTTCCTCCAGGTCTAGATGGACATCTGAAACCGTAATGCACATTTACCCGCACTATTAATAAACTTCAATAATCAGGATATTTCCTGCACTTGGGGAATGATTTCATAAGTCCTGTATCTAAAATAAATGTAGATGGTTGAAACAACTTACCAACTGTGCCAAAAAAGCCTCGCGGCCCGCAAGATCCGATGCCGTATTTTCTAACAGCAGCGACTGCAACGTCTTCGATCTCCTGATTGTTCACAAATCCAAGGTAGTTGTGAGTAGCGAAGTTCAAACATTTTACGTTGTTGACAGTAATGTACTGGGCAATCTGAAAATATTTGAAAATGCGGAGTGATGACAATGAAGTATGAATCGAACTTCAGACCCATTGAACAGATAATGCTACTGGCATCCTGGAAGTGGGCAGACTCATTTTTGCAACAGCAGCAGCTGCGCCAGTTCAGGCAGGAAAGTTTAACAAAGGTTTTTGCTATATTAAGCAGCAACAGGGAAGACAGCTGCGAATCTCGTACTTTCAACGGCCGGAAAAACGAAAAAAGAAAAGCTCTCTATCCACACTGATCAAGAAATAGGAATGGGGAAGGAAGACCCACGTTCTGGAATTACTGATTTTTTCTCCAAATTTGCTTTGAGTTGTTCGGTGATGAGAGAAACTCTGTAAATTATTACACAGCTGTTTATTATTTACCTGTACAGATGCCCCTTCTGTGTGGTCAATATCTCCCCCCAGGAAAGCCCTAATCGAGTACTAGAGCCGGCACAGGAATTACAGTTTCATAAAAACCAGTATGTAACCACTGGCAAAATTCAGATGCAGTTTTAAGGTAAATTGTTGATGTGGAGTGAAAAATTTTTGTTTGGCCCCAGCTGGGATTTGAAACTGCGACCTCCAGCGTGGGATTCCGACCCCTAGCCCACTGAGCTCCAGGGCACATGGGTAGGAGGTAAGTGATGTGCGCTCTCAATCCAGGTTGATGCCTGCACACACGCTGCTCTTTAGAGCAAATCCAATTTTATGGCAACATCGTAGAATTCTACGGATGGTCTCAAAAATTCAGAAAAAAAATCGAACTATTTAAAAATGCGAGAAAACCCATACCTCAAGATACAATTTTCCGAGATAGGGATACTCTGGAAATTTCAACTCCTATTTTTCGCCCCTTAGAGTAGAGTGACAGTAACGCCGAGCTTGGAGGACTAACTAGAGCCCAAACGGGACCAATATACCGAATTTCGCGAATTTTGGTTCATGGGAACTAAGGAAGAAGTTGCGTACGGTGTACCGACGGCTATTTTTTTTATTCGATATTCGTATTCTACGTACCTCGGAACCTAAACCATAAAATTTTGAGGGCGGGAGGGTCACAGTCGATTCCGAAGGTTCATTACTAAAAATAATAAACCAAAATCGGTTTGCTGGAATAGCATAAATTTGTTTAGTTTCAAGATTACACGGAAAGCGGCCATGACGGGTCCTTGTCTTTTGCCTCCCGACCTCTAAAGTACATAACGTTTGCCACCCAACAAACCTAACCTCGAAGTACGACTGCCACCCAAAGCTAGAGGTAGGAAGAAAAGTTACAGGTTACTTACAGGTTGTCTCCTACACCAATATATATATAGTATGCAATAGTAGCAACAGTTCCATTTCGTCACAAAGGCTGGCAAATTTCATGGACACCAATCGTCCATATAAGTCCAGTCAGTAGTAACAAAAATATGAAAAATATGGAACACGAACTTAAATCCATTTTTGAACACAAAATTCCTGTCCCACTTACTACCATTTGTTACGAATGTGATTTCACTCATATTAGCAGGTACTTGACTGATGGAAACCAGGACTAGTAACTGACAATATTCCACTGACCACTGGTGCGGTAAGTTTGTATACAGCACAACATGGGTCATATTTGTATAATTGGCAACTGGACAACACCGATAGCAGGTCCTGGGAGGCAAACACAACCTTCCATTTCGCTCGACTCGAAGGTGTGAGAGGCAAACGATAAACACCTTTCGAGGACCAGGCCCACTTTCCGTTATGGAGAGGCAAACGATGGTCGTCCGCAATGACGCCGATGCTGGGACTTCTTCCTCCGTGTTACAGCGTCAAAGAACAGACACTGGGACTTCTCGGGCAGTAGTATCGATGTCCCAGCTCACCACAACGATGTGGATTATATAAAACAATGACATCATCATAACTTCCACATTTAATTAAAAATTAATTACTTACGTTTCGCCAGAGTTAGACATAATTATGTACTATCTATCTAACCTCAGTGTCTACTCTCAAAAAAGAAATAAAACTACGTGGGTATTCTCCGCTGGTTAGGAGCAACGACATCAAACGGAGGGTGAGGGGGGGGTTACCTGATCTTTGACGACAGGCGGATTGAGACCGCGGTGTTTGGCAGGAACAGGCTGGACTAGCGGTTCAGGTTCCCAGTTGTTTATGATGTCCAGCTCACTCTGAAATATTTGAACACATGAAATTTCAGGTTTTGATTCCAATAATGCATACATAAAACTCTATATTAGGTACATCAAAATCATATTATTAGAACAACAGCCTAACCGGATTCCAACTGTTCAGACGCACTGATGAAAATCCCGACTTCTTCCATTTTGATGAAATTCGTAAGGTGCTATCCACGAGCATTAAATTAACCCTCGTCCGCTCGCGCTAGCGGGGAATCCCCGCATTCTTCAATTAGAGCGGTTAGTTTGTTCTAGACTATTGAAAACAGTGCAGGGGAGGTCAGGTATTCCTCAATTAGAGATCCCTCCACCATATGGCACCTGAGTCGAATGCCTCCGTCTTCCCGCCGTTCCCTCAGCGCAGATCAAAGTCGCGAGTGCGAAGGTTCGCGGGGAAAGTTCGCACGCGAGCGCCTACGTCCCTTTTTTAAAAACGATAACAATGAGATAAGACCTATCTAAAATTCTAGAATTAATTTATGGCTTAAGGATTAGCCTAGAGAAATGTACTAGGTTGGTTAGGATATGATCCGTGGACCGTGGATCTGATCATAAATGTTGGAGATGGTAATAATATGATCTATTCTCTGATACAACCAGCTCTGGGTACCCATGACTTCTGTTTATTTTCCAGTGTTGTTGTATAATATGATACCTAAATAGTTTGATAAGAAAGGGACATTTTCCTACAAAAAGATGGATACCTTCTTAGTTACATTTTTATTTTCTGGATACCATTTCGTATGTTCGTTTATATTTCCAATGAATAGGTAGGTACCTACCTAAAGGTGAATTTGAGAAAAGTTTTTGGTTGAAAATGTGCCTGCAATAATGTGTCACAGTTATTCTGCCCTAATCTTTCTGAAATATGCACGTGAGTGGGAAAAATCGTGCAGGAATATATAGGCGGGGAATCCCCGCCACGCGAGCGCGAGCGGGACACCACTTAATGCGAGCGGACGAAGGTTAAGTTGATGAAGATAGGAAATGTGGTTGCGGCAAGCGTTTTTACGATTGTGCATGCACTGAGCAGGCGACCTGACGAAATAATATGTCGATACGATAATATTATTAATTCTGGTTCATGGTAACTGTGAAAGTGCGAAGCATGCCGTACAGACGTTTTTTTTAAATTCCATTTTCGGATTCTACGTAGGTACCTCAAAACGGAAACCATCAGATTTTGAACGGATGGGGTTAAAATTGTTTCTTTTCATTCTCGATTCCAAAGGTCCATTACTGAAAATAATAAACCAAAATAACGATGTCCCTACTTCAAGTCTACAGTAACAGCTACAATTAAGCTGCAATCGTAAAGTAACAGCTAAAACTAAGCCGCAACATAAATGCAGATCGTATCAACAAACATAGAAAAAACCTTCACCATGGTAACAGCCTAACAGCTAGGGGATTTTTTCAACCTTTGAAACGCTTTGTAACAGTAAAGCTGGGTTCACATGACGCGTAATGGACGTAATACGCGCAAAACTCAAACATGTAATTAAATTTCATTGGCTCAACAGGTTTACGCTCTGTACGTGCAACGATTTTTGAACCAGTCTATCCAAGATCAAAAAATCCAGATATTTACGCGCTTTACAGATCTGCGTGTGGGTTCTGCACAGGCCGGAGGCTGGAGCACAGGCTATACCTCGACGATTTCCATAACTAGGGTTGTCCATGAGAACGTTTTTATGCGCTTGAGCGAACCTTTACGGCCTTTGCGTTTTACGTGCTTTACATCAATTACGCGTCAATGTGAACCCAGTTTTAGGAATCCGTTATTTGTGCAATCCTTGAGCTATCTGTTAAAGAGGTAGCCATGAAACTGAACAACCCAACTGAATAATTCGTTTCCCGCATTCCTCCATGTTACCATGGAAGAAGAGAGAAGGAAACTTCACTCCACGTAAAATGGCGTGCTGAGAAGCTTTCAGAGCAACCTAACGGAGGCGAGTGGAACTATCCACAGTGCATGCCTGCATCAATAGAGCGCGGTGTGCCTGACATTCCCCTCCCCCCTCCAGACAACCTGACCTATTTTTGTCATTTGATATCAAAATTATATTTTTTGAGGCTAAATGTTCTAATAACCATGGCGTGTTATGTTTCTGATTTGCTTTACCTAACACTGCTTGATTTCATAAAAAAAATTACCAAGTAGTTACCCAACAAATAGTAGGTAAATAACGAAAATGAGTAGGCAGGCACCCAATTGAATTACTACAGGTTATTAAAATTGATAGTTTATTAATACAGTTGAAATACTTATTAAATTTGTTATGTACACTAAAAAAAGGGGTTAGATATTTGCACCACTTGACACAACACTTTCCTGGAGGCAAGCAGTGGAAAACTACGTCACAGAACTATCTAGGTACTACATTAGGAATGATGAAGACGATAAAAATTATAAAACAGAACGACGCGAAATGAGAAGTAATAAAGTAAATAATACTAGGCAAGGCACAAGATCACATATCAGAATGGTGGATCGCGGAGAAAAACAAGAACGAGAAAAAGCCGTTGAAACGTGAATACTGCGAGGAAGGGAAGGTGAGGGGCGGAGCGTGGAGGTCTTGTGATGCACTAGCAGCGCTCGTGATGATTAGTAGTACTACAAGGCTACAAGCTTACGCTCGCCTCCACTAGGGACCGGGTTCGTCGAGGCGAAGAAAAGGCTGCACCCCATTTTACATGGAGTGACTTTTCCTTCTCTCTTCTTCCATGATGTTACTAAATTTCGAGCAACCACTATTTTGTAACTGTTATTTTAAACTGTTACTTTTTTGGAAAATAACAGTTATTGACGTTATAAAAAAGAATGAAATCGTTCCTAATTCCTTCTTTGATGCTAAGGTACCACGCATTCATTCTCCAACTCACACTTTGGGCACTATCACCACTGCAACTTGTGAATGAGGGCTTACATATCCTCGTAAGGCTAGCTTCACACTTGCGAGGTTTCACGCGGCGCGGTTCAGATTCGGTCGATTTAGCGCGGTCGCCTGATATGTGTGAACCGAGAAACCTCGCCGAACCTCTCCCGTGTACGAACCGAAGAGGCGCCGGATTACGCCGCTCCCCCCCCCCCCCCCCCCCCCCCGAGCCGCGGCGGCATGAAGAGGTTCTTAGGCCGTGTCCTACATGGATCTGCCGCGCGCGTCAACGCGTCGGAGCTTTCGGGCGTTCACACAAATCGCGTCGTCATGCCGCGCGGCGAAAAAAAAGGTGTCCTACGTGAAAACGCGAGACGCTTCGTATTTCAGTGGACGCCGACTGTCAAGTATTGTCACCTGTTCTTTTATTTTTACTGCTTTATTTTTGATTACGTTCAAGTATCAGGCAGACATTTATGCAATATTTTCTGAGCCTAAGTTGTCCTACTACTACTAGTTGATATTGTATAATAATTCTAGGAGACTTAAAAAAAATAAGAGTACCAAATACAGTTTGTTTCTAAAAATCACGTATTGTTATTTTATAAACATCTCATTAAACGTAGGTACATAGGGGGGGTACTTGCTTGCCATCCTAGATTGTTGCGATACTTCGCCCTAAGCAGTTTGCACCAAATCACGGTTTTTATAGTGTTATTTATTTATTTTTTCATTTATTGGCAATATATCATAAATAAGTACATAATGGAGATAAATATACAAAATAATTAAAAATACTAAAAAAAGCCGAATTTGGGAGACATTTTAATTAGAGAAATTGCCCACCAAAGAATAAGTTCGGAAGAACTTGTGCTCTTCGGTGTACCGGTTATTCCAAAGACACGGCCGCTTTTGGACTTCTGCAGTTAACATTTCCATCACACAAAATACACAAAAACACGGTCTTCTACACAGCAATTAACAGAACAAACGAGATAAACAAATCAAACGCGGCGTTTGACGCGAGGCGGTGACGGTAAAAATCAAACTAGTTTGGAAATCAAACCGAAGCGTTCAACGCTGTCGCGACAACGCGCCGTCCGAATCACGTGACAATTTCCATGGTTTTCATTGGTCTGCGTCTTCAACGCGCCAACGCCCGAACGCTCCGACGCGCGCGGTGGATCCACGTAGGACACTGGGTTAGAAGGCTCCTACACGGGTCGAGGGTCCGCAAAGTCAAGCTAGCGTCCACACTTGCAAGGTTCAGTTTCGGTTCATTCGATGGTCGGTTGGTGCTTCGTCTCCCTGCATTTGTCTTCATTCTCTCTCAACTCCTCGAACAGTGTATAAAATGCACCACACTTCCGTCTTCTTATCAAAATAGGATGGACCCAGTGGGCCCTAGTCAACCTTTTGGTTTATTATTCTGTGAATAATACACCTATGTATTCGCTCAGCAAAAATTTTTTATAACACCCCCTCAAACTTTTTTCTTTTCCGTTTCAAGGTGCGTAGATTCCAAAAACGCTGCAAAGTCCTTGTCACATGGGTTTATTATTCTATTATTTTATTGGTCTACATAAATGCCGGCTGTTTATTTATTGTTTCTTTCATGTAAATTAATTGAAATACCTAGCTATTTCTGGTGGTTTCCACAAATTTTGGCCCCCAGAACTTGAATTAGGTACTACGCTCCTTTTTTTTTTCTTCAAATTACCCTTGATCATTGATTGTACCATTTAATCGTCTTGATCCACGTGTTGACACTTTTTCTAGTGTTATTATACAAATTGATGGTGATTTCAGACGATTTCGCAGGTTTTTGACTCATAAAAAATCAATTTTGGGAGCTGAACATCTGGTGCAACCTCAATTTCCCACTCCTTGGTCAAAATCGACTTCATATTCGGTCTTCTCGTCCCCAAAAACATGGAATACTATACCTCAAAAGCTCATTTTACTAACATGTTACTAAAACGCAAAAAGTACCTATTTTTATACACATTTTCACTCATAACTCCCCTGGATATATTCCGATCGGGCTGAAAAGTTTCGGGACACAACTAGGGCCCAAATGGAGCATGTGTGCGAAAGAACGATTTTTTTAGACCGAAAATGAAGCCTGTAGACGTGATACGGCGTACGGCGTACGGCGGACGGACATTGCATTTTTGGAATCTACACACCTTGAAACGGAAAAGAAAAAATTTTAAGGGGGTGTTATAAAAATTTTTTGCTGAGCGAATACATAGGTGTATTATTCACAGAATAATAAACCAAAATGCAATGTCCGTCCGCCGTATCACGTGTACAGGCTTCATTTTAGATCTAAAAAAGTCGTTCTTTCGCACACATGCTCCATTTGGGCCCTAGTTGTGTCCCGAAACTTTTCAGCCCGATCGGAATATACCCAGGGATGTTATGAGTGAAAATGTGTGTAAAAATAGGTACTTTTTGCGTTTTAGCAACATGTTAGTAAAATGAGCTTTTGAGGTATCGTTTTTCATGTTTTTGTGGACGAGAATACCGAATATGAAGTCGATTTTGACCAAAGAGTGGAAAATTGACTTCTACCAAATGTTCAACTCCAGAAATTGATTTTTTATGAGTGAAAAACCTGGGAAATCGTCTGGAATCACCATCAGTTTGTATAATAACACTGGAAAAAGTGTCAACACGTGGATCAAGGCGATTAACTGGCACTACCAATGATCAAAGATAGTTTTAAAAAAAAGAAAAAAGGAGCATACCTAATTTGTGTTTTAGGGGCCAAAATTAATGGAAACTATCAGAAATAGCTATTTCGATTATTGCGCATGAAAGAAACAATAAATGAACAGTCAAAATTTCTGTAGGTATGTCCAAAAGTCCAAAAGAATAATAAACCCATGTGACAAGGACTTTGCAGCGTTTTTTTTTATCCGTCTGTAGAGGAACAGCATCGCAATAGCACGTCTTCTGTCCATGGTGAAACTGTAGGTAACTGGTTGATTCTACCGACTGTAAACCTCTTATGAACCTCGGAAGTGTGAACGGGAACTGGGTTTTCGAGGAGGCTGCCGAAACCTCACCGAATCCGCACCGCGCCGGTTGAAACCTCGCAAGTGTGAAGCTAGCCTAAAACGTACGTACTCACAGATGCGTGCAGGTACGTATGGAAATAGTTGTGCAAAATCTCTACTTTTTACCTTTCCGGCTCTCCTTGAGCTGCCTTCCTTTTCCGATTTCTTGAAAAGCACCCAGAGGACAAGCACGCCCAGCAGGATCTGGAGGTGGACATGGAAAGATGGAACCTGAAGAAAAGAAAAGAAAACCAAAACACATCAACAAGCACGTACATTTCTGAAATGAAATGAAATGAAATTTATTCCCCCTTCTTTACAATACGTAAAATTATTCTAAGTTACACGAAATTGAATATAATAATAAGCATTAAATTGAGCAACTTCTCACATTTCGGAAGATAATGTATGCCTAAAAGCATATAACTTGTATTGGCATACATGAGCCAATTTCTGCACTCTCAGATTCTCATTGGCAGTGAGTTAAATACATACTAGTTGCAAAAAAAATACAATAATAAATAAAGACATTCTTTCAGTTAAGTGCATACCTACCATACCTACTTCAACTCATCACTGAAGGAGATAATATTGACCATTGTTAATATAGGTAACTTTTTTTAACATATATTGTTCAGATTACCTGAGAGCCGATGTCGAAAAGTTCATCTTTTGAGCATTGTTGAACTACACTAGCTTCAGCTCTGTATTGCCCACGTATAGGCCCTTGCCTACTGTGGGATTTCTACCATACTAAATACCGACACTTACTTCGATTACTAAGTCTCAAATTGTTATAATACTCACGTTTAAGAAATATTTTTGTAACTAAGATTTTATTTTGATATCTATAAGAACTTAACTTGGGTGTAAGTAAAATATATGTATCCACTTTAAGAAACCAAACTTTTTATTGAACTTACCATATTTGTATATTTCAAAATTTGTCTATAAAATGTTGTAAGGAATAAAACAATTTCTCCGTCTTCTCTCTCTCTCTCATCATATGATCTGCTACCTATTGCTTCATCATGTGAATCTGTCACACTGATAGGGCTTAAATTCAAATGCTGACCATAAATATAACAGAAATCAATTGTTGATAGAGGAATAAAAATTTTGAAATTTCCTAATCTCAACACCCCCCCCCCCCCCCCCCCCCCATGGAATCTCACAAAATTGAGTTTAGTAGGTCGGTAACTATGGTTATGTCCTGTCTACAGTTTAATGTGACCGGTAGATAAAATCTTGAATTAACTATCGGCAATACGATTTAGAACTTCCTGCATCACAACAAATTGGAACACGAAACGTTATGGAGCTAGTTTTTAGGCCCTTCAACATTTTTAACGTTATTACTCGATAACTAGAAATGTACTGAGAGCATGAGGAATAACTCTTAATTTTTTGTTGAAGGGCGCTAAGCTGAGGGATACCGTCCTAAAGTAGGTAGGTAGCCTGTTGGGTATCGAGTGAAGAGCAATGAGTGATCGCTACAGGTACGCTGTCCTGTAGCGTAGGATACCATCTCACGTCAAAGGGAAGCGAAAGGTCCTAAGCTGATGGATAACTGTCAGGAAGTCGATAACCGGTTACGGGGTAAAGCGTTATCGGCGGCTGGCACTCAATACCATCCCCACATCAAAGGGTGCGAGAGCGAGACAGTAGTTACCTGTGTGCGACTAGCCGGTAGGTACCGCCCAGGAGAAGCGAAGTAGTTATTCCAATAACGTAGGTTTTCTCGTAACCGGTTATCGCAATAACCGGTTCTTGGTCGATAACCGGTTATTCTAAGCGGTTCCGTTATTCAACGCCCATCACTAATGAGTGGGAAAAATCAGATTGGCCCTTCTTCCTCACAGGTGTCGATATGTAGGTATTTACCTAAATTGAAAGTACAGAGCTGTTGGGCACTCATAATGTGTAATTCTTTGAACGATGCAAGTGCTGAGTATCTTCTATGTTTGTTGAAGAAGCCTATCTTTAATATTTTCTTTTGTAGGACAAACAGTGGTTCCACATTATTATTGCAAACTGTAAAATTGATTATTGATTCTTCGTATTTATTGGGCTGAGCGCCCAGTGAAATACAAATTTACGCCAAATGATGAGCAGTTTCGTAGGGTTCCGGTCTGCAATAGTATCATCTTATTACCCAACAACGTAATAATGAGGATAATTAATTAATCAAATTCCCTCCAGGTTGTGCACTTTGTACAATAAATTATTGAAGCAGGAAAACTAAAAATCCTATTGTTCTATTTCTTTTGAAGTAATATTATTTTATTATAATGCAATGTTAGGTATTTTCCCCGGAAATGAACTGGCAAGTTCGTTTTCATCCGATTACGGGATGTTGGTGATTCATACAGGATGTGTTTCTGTGTGTGTGTTTCTGTGAGGGTGACGTGCTCGTAAATTCGTTTAAAAACTAATAATTATACTTACTTATAAATAATAAATTAATAATAATAATAATATAGATAATAAATTAATAATAATAATAATATAGATAATAAATTAATAATAATATATAGATAATAAATTAGTGTCCACTTTCCTCATGTTCTACGGCTATGTGAATAAGAAAGTTCCTTTCTAACAAAACGTTCAGAACAAGAAATATTTTAGAACTATGACTGTGTTAACTAAAAACACGAAGTTCCAAAAAAGGTAGGTACTATCATGTACCGCAGGTAATTTGTTTCATGTTCGTATACACGAAAGGCCGAACATCGTTGTGGTGGCAACCGTAATATTACTGTGATGGTGATTCGAGATAATGGAGACAATGACAGGGTTCTACGAGCGGAAGGCCCATGCAGTCAGTTCAGATGCTATCTCACCAAGTAGATAACCTACCTGGTAGGTAGGAAGATGATTTACCATCACAATAATTTCACAAAAACATTCCAAATTCATTTTGTTATTTGCCGATGACCTCAATTTTGTGATTGGTGCACCCGCAGTAATTTATTCGTAAGCCAATCCAGGTGCTCCGTTGACTTTGGGTTTGTACGAGTATGCATGCAGGTACCTGCTGTACGAGTATGTATGCAGGTAGGGTTAGCAGATCTCCCTCGGAAAAAATGAGTATCACGATCCGAATGTCAGAATATAGGTAGGGGAGAGTGGGGTAATGCCGTGCACCTAACTTTGGCATGCTACAGCAGAAAGACGGAACGTAATAAAAATTATTATTTTACATGAGTGGCTTTGAAATTTATTCCACATTGAGTGTGCAAAAGCTTTTCCGTCTCGAAACATTATTAATAGAATAGCAGCCCAAAATGTGAAAAAAGTGCTTTGCACGGCATTACCCCCACTGTCGGGTAATGCCGTGCATAGAGTTTTTTCCCTCCTCTTCTGTCATTCTGCCATGTTTTTCTCACTGATTTTGGAGGTATATGTTTTTATATGTTTAATACACATAAAAAATATCAAACTTTATTATAAATGAGCATTGGTTAGAAAAATTATTAAACTACTTAAAAAAAGAAAAAATCAGTCATGCAGCATGACTTAATGAGCGAATTTTCAAAGAAATATTCGAATTAATGGCTATGGTTTTGAATAAAGGAAAACTTCGGTCTAAAATTTGGTTTTCTATGTATATTCTCTTCGTATTTATTTTAATTTGTACGTTTTGTCCATCCTGATTCTACCGTTTGTTTATTACGTAATTGTACTAAGTGCTTATTTATTTGATCGCTGTGGGTAAATTCAAGGAGTTGTACTAATCGTTTGCCTCCCCCTTTTTTGCTTCGAACTCTCGTCTTCAATTAATACTTCTCACATTTTTCAATCTGACCACTCTAAGGGGGTGGGGGTAAGAGTTTAAAGATTATCCTAGTTTTGGGTAATTTTTGCGCACTTTAAATGCTCTAATTTAAGAACGGATTTAGATATCTAAAATCCGATTTCACTATCGTGTTCAGCGTGCAAAAACCTTTAAAATGAGGGGTCACTTGTTAGAAAATAACATTTTGGGGATTTTTGGGTAATTTTTGCGCACTTTAAATGCTCTAATTTGAGAACGGATCAAGATATCTAACATCCGATTCCACCATCGTGTTCAGCGTGCAAAAACCTTTAAAATGAGGGGTCACTTGTTGGAAAATAACATTTTGGGGATTTTTGGGTAATTTTTGCGCACTTTAAATGCTCTAATTTGAGAACGGATCAAGATATCTAAAATCCGATTCCACCATCGTGTTCAGCGTGCAAAAACCTTTAAAATGAGGGGTCACTTGTTAGAAAATAACATTTTGGGGATTTTTAGGTAATTTTTGCGCACTTTAAATGCTCTAATTTGAGAACGGATCAAGATATCTAAAATCCGATTCCACCATCGTGTTCAGCGTGCAAAAACCTTTAAAATGAGGGGTCACTTGTTGGAAAATAACATTTTGGGGATTTTTGGGTAATTTTTGCGCACTTTAAATGCGCCAAAACCCTCCTTAGAGTAGGCCAATTTCGCCCATCTTCGAACTTAGCCTTTCGATTGCCAAGATAGATTTTTTGTGCAAATTTGAGCTGTTTATCTCAATTCTATCGAGAGTTATCGTCTGGAGTGACACATATATAAATATATATATATATATATATATATATATATATACATATAAAAAAGTGTTAAATTTCAGGAATCGTTTTAGAATGGTCTGAAACGGATTTCTATGAAGAAAATTTCCAAAAATTTATATTATTTAAATTTCGAAGCCATTGCAATAGCTTCATTTTCTTTGAAAATTCGCTAAAAGCGTTTGAAAAAACCGACTTTTTATCACATGAAATTTCAGTCTTGAGTTTCTTAAATCAGGAGTTAGACATAATTAGAATTAGGTATTTTATGAAACTCTAAATGAAACTTAGTTACATTTTATGAGATTTTTTGAGAAAAAGTGGTGGAAACAACTGAAAAATTGGAACTCGGGGTAATGACGTGCATTCCGAAAGTGCACCCCATTACCCCAACTCAGTGCACGCCATTACCCCGGTGTTTACATTTTTGATTACTTGTTGACGCTGACCGCAATTTCGTACAAATCGAAATTTTGATTATCCCATCAGAAAGCCAATGAAATTCTTTATTGAATGACGTTGAGAAATCAAAGAAAGTATTGAAAATGGTGCTTACAGCGCTTATTTCCCGAGACTCAAAATATAGATGAAAAATGGTTGAATCACATTCACAGCAGTAGCGTCAAGTGGGATTAACTTAGCAACGCGTGAATGCTACAAGTTCGTTCCCACGTCTTCCACCAGGATTTAAGTACCTTTCCGCCTCAATAGAGTGAGCCACATTCTGAGAACTGTCGTGCACGGCATTATCCGATACCCCACTCTCCCCTACCCTAATACTGGGTAGTTTCTACATATAATTTATTTTCAGGCAAGTTACCTATGAAAAAAAAGGTAGGTAGGCACAGCAATCATTACCATTTATTGCTTTGTTCAGTAGTACCTATGAGGTACTTATCCCTTTTTATCTCAGTTCCATTTTACAAGTGACTTTGGGAAATGATAGTTTCATCAATACTGATATTAAGTAGTACCTACACAAACCAGTCTTGAAAATTGCGACTTAAATTTGTATTTCCCTCTTGGTGGCTTTGGCCCAATTTGACTGGAATCACCTGGGAGCGAGGACGAGGACAAAGAGACAAGATTGCCAAATAAAACTGATAGCAACAGCAACTTCCAACATCTCGTTCTTCTTATCTTATGGATGTTGGCTGTAGACGGATTACGTGGCCATAAAGGGTATGGTGGTGGTGGGGGAAGAAGAGGCGATTTTAGGTTGGATCAAGGTACTCACCAGAAGGATAGGTATTTTCATTTTTCTTTTTTCACGTTCTCTGTCTATTGAAAAAAAGGGTATTGTGGTGGTCTGAGATAGGTGAAGGCGAGGTGAGGTATGGTGAGTGAGAGCGATGGAGAAGGTTGCTGGATCTAGCGTCTAAAAGGTTAACACCAATGGCAAAGCCAGGAAGGTTACCACCACTAAAGACGCTAAAGGGTTTTGCCCAGTGGTTGCCACTCGAGGCCGGTTATCACCAAGGCCGGTTCCACCAATCTGAGATCGTTTAGGTTATAGGGAAGGAGGCATGAGAGGAGAGAGAGAAAAGTCATCGACTTGAGGAGAGCGTAGAATGAGGTGACGGGCGAAGACGGCGGGTTTTTATATTAACCTGTCCACCGTCCACCATCAACTACCGTTGAGGACTGGTGGGGGAGCTTCAGGACTCCCTGAACCTGGTCACATACGCCACCTCATTCATTCGAGTTTATTATTTGAACAATCTTAAATACAAGAAGGGCCGGTTTCACCAACGCAGCTTAAACCTGGTATCAATAAATCCTGGATTCAAATTTGATCTGTGGTGCAGAGCTTCGACAGTTTCACCAACGTTTTTGATCCGCGGTTTAGCCGAACTTGGGTTTAAGCAGAGATTGTTCAGTTTGCATCAGCATTGCTATCCCCAGAAACACCAATCCCGTATTGCAGATGACATGGAGGAGAGATACTCACCCATGAGTGGTGGATCTGCGATATTTCTTCTATGGATAATTACGTTTTGTCCGCCTCCCATTGTTGTGGAGACATTAAACTGTATAACAGTAACCAGGTGAGGAAGTTTCGCGATTTTTTCTCACTTATGCCTCTGTCATTCTCAGAACTTCCACTCCACTCCGCCATTACTACAAAAGATCATCTTTCGAGAGAGCTGATTGCCATTCTACCGAACTAACTACTGGTCTTGTAATAAATGATAGATAGCCTATCTAGGCTCTTGTATAAAAGGTATCTACTTTTTTACAATAATTCGCTGTATGCAGAAGTTATACATGTACTTATTAACACAGTCAGCAAATACCTACCACGTACTATGAAGGTTTGTGTACCTACTCGAGGAAATAAAAAATGATGGGTCCGACGTTGTTGCCTACCTGGTTTGGTGTAAAATTATATTTATTACACATTGTTGGTTGCACTCACATTTCTGTTTCGAAAACTAGAAGGCGAAGGCCTTGGCGGAACCTCGCGAAAAAATCGCCGTCATCCCACTTGTGGAAATGCTCGACCCTTTCGCGAATTATCGCCGTCTGGGCACTTCCAGAAGTTCATTGAAATATTCATCCGAGGATGACTCAAACACTTCAGTGAAACGATTCATCGCACTAAATGTTGGTGCAAGTTGATAAGTATGAAAAAGCGTATGTTTGGACAAGCAGTTCTGAACGGTTCGTAACTGACCACGCCCATTTTTGGCTGTTCGGACAGCATCAGAACTAGTTCTGAAAGATTCCGAACTATAAGTTCGATGTTCGGACGTAGTAGTTCTTAACCATTCAGAACCAGTTCAAGAGGTTCGGGATTTTATTCAGAACTTGTAGTTCGAGACATGCGCAGTAGACGTTTTCACTCATGTAACCTTATTATACTCTACCTGTGGCGTTTTCTTATCCATCATGTTGTTATACATTACGAAGTATAGGTATTCTATGGTTATTGCAACTGTTTAGAAGTTGAAGTTTGCCTGTTTAACTGCCATTCAGTTGGATCGTGAGGGCTACTTGAAGTGAAGATCACTGGTCAATAAATATATATTCTTCAAGTTCTAGTGACAATGAAGAGGAAAATTAGATTAGTGATCCACAGTTCAGTGGTTCGGACGACAAACTCGTTTTTCACGTATAAACCTTTATTCCTGTTTTATATTTTTCTATACTTACTGTTGTTGGTTGGTGTCTACCTACTTGATGATTGTATGTTCATGATGTTGTCATTAAAAGTTTTCGAATAACAGCAAACGTTCGATCACTTTGCTTGTACTTTGTTTCCCAATACACTTGACTACATTCTTAAGATTGTACCTAGTGTTGTTGAATAAGACTGGTTACTTTCAAGGAAAATGCCTTGACAAATTATATTGTTCACTGCCTTGAATGGAGTACCTACTTAGGTACAGCTAGGTATCTAACCTAGTAATATTAGTTAATTCAGTCCCCAGTTTAATCTCCTAAACAAAACTTGCCCACCTGTTTAAGGTATGTACCTAATAAGAATTCATATTGGTTTATTATATTCAATTACATCGACCAATACTTCGAGAATTATGACGTTGAGTCCAAATTTTTCCCAAAAATCTGGGTACATGAAGTTCAAGATGGCTCTAAATGACCAGCAACTAATCCCACAAAAATGTTGTTAAAAACCAATTTTTTTAAAACTTAGATATTGATAGTACTGGTAGTGCCCATAGTTAAGGAAATTGTCTACGTTTTTCATGAATTTCAGTGTTTGGTTTTTTTTATTCCTAGATTAGGCGTTCGTGAAACTGTCTTTTCTCAGAATCGATGGCTTAAACCTCAGCCGAGATTGAACTCTGGATAATCCGCGTTGGTGAAACCGGCCCGAAGTTATGTTCTGGGAGGATCACGACAGGTATACTAGGTTCTGATATTTAAGAAAAAAGATAGAGTATAGAGGAAAGGACCTAAAAAAGAGCATATTTATATATACTATAAAACGCTGCAGTCCTAATCACATGGGTTTATTATTCTACTGGACATAAAGAAATTTAGGCTGTTCATTTATTGCTTTCAAGTGCAATTATTGAAATGGGTATTTTTGAGTTTTCCACGAATTTCGTCCCCCAAAAACACGAATTAGGCTCGGTTTTTTTTAAAGATTATTTTTGATCATTGATAGTACCATTTAATTGTCTTGATTCACCTGTTGTTCTACTTTTAGTGTTATTATACAAATGCATGGTAATTTCAGACAATTAAAAAATTAATTTCGGGAGCTTAACCTTCGTTTCATCAATTCTTCACTCTTCGTTCAAAATCAACTTAATATTCGGTCTTCTCCCCCAAAAAACATGGAAAACGATACCTCACAAGCTCACGTTTACTAATACCTCAAAAATCCCTAGAAAACCCCATATTTTTACACCCATTTTTCTCCCGGAACACCCCTGGGTGTATTCTGATCGGGGTGCCGAGTTTCGGAGCACAACTAGGACCCAAATGTGTTCCCAAATGGGGACCCAAACTTTGTGCGGAAGAACGACGATTTTACGCCAAAATTTAACGTAAATTTAAGGCTGAAACTTCGTGAGAACCTCAACTTTCCACTCCTTGGTCAAAATCGATTTCACATTCGGTCTTCTCGTCCCAAAAACATGGAAAACGATACATCAACAGCTCAACTTACTAACATGTTACTAAAACACAAAAAAGTACATATTTTTATACCCATTTTCACCCATAACACCCCTGGGTATATTCCGATCAGGCTGAAAAGTTTCGGGACACAACTAGGGCCCAAACGGAGCATGTGTGCGAAAGAACGAATTTTTTTAGATCGAAAATGAAGCCGATATGCGTGATACGGCGTATAATAAACCAAAAGAGTATGTCTGGTAGGTAACCCTATATATATGCAGGTATTCCTTGTCTGGTGACCGGTTGGCTCGCTTGACGGAGGTGGTCGATCTGGGCGGACCAAGATCAGCAAGGAAGAATGGAAGAATGTCGGCCAACTTGATTCGACGACTGTGTGGTTCCTCTTTTGCCTGCACGGTCGTTACTTCTGTTCATATTGCCGCCAATCCACATTCTGATTTATTTACAAGTTCCCTTGTTTCTTTAAAAACAACAATTTTATCCCCCCCCCCCCACAACGTTCATAGCCATTATCAACTACCAAATTGGTATCATTAACTACAATATCACCGTACCTACCATTAGCTACCCTGAAATTGCCCATGTATTTCTTTCTTAGAGCATTTTTTTCATTTTTTATAAAAATGTGCTTCCCCGTGTTGTAAAATAAATAAACTCAGACTTACCAACTTGGTGAATACCAGAGAATATACTGGCTCGATGATATCCATAGTGCTTAGTTTCTTCAACCCGCCTGACCTGGAAGTACTTGTACGTGCAAAAATCAACAACCGTCGGAGGGTAAATTTAACCTTCTGAACACGTATTTCGCGACGTCGAGGATTTTAATAACAACGCTATACCACAGGATTATTTCGCTAAAATACACATAATAAAGCACTACAGCAATTCCGAGGTCCCGAAACCGCAATGGTCAACAATTCCGTTTCGATGGGAGAGTGGGTGGGAGTGGGAGCGGAGACGGAGACTAACTACCACAAATCAGTAAAATCACAAACCCAAATAAGTGACGCTAACGTGAACGCATGCAACCCGAGCTATTGTGTGTGTGAAATTCTCCGTTTATCTGCCTTCGGCTTTCAAGCCATGCGAGGCAGCCGGTTATTTGAAATCATCATCTTCTTCTTCTTCTTTTTATATTTTTCCATGTCCTTGCTGTTTGCTAGCCCCAGCCAACGAAATTGTCAAGTGCTCCCCAAAACCATAGACCATGACCATTGACATGGCTGCAGGGCGCTTGAGAATTCCCCATGGAAGGTCTCCCAGCTCCCGCCTCACAGGATCATACCTGCATTGAAATGGGGTAGGTATCGTTCCCCTACCACATGATCTAAACAAAGTCATCCCCAAATAATTTTGCTGGCACAGCTTTCGTGAGCACTCTATTTGCCGTAGAAATCAATTTTTTTTGTGTGGGCGGGCACACACGGGCGACTTTTTGTTGCGCAACTGTTTCGTGTTTCCGACGAGGCCACGGAGCCATGCGACAGTAATGCAACTTTTCGGTTGCTCTGGCCACCGACAGTAGGGCGACGAAACTGTCTTCGTCTCTTCGCCCCTTCCATAGTTTTGATCTACACGGGCGGCAGTTTTGTTGCCGTCTAGGATTATTATCTAGAATTAATATCTAGTGCCTAGTGCAAAGTGGTACATATTTTCTCTATTGTTGGCCAAATGGCAGTGAGGGATGAAGATATCGACAGTGATTTAGTTATAAGTGAAGTTGAAAAGAGGCCGGCGTTGTTCGATAAAACTTTAAAGGATTATTCGGACGCCAGTTTGATCTTTCAGACATGGGTGAATCCAATATTTTCTTTTCCTTTTATTTTTCCAGCGTCACAAATCACTGCAGTCTGTACTAAATCCATGTTCACTGTACTACGAAATCAACGAAAATGAATCTGCTGTAAGGCAACAATTGCTCATCTTGTGCGCGTGCTCTCGAAAGCCGAAGCAACTCGAGAGGTACAAAAACAAAAACAGTTGCGCAACAAAAGCCGCCCGTGTGCGCCCGCCCTAAGGGACACAGCAGGTTAGCGTCTAGGTGGACAGCGTGACAAATATAAAATCCAAAAATCAGTAATCACAGAATTTAAAAATTGTTAACTACCCCAATTCTCTCTCCCATCTGTCCAAGGTAGAGAAGTTACTGTAATTCCATCAAAATTCTTTCACGCAAGCGGGAATTTTCCATTTCCACAATAGCCACATGTAAGTTTTTGCATCAATCTGGATTAGACAGGTACATACCCACCTTGTTGGATAATTAGCGGAGGCGCCAGTTCAAAGCCCAAGTTCAATAAAATACATTAGAATGGATTAATTTGAAAAAAGCTTACTCACAGATGCGCTGACGAAAAACCCCATGCTACAGTGGTAAGGAGTCACCAATATGAATTCCGGGCCAATGTATGGATGGGTCTGCTTGGGCGCCAGCTCATTGGCCCTGTTATTTTACCGGACCGTATGAATGGGGAAAGTAGGTACAGTTGGTTTTAATTTAATTTTCATGAATGGCTCAACTTCCCTACTTATGTGCTAAATGAAGTGTCCTTGTTCATGACCTACTAAGCTAACGCACGACTGTGTTTACAGACTTTTTACAATTGCTGAACGGCGAGTTCACCAACTTCCTTGAAGACCCTGTCCCTAGTAGGCGCTGGCACGGTTGATCCCGTCGTCGAATGCCAGTGCCATCCAGTGCCATCCCTAACCATCTCTCGACGATCCCTCGAAGGTTAACAGTCTTAAGTGTGAACACCCTGTAGGTATAGGTACCTACCTAAAAGATTTACCTGAATTATCTGTAGGTAATTTAAAAAAAAAGATTGACTTTGATTTGTTTTTTAAAGCATTTTACGGACGTTGAGACTGATTGTAAGACTTGAATAATATGATTCCTTCATTGTAATGGTTTTGGAATTTGATTGTGATAAAAGACTTTTCTAAGAAACACGTTTATGAAATATATAATAAACGCTACAAGTTCAGTTTACCTGTGGTTTTCTCTCTCTCCCTACAATATCTTGTCTCTCCCTATAGTCCTGGAGGCAGGGCCGAAAAAGTGTGTTGATCGCTAACAACAATGAAACACAACACATGAACAATAAAATGTACGCCATTCTGAGTAAAATGAGCTTTGTCTGCCGTCCCAAAACGGATGCCTTTAAAAATTGCGGCCATGTTGCGAGGGTCAGAATGACTATAAATGGCACTGATTCCAGGATGGATGAAACCTCGGTGGACAGATCTTCTTGTGGGAACTAATTTAAATGTAGAAGTCTGCCAGTTCGAAACTGCTGATAACCACTGGCAGACTCAAACTCCAAAATTGCTCGTTTGGGGGGGGGGGGGGGGGGGGGGATTTCATCAAATTCTGGGCGGTTGTCATTTTACTACATGATATTGTATGCCACTTACTTTGCAATTTCCAGGGGGGGCGGGGGGGGGGGGGATTTCTTTAACATAGGGGTATCTGGAATTTGACTAGATGGAAGTATGTGTAGCTAAAGGAAGATATACCTTAGTCTGCTAATAGTAAACCAGTGGCAGACTCAGTTTCAAAAATAACTGCAATTTATTATGGTAAAATATCATCATCCCCAGGACGTTTCAAGCATTGCAACATGAAAGTACCTATAGTATGTCATTAAAGGAAGATATAGACAGGTGGTGAGAGGGTAGGTATGGATGGCTAGCTTGGAGAGATGGATAGCACGGATGTAGGATGTGCCCAGGCGGGATCTTTTTAGGTGAAGCTAACACCCCGCGGTTGCTACCACCACAGCGAGCGTTAGAGGATGAAGGGTAGCATCCCACGGTTGTTACCACCTCAGCAGACGCTAGAGGAGATGAAAGCTAGTACTCCGGGTTGTTACCACCACGGCGAGTATGCGAGGGGTCGGTGAAAGCGAGGAGGCGTGAGAGAGAGAAGTCGCAGGTAGGAGTGAGAGTGGAAGAGTGAAGAGCTGGGCGAGCCGGGCGCCTTATAAAGGTGCCTCCACCTCATCCCCCGTTGAGAGTCGTTGGGCGTTAGTGGAGGGAGAACCATTTAGGCTTCTACCGAGGCGTCGCACAGCTCGTCTTTCTCCTTCCATTTATTAGTTAGACATTTGTAAATAACATGAGTGGTAGAGGCAGACGGTATCAGCCAACAGTTTCCAGAGGCTCTCTTCAATCCCAAAATTTCTCTGTTTAACGCCACAAAAAAAAATGTAAACCACATTTTCTCAGCTTTCACGAAAAAACAAAAAGCGGATATGCAGTAAGGTACTGTCACTTCGTGCGTCCAAAAACATGTCCATGGTTCAGTGCTTTTCCGTGCAAGCGAAGAAAATGTGGTTAAATTTTATTTTCATCATTAACCTCTCAATCTAGTACACATTTCATTATTTTTGCTTCCTCACTACCGAGACGTGCAAGAGTAAAAAAAATTAATGTCCTCCAAAATGAAAATTTCTACTCGCATTTTGCGTTTCAGACACCGAGGAACATTTTTGGCTCCGTTTCTGTCTGTCTGTGGTAATTCCTTGAAACGCCCATAACTACCCAAAATAAAGGTCGAAATGGGCTGAAATTTGGAGGGTAGGTGTGGGTTGGGTCGCAGATGATCCCTACCAAAATCATTAAAAAAGTACCATAACTTTCGTCTGCGCATGCGTAAACGTGAAATACTTGAAATGCCCATAACTACCTTAAATATCGTTGAAATGAGTTCAAACATGGAGGGTCGATCAGGAATAGTACTTTGATAGTTCAGAATTTCATTGAGAGTTACGAATTTCATTGGATGGGATGGAAATGAGTTCAAACTTGGAGGGTCGATCACGAATAGTACCTACCTACTTTGATAGTTCCTTATGAGTTCCATCGGAATTGTGCTGTAACTTTCGCCTGCGCATGTGCGAACATGAAATGTTGAAAAATTGTTGAAATGTTTGATCCTATTATGTATGCTAGGTAAATTATTACTATTCTATTTATTGCTATCCAACCATTTTGACGCATAATTTTTTTACCAACTGATTCTACGTAGTCCATGTTATAATAAGTGAGGAAGCTATACTGCCCACCCAACTTGGCAGTCGTTTTTTTTGTATCCACGCTATTTTATTGTAATTTTTTTTGTCAAAATTTTTTCATGTAAGTATTTCCATTTTGTATTTATGAACCGCTCGTTCGAACATCCCGACCCCTGCAGGCCTCGATTAAATGCCGAATACGTTCTCAACCTCCACAAGCAGAGAAGAGTGGGAGGACTTAATTCGATAGATACAAGTTCTTGAGCCCACAATCTGACTCTCTTGCAGCTTGCTGTTCGTCTCTCGCAGTGGAAAGAGACGTATAGATAGACTCAGTTATAGTTTATGACGTGCGTATCTCCGGAAACTGTGGAGGTAAGAGAAAAGGTTCTTCAAAATTTTACATTTGCTGACCGACTGGATTTACATTGTCTCCTTGTGCCTCAAGTCTAATAAGTAGACAGTAAATCGATGTAAACTCGCCTAACTAATCGAGAATTTTAGAATTAGGAAAATAACTGGTCTGCACAGGTGCCTACCCAACATTGAAAGTGTCACTCCAAATCCTTGAGGAGGGTTTTTCGTGCTTTCGACAACTAACATAGCCATAACTCCCTTTTAACTCACTGTAAAATGAAAAATAAGGACGTGGTTAAGAAGAGCGTTAAATTTCCTATCAGAATATGGCTCTAACATAAATTTTGGACTATATTCAGCGAGCAAAAAATTGGACTGAAAAGAATTTTCTCAAATGGCTCGAACATAACGGGTGATTGAATGTGCACGTGAAGGAAAAATCTTCTTCAGAATCTCAGCTTTCCAACGGTATGGTTATTTTAAATTTTACTGCACTAATTAGGGGAGAAAATTATTACGTCTGACTGCAAAAAAAAAGCTTGTTTATTGAGGAAATCGAGTGTTTTATGGTAGGTATCAGGAGGGTCACCGTTCGACTCGCCGTCAAAAATTATGTTAAAAACTATATATGTACCTATCGCACTTCTTTAGTTGTGGTCAGGTTCTTAGTTTAAGTAATAAATATGTATCTTAAAACACTCGATTTCTTCAAACCACACTTTTTTTTGCATTCCAATATAATTTTCTCCCATAATTAATGCAATAAAATGAAAAATAACCACACCGTTGTAAAGCTGAGACTCCGATGAAGTTTTCCCCATCAAATGGTGACACTTCTGATTCTTTCTGACTTGTCGGCGAGGCGTTGATAACGTTCACAAATGCACAGTTTTTCTCGTAAAATCAATTTGCCATCAGTCAGAATAAATCAGGAGCGTCACTGTTAGACTCTGAGACAGTTTTCCCCTCACTTGCACGCTCAACCACCTATTATTTTTGAGACGCAGAGCCATTTGAGAAAATCGTGATTTAGAAAATTCGAGAAAATTTTCTTTTCAGTCCGATTCTTCGCCCACCGAATGGACTACAACATTTATCACAGGAAATTTAACTCTCTTTCCAACTGTATAATCTATTTCAATTTTCTTTGTAAATTAAGGGCGTTATGGCCATTTTTGTAATAGTAGGTCGAGAACACGAAAAAAAATCTTAAAATCGAAACCTACGAAACGTTTTTCGAAAAATAGTGTGGAATTTAGTTGCAAATTATTTGGAGAATCGATCCCTGGAGTTTTAGCGAGTAGTGCTGTTACACCCTTTATTGTGGGCTATCAGTGTTAATCTAGGCCTGTGGGCAATTCACGTTTCCTGCTGCAATGTATCGGTTTAGGTAATCAGGTGTACGCTGTATATCCATTATATGAGGAAGTTTATGAATAAAATTGCAGTAGAAGATTCTTAACATACAGTTGCCTGATACCTAGTGAAAATCCTAGCAATATCAAATAAATTAACTCATGGTTGTAATTAAAAGATGGTAATATGACTAGTTACCTATCAAATTATAATGTTTTACATCAAGCATTCATAGTGAAACTTAGACCCAGAAAGTTCGAGGTTCAAAAGTTATTCTGTTCTCAAGTTAATAGCTTAACACATATCATTCAGACAGGAGGATGTGGGGAATTTCCACCAGTGATTACCTTGTAATCATCATCTCCATTTTTTTGATCAAATCGGATATTACAGGTGTGCGATCCGAGCCTATAGCGCGCTCACCCCATTCACCTCCTATTGTTTTAATAATCAAAATTGCTTAGCTGAGTTTAGTTGACCAATCTGCATAATTCTTGCCAAAATGATTAGGTACCCATCAATCGAATTCCATTGTTTTATAAATAAGTTTTTGTTTTTCAACTCACAGTTGAAAAAACGCTGCAAATTGTTACACAACAGTCACAGAACGACCAACTCGACTTCATACAGCCATCCGTGATTATAATCAGGTGCTCCTTAGCGATCAATCTGGGCCGGATTTATACCGTTTAATTCACGATCATGTTGACGAAGCTTTTCGGTGCAAACGAACGGCTGGTCGTACAATGCTCCGGGTGGTCTCAAAAAATTCTTTAGTTCAAGATCAATTTAAAAACGTTAAAAAAACCATACGCTTCTGTTGTGATCGGCTGCTCCTCCACAACCAATGTAATGTACATACATGTTGTACCTCAGAGTGGGGACCCCCCGACCCCCCTCTGATCATGTCAGGGGCCTATAAAGAGCCGAGGGGCCAACAAATACATAACCATTCTCAAGCTAACTTTCGGCCTCGTCTGTTCCATCCTTAATCACTACACTGGTGACCCCGAGTGGTGACACGCAGCCTCCGCCCGCCGTCTGCGACCGCGGTGCGACGACAGCGCCTAGCAACGACGAACAACGCCGCTCAGCGCCCGCCGACCGTCTGCGACGAGCCCCACCTCCGCAGCACTACGCCCGGCACACGCACCCCACTCCGACGCCCCACAGCGCCGCCCCCACCGACGCCACACAGCGGCGCCCCACTCCGACGCCCGCCTCGACGCCCAACGCAGCGGCCCCCCGCTACTTCGCCCCACCATCCGATTCCTATATAAGGAAACGGACGCCGGCGCCTCGCACACTTCCTGCTGACACTTCCAGACGACACCTCTCCGGGACTAGCGCCTACAACGAGAACACGGACCCGAAACCACCGACACCCACAGAAGCGACTCCACCGACATCAACGCTCCAGCTCCGGCTGTACGACCCCGCATTCACGCACGTCTGATTCGCCCAACTCGAGATCACATTGACTCACGAAGGCCTCACGACGCCGCATGCTAAATTCGCTCGCGCCTTCGAGCCCCGACAAGCGGACCTCTACGACGACCCCAACCGACTTCCGAGCACGAGAATCCGTCAGTCCACGCCCGCCGACTCCGTAGAGCCCTCCCGGCCGACACACCTCAACGCGTAGAACATCAAATCGTCACGAAGGGACCTCCATGCCACGCGAAACTTCGCCGAATATTACCGGACCTCAACGCGAAAGCGTCGGCCCATTTCGGCGAATTACTAGCGGCTGGCACCATCGAACGCCAACAGCTACCAGACGTTGACAACTCGCCTTTTCGCCACGCACGCAGCGTCCGACGGCTCCCGGCTCACCGCCTTACTCAACCGACTTCCGACGACGAACTACCGTCAGTCCTCGCCCCCCGACTCACTCGAGCACTCCCGGCCGACACACCGACCCCGCTCGTTCGGCAGCTTTTCACACGCGCCCTTCCAGACAGCATTCGCCTTCACATAGCGGCGCGCGACGAACCCGACGTCACGAAACTCGCTGCTCTCGCCGATCGCCTCATACCCTTCGCTCCCCCTCCTCGAGTGGCTACCGTCACCGAAGAGGTTCGTGTGATTCGAACAGACGACAACAGCGACCGCCGACGCAGCCACAACCGACCACACGCAGTGCGACGAACGGCTCGTGTTTCTACCGCCGCACATGGGACCCCAGAGCACAAAAACGCCGCACCCCATGCACCTGGCGCCCGCAACAACAGCCGCCGCGGCCGTACCCACGCACTCAACCAACACCCCGGCTCTTCATACGTCGCAAACGTACCGCCCCCAACGACACCGACCCGGACAGCCACAGCGGACCACCGCAACCACCGCAACCAGCACACGCACCTCCCACGCCCGACAACAGCCACCGCAACAGAACAAAATTTCACTAAATGCGTTACTTAAATTCTGGGGGGAGCAGTGTTGTGATCGGCTGCTCCTCCACAACCAATGTAATGTACATACATGTTGTACCTCAGAGTGGGGACCCCCCGACACCCCTCTGATCATGTCAGGGGCCTATAAAGAGCCGAGGGGCCAACAAATACATAACCATTCTCAAGCTAACTTTCGGCCTCGTCTGTTCCATCCTTAACTACAGCTTCTATTGTAAGTTTTCGAGCTACGGCGTTCTGAAAATTTCAACCCCTATTTTTCTTCCCTTAGAGATGACTGACAGTAACGCCGAGCATTGAGGATCAGCTAGACCCCAAACGGGACCTGCAAACAAACTTTCATTAATTTTGGTTCATGGTAACTAAGAAAAGTGCTAAGTACTCAGTAAGGCGGACCGTCAGAAAAGTTTTCAATCGCATTTTCGGATTCTACATACCTTGAAACATAAACCATCAAATTTTGAGGGGGGGGGGGGGGGGTTTCATGCTCCATTCCAAAGGTTCATTATTGAAAATAATAAACCAATAACCCAAAACAGCCAAACTGAGAAACCTGGGCTGATCAACCAAGAATTTTGAAATCAAATGAACACTTCTAATCTGATTCAGGACGTACCTACCTGGAAGTGGAATGACTTCGTACCTAGCTTAATATTACAACATGAACAAAAATTGATCAACACTTCAAAATAAGTTTGCCAAATGGGGCAAACTTCTCTTGCATTACGGTATTATACGGCAAGGTTAATAATAGTTGCCTACTAATTATTGTTTGAAATGGGTACTGAACTTACGTGATATGATAAGTTCGTTAAGCAGTTCATATTATATTGAAAGGTAGACGACCCAAACTACCGATCACACGGAGGCAAAATTATATGAGTTATTCGCAAGCTTTATTCATTTATTTTATTCGGGACAAACCACAAAAAATATAATATGTAAAGGTGTTCGAAATTGGTGCTCCTGAGGTTACTGATGTTCGATTATATCGATGTGCTTGACCATCTGAAACCCAACCCGACGGGAAGCTCAATTGTTTCAAATCTTTTATGTTTTGAGAACCTTCTTCACTAAATTTCTATAGTCAACACTAACTAACCGATAATTGAGTCTAAATACTCGTAACCTGTCAAACCTATTTTCGACGGTGATCTTGATACATTTTTCGACTTTTTCACCACATCGGAAGTTCTACAAGGATCTCATTTAGCGTCTTTGAGTAGGTATATTGACATTTTCATGTCTTTGCCGTGGCACACAACCTAAAAATCGTTAGTGACGAAATTGGGTGACGAAATACCGTTACGTTAACATGTTTAATGTTTTAGGGCTGGGGGTCATTCTGTGAATTCCGACACGCAAATATACAACGTTTTTCATTGGTTACTACACAGTTACTACCTTCTGTTGTAGCAACCATATGTTGATGGCGAGTTCTATAATAAGTACAGTAAATGCAACATTATACTTGTAGAGTTCAGTGAAATTGTGGCTTTCATTTTTTCTTGACATTAAAAAACTATATCTAATTTCTCCCTTGCGAGGGAAAAACATTAAACATGATTTAATGTTTTTCCCTCTCAAGGGAGAAATTAGATATAGTTTTTTAATGTCAAGAAAAAATGAAAGCCACAATTTTATATATTTCTGATGATTTTCGCTTACAACCGATTCGTTGCTACGGAACTTTATCTTCGCCAGTTATCATCGTACAAAAATCGTTCACCACTCGTTGGATAGCTCTCGATTTACCTAACCATATTAAGTTAACCACTGCGGAGTGCGTGGCCGACAAGCTGCGGTATGAGCGTGATTGTTTAAATAAAATTGTTTACACACAGGTGATCATTCTCAATAATTTATATTGTCAACACGAATCCGACCCTCTCCACATTGAACTACTATCGAAAAAATCAACATTTTGCTACGACTATTTGGACAATATATCGAAACTTGCCGAAACCACTCTACCTTCCAAAGAAAATTTCTTTTCAGAGCTGTACGAACAGGACATCACACAGGAAAAGTACGATAGGGTCAAGCTAATATGGGACACATTTGGTGTTAAAACATTGGGGCAGTTGGCTGACCTTTATCTAACATCTGACGTATTACTATTAGCAGAGTTTTTCCAAAACTTTCGCTCGGAAATGTTAGCATCAGAATATCGACTCGATCCATTCCATTTATATTCCTTACCCGGCATCGCACAACAAGCAATGCTTAGCCTAACCGGCGTGGAAATCCAATTAATAACCGATGACAGTATTTACAGCCTTTTTGAACAATCAATTCGTGGCGGGTACTGTGCTGCTTCCCTTAGACACGCTAGCACCGATGAATTGTATGAATTATGTTATATAGATGCAAATGGTCTCTATGCTCACTGTATGAAAAATTATTTGCCGATATCAGATTTTGAGTATATTCCACCAACGGCTGTTGACCTCCTTAGCATAAGTGATGAATCCCCTTATGGATATTTAGCCAATGTTAGTTTAGTTACACCCCCCCATCTACACGAGACATTCAATGATTTTCCCCCAGTAATTAACCACAAGCTAATCCCAGGCTCAAAGTGTAAAAAACTGGTAGGAACGCTCGAAAAACAGCCACATTTTGTTGTTCATTATAGATTGTTACAACTTTTGGCTAGCTTAGGTGTTGAGATCATACAGGTGCATGAGGTTGTACGTTTCAAACAAAGCCCATGGATTCGACCGTATATTGAATTTAATTATCAAAACTTGCATACGAGTCTGCAACGCATTGGGACATTTTCATGTCTTTCCCCTCCTTCCTTCTCACCTACCAAATTAGGTAGGTAGGTACCTAATTATAAAGTCGCAATCTAAGTTGTAGTGTTGATCATTCTCCCGTAATAAAACAAATAAAATAATAAAACGGCGGACGGACAGAAATTGTTGGTTTTTTATTAAATTTTCGGATTCTATGTACCCTGAATCGGAAACTATCAAATTTTACGGTGGGGGGGGGGGGGGGGGTTAAATTGTTATTTTTGTCATGCTCGATTCCAAAGGTTTATTATTGAAAATAACAAACCAACAATTTCTGTCCGTCCGCCGTTTTATTATTTGTACGTTTTATACAACCTGCATTCCGTTGTCGTAAGACTAATTACCAATTCTTTTATGATCAACACTACAACTTAGATTGCGACTTTATAATTAGGTACCTACCTACCTAATTTGGTAGGTGAGAAGGAAGGAGGGGAAAGACATGAAAATGTCCCAATGCGTTGCAGACTCGTATGCAAGCGTTTATCATTTGATCTAATGACTGTATTTTCCTTCAGAACGTGGAACCTTCCGTATGGTTCCACGTTTCCTCGTTTCCCACTGTTTAACAATGCAAATTTTGTTTAAAAATGGTGTTTTATATAGATCACTTAGTTCCCATGAACCAAAATTAATGAAATTTGGTTTGTATGTCCCATTTTGGGCCTTGGTCAGCGAAGCTCGGTGGAAAATTACTATAGTTAGCCATCCTCAAGGGGTTGAAAATAGGGGTTGAATTTTTCAGAAAACCGTAGCTCGAGAGTTTGAATATACCTATGGTTTTGAAGAGTTTTTGAGACCACCCCGGAGTATAATTGTACGTCCAGCGGTCAGTTCACAGTAAGGCCCTGAAGTTTGAACCGAAACGCTTCATCAAAATGAGTGTTGAATCACAGTTAAATCCAGCCAAGATTACTGTATCATTGATCGGTACAGCTGATTACATCCACCATGGCTTAACCAAGTTTACTGTGCCGTGATATTTATTTCATTTGAAGAAAGTTATTGTTATTTTGGATTATGTTGATATGTACCTACCTACTTTTGGGACAAGGACCCGGCCGGCTCCAGTACCTACTCGATGTAGGGCTTTCCTGAGGGAAGCACGGGGTAGGTATTGACCATAGAAAACAGTGATCTACGCAGAAGGGGTAAAATAATGAACAGTTGTGTAATAATTTGCAGCGTTTTGAAATTATTTCATATTGTTATTGTTCGTAGATATGTTATCTATCTCGGAAGTTTGGTGTTGGCAACTCGCTGTCGTGTTTCTGATTCTCCTCTCGCTCTTGGTGCCTCCGTTTTCCAACCAACGAGTACGCTACTACGCATGCTACATCTGCTTTTGCCTCAATGTCTCATTGATTGGTCTCATTTTGGTACCTCTCTTCATGCTGAAACCGCGAAACCCCGCGAACTCTATGTAAGTTACCTATCATTTTTTGATGTGGCTGTTCTTATGTCTTGGTTATTTAATAGCAATCAATAGTGTGGCACCTATTCACAAAGTCACGTCATACGTATGAACATTAATAAGTAATTCTATAATTTCTATTAATTCTTAGTTTATTGGTATAAACTAAGTAAACTAACTAAACGGCGATACACAATTCACCAATAATTTAGAATCAAGTCTGAACAGATTGATGGTAGAGAAACGAGGAGTACCTACCCGTGACTTCTGTTTATATTTTTGAATGAAATTAGGTTCTATTCTAAGAATGTTGAAACCAACCGCACTTCCCTACGATGAATATTTATTTTTCTATGCGCTTTCAACCTTTTGGCAACAAGTGACGTCACACGTGGCAAGGGGGTTCAATGACGTCACTTATTGCCGAAAGTTTGAGAGCTCATAGAAAAATAACTATGCATCGTAGTGCGGTTGGTCTCAGAGTTCTTAGACTGGAATCTACCTTCATTTAAAAATGAGAAAGTAATACATAGCATTTCCAAGTCGAATTCAACTTTTCCAAACCGAAGTTAACCATTTCCAAACCAAATTCAAATTTTCGAAGTCAAATTCAAATTCAATTTTTTTCATTTCAGATTCAACTTTTTCCGTTTCAAATTCAACTTTTTCCATTTCAAATTCAACCTTCCCGGACTTGAGCAAAAAATATAAAATTTTAATAAACTGAATTTATTGTGAACCCCATTACTAACTTTTTGTTGCATTATTTAAGGCTTAAATTGAACAACACTATAGTGGTTCAGTGCAGGTACTAGGTACATATATGTGTTTTTTATTTTCATTGAATTCATTTTAATGTCATTGTAAAATTTAATTTCATTGAATTTATTTTCATTATTTTCGTTGAATTTTTGTTTTTTGAACCTTCAACTGAAGTAAGGAACATAACGTTGGCGTTTGCAAATTCTTCTCGTTGTACAAAGAAAATTACTCCATTAATGCCTATTTCGTTGCCCATCAAACCTTCTGATCAATCGAACGCACCACATCTGGTGGCATACCTTATGTACAAACAATTAGGTTTTTTGCTCAAGTTGGGGAAGGTTTAATTTGAAAAATAAAGTTGAGTTTGACTTGGAAAGAGTTGAATTTGACTTGGAAAAGGTTGAATTTGGTTTGGAAAAGGTTGCATTTGACTTGGAAATGCTATATAAACAGAAGTCATGGGTAGGTACTCCTCACTGGTTACAGATTAGGCAGGTACCTACCACCATTGCTATGATATTTTTCGTAAAAACTCCCTTGGGTATTATGGATTGCTCGTTGATGAGTTGTTATTATCATTACATGATGTTAAAAATATAGCCCAGAATGTTCCAATCTCTATATATAAAAATGAATGTCTGTCTGTATGTATGTTCCCTATAGACTCCTAAACTACTCGACCGATCGGGATGAAACTTTGGGAATATGTTTTGGGAACACCGGGGATGGTTTCTGACTAGGTTGCATTCTCGGTGGAGACTTCCTTCAACGGTTTTCAGGCTATTCCTAGCAACCCCGATCTTGAAAAGTTGTTGTCGAGAATGTCGTTGTCAAGAAAAATGGGAAAAGCAGTTTCGTCGAGTTTTTCATATCGGGTCGTGAGTGGTGTCCTCGGCTAGGGCAAATTCCCCTCTTTCCGAAAAGTGGCGAACGATTTTTCTAGGACCACAACTTGCCGAATTATTTACATATTTACAATGTTCGCAGCAACTCGCCGAGTTATTTATTGGTACCTATCAACACGGCGTCAAATCTTTTTTCAAAGTTGTTTTCACAAGGAAAGTTCACTCCATTTTAGGACAACACGATTTAAATCAGATGTTCTACTGTGTATTTTGGTTTATTATTTTCAATAATGAACCATTGGAATCGAGCATGAAAAAAACGCTGCAAATCCCTGCACAACGGTTTATTATTTTGTATAGAATACCCTTCTGTTACAGATCACAGCTCTATGTATAGATAACCCGTCTATATAATATGATATGTACTATTCTATGCATAATTATTTAGATCGCAGACCCTCCGTAGGTTAGTACCTAACCCCGTACTCGTTACTAGGTACCTACATACCTAAATCACGAGTTAAATGTTGCTAAAATAATTCTGCCGATGACAAACAGTACCTAACAAAAAGAAACACACATAATGAAGTTCTGAAAAGAAATTGTTGATGAGGAGTGAAAAAAGTTGCAAAAGTACCTACCAACAAACTCCAGCCCCTTCTACGTAGATGGTATAATGAACCGTTGTGTAATAATTTACCGTTGAGTAATGATTTACCGTAGTAATAATTTACCCATCAATAATACTTCAACGTTTGTTCAAGTTTCACTACCTACCAACAAACTCCAAAAGAGCCATCATTTTTCAAATTAAATAATATCACAGAACATCCAACTCGACTTCATACTCCGCCAATATAATCAGGTGATCCCTACCAATGATTGGCCGTATTCACAAATTCCTATTGTGGGCGCGTCTCTGGTTACGAGATTTGGTTTGAATTGTATAGAATTTCATTCACACTGGAGTCGAAAATGCCTGTCGGTGCAAACTTCGGGGCCTTACTGTGAACGAACGGCTGGACGTACGATGCTCCGGATGGTCTTAAAAAACTCGCAAGTTCAAGAACTATTTAAAACCGTAAAAATATTTACGTAAAAAAATGGTATAGGCGTTTTGAAAATTTCAACCCCTATTTTGAACCCCTTAGAGATGACTCACAGTAACGTCGAGCTTCGAGGACCAACTAGACGCCGAACGGAACCTATAACCCGAATTTCATCAATTTTTTTTCATGGTAACTAAGAAAAGTGGCCCGTACGGCGTACGGCGTACGGCGTACGGTGTACGGCGTACGGTGTACGGCGTACGGCGTACGGCGTACGGCGGACAGACAGAAATATTTTTATTGCAGTTTTGGATTCTACATACCTTGAAACGTAAACCATCAAATTTTGAGGGGGGGTAAGAATTTTTTTTTTCATGCTCGATTCCAATGGTTCATTATTGAAAATAATAAACCAAAAAATTTCTTACCCCCCCTCAAAATTTGATGGTTTACGTTTCAAGGTATGTAGAATCCAAAACTGCAATAAAAATATTTCTGTCTGTCCGCCGTACGCCGTACGCCGTACGCCGTACGCCGTACGGGCCACTTTTCTTAGTTACCATGAAAAAAAAATTGATGAAATTCGGGTTATAGGTTCCGTTCGGCGTCTAGTTGGTCCTCGAAGCTCGACGTTACTGTGAGTCATCTCTAAGGGGTTCAAAATAGGGGTTGAAATTTTCAAAACGCCTATACCATTTTTTTACGAAAATATTTTTACGGTTTTAAATAGTTCTTGAACTTGCGAGTTTTTTAAGACCATCCGGAGCATCGTACGTCCAGCCGTTCGTTCACAGTAAGGCCCCGAAGTTTGCACCGACAGGCATTTTCGACTCCAGTGTGAATGAAATTGTATACAATTCAAACCAAATCTCGTAACCAGAGACGCGCCCACAATAGGAATTTGTGAATACGGCCAATCATTGGTAGGGATCACCTGATTATATTGGCCGAGTATGAAGTCGAGTTGGTTGTTCTGTGATATTATTTCGCTTGAAAAATGATGGCTCTTTTGGAGTTTGTTGGTAGGTAGTGAAACTTGAACAAACGTTGAAGTATTATTGATGGGTAAATTATTACTACGGTAAATCATTACTCAACGGTAAATTATTACACAACGGTTCATTATACCATATACATACGTAAAAGGGGCTGGAGTTTGTTGGTAGGTACTTTTGCAACTTTTTTCACTCCTAATCAACAATTTCTTTTCAGAACTTCATTATGTGTGTTTCTTTTTGTTAGGTACTGTTTGTCATCGGCAGAATTATTTTAGCAACATTTAACTCGTGATTTAGGTAGGTACCTAGTAACGAGTACGGGGTTAGGTACTAACCTACGGAGGGTCTGCGATCTACATAATTATGCATAGAATAGTACATATTATACTATATAGACGGGTTATCTATACATAGAGCTGTGATCTGTAACAGAAGGGTATTCTATACAAAATAATAAACCGTTGTGCAGGGATTTGCAGCGTTTTTCCTTCTTCGTGGTTGTGAACTACTTACCTACTTTTCATCTTGGATAAATTCATTCTTCGTGTTTGTCGTATTCCTTCTATTATTGATATTTCTACTTGCCGCTCCTAACGTTCATATTTTCTGCTTCAGTGTTCATATTTTCTGCTTCAGTGTTCATATTTTCTGCTTCAGTGTTCATATTTTCTGCTTCAGTGTTCATATTTTCTGCTCCAATTTTCATATTAGGGGCAGTTGGGGAGGGCTCACTAGGATGTTTTGAGGGGGGCCTCAGGGTTGGCACTTTGGGAATATGTTGCTTGAATATCGAGGATGTTTTCTAACCATGTGAGCTATCAGATCGTAAGGGGGAGGTGGGTTTCAGACATTTCAAAAATACTTGACTATTGGCTCTATATAGGTACATGTTCGTAGATGGGCAGAATCGGGTCACTCTAAGGGGGAGTTTTGGGGAGTTTTAGGGGGGAAAATTACCCATAAATTCCCAAAATGAAACAGTCTGACAAGTGACACCTCATTTTAAAGGTTTTTGTACGCTGAACACGATGGTGAAATCAGAATTGCGATATCTCATTCCGTTCTCAAACTGGAGCACTTTGAAGAAAGAGGTTTGGAGGGGGAACTTTACGTCCAGTTATTTACGCATCCCGACCGGGGCAACGCCCGGGTAATCCGCTAGTATCTTATAACTTAAATCACTCGCGGCGGAATAGTGGAAATCCATAGCAAAAAACTACAGAATAAAAATAAAATAGCACTATAGATTCTATAGTGTACTGACGATGGTGTAACAACCGAAACCGCTCTACAGTTTGCAAGTGTACGTGGAAATAGACTATTTTATTTTTATCCTGTAATTTTTTTCCCCCCAATATCTTTATGATGTTATTTGTATAATATGGTTCTTCTTATTCTTACTATGCATGCATTAATCATTTATGGATTCTAACATCTATCTTATGCCCATTATGATCAAGTATATCGACATCGGGAGAGCGGGGCGAAGTCGCTCAGTTGGAGTGAGTGTCAGATGGTGGGGTTTGATATTAAAATCAAACCGGGCCAACTTGTTTGGGTCTCCTTTTTACCCATTTTATCTGTGCTGAGCAATGGAATAGAATCCACAAAACCAGCCGTTCGAGAAACAAGGTTTTCCAATATTTATAAAATTTAAAGTAGCTCTATAGGAAAGTGTGATGAATTTGAAATTGGTCCATTCATCACGAGCGGCATGAGGGAGGATGTGCCCGGTTTGGTTATGGGCGGACCACCACCATGCCTGGGATCTTTTCGGTAGAGGAGAGAGAGACGAGGTAAGGAGGAGAGAGAGTAGTCAGCGACTAGAGGAGAGCGTAGAATGAGGAAAAAGGTGGAGGAGTCGAGTTTTTATAGGCTTGGGAGCTGTCTCCCTCCATCCTCTAGCTAGTAGGGGATGGTGGGGATCTCCAGGCTGGCCCTCGGTTCTCCTGCGTCTTCTGTCCCCACTTCTAGGTTTATTTGGCGAGATCTTATTTCTACGTACAAGCGTTGTGGTTCTGGGAGGATACCACGACAGAAAGGTAAGAAATTCTGTGTATATTTAATGTAAAAAAATTGTCGAAAATCTACTCACTAAGACCAACTTGTTGCTCCAATAAATGGAGTATGTATATGGATTTGAAAATGTAAGAACAATTCTAAATAAGCGAATTTATCAACTCTCATCCAAATATGTTTGTGGGTTAATGCTGAGCTGTTGGCTTTTGGGCTTCTGTTGATGAAAAGTTTTAATTACGTTGGTCACAAATATGCTCATGAGTAACTGAGATTAAAGTTTCGAAGTTTTAAACATCAGGCAAAACGGCACTTTTTTATGTCAACTGACCCAAATGGAATAGGTACTATGTTCCTTCGTTTAAAACCAGCTATATTGGGATTGAACGATTACCTACATCTGTTCCTTGTGATGTTCCATTTATTCCTCAATGTTCCAGCACATATGGGAAGTGCTGCAAACATTTGGCGAAATTCATAGGCGTGACGTGGACGTTGAGGAATGAGCTGCGCTTAACCCAGCAGCGTGGAGTCGTGATTATTGCTAACCACCAAAGCATTCTAGACGTTTTGGGTGAGTGGAGTTTGAGCATTTTATACAAAGGCGTCGAGGGTTAGAACCCGCTTGAAGTGAAAGTCCTATCGATTCCTTGTTTCATTGCTAACGACTTAACCCTATTATGAAATCTCTCCAAACGCTTCGTTTTCAAAGTACGGAGATTCTAAGTTTTTGCTTGCCCCAGGTAGAGAAGCCTTGGATTCGTGATTGAGTAGAAAAAAACGCTGCAAAGTCCTTGTCACATGGGTTTATTATTCTACTGGACAAACCTACAGAAATGTTGGCTGATCATTTATTGTTTCTTTCATGCGTAATAATCGAAATAGCTATTTCTGATGGTTTCCACCAATTTTGGCCCCTAAAACACGAATTAGGTACGCTCCTTTTTTTTTTCAATTTACCTTTGATCACTGGTAGTGCCATTTAATCGTCTTGATCCACGATTTGGTACTACTTCCAGTGTTATTATACAAATTGATGGTGATTTCAGACGATTTCCCAGGTTTTTGACTCATAAAAAATCAATTTTGGGAGCTGAACATTTGGTAGAACCTCGATTTTCCTCTCTTTGGTCAAAATCGACTTCATATTCGGTCTTCTCGTCCCAAAAAACATGGAAAACAATACCTCAAGCTCATGTTACTAAAATGTTACTAAAACACAAAAAGTACCTATTTTTGTGCACATTTTTACTCATAACATCCCTGGGTATATTCCGATCGGGCTGAAAAGTTCCGGGACACAACTAGGGCCCAAATGGAGCATGTGTGCGAAAGAACCACTTTTTTAGACCAAAAATGAAGCCGGTACGCGTGATACAGCGGACGGCGGACGGACATTGCATTTTTGGAATCTCCGCACCTTGAAACGGAAAAGAAAAAATTTTGAGGGGGTGTTATAAAACTTTTTTCCTGACCGAATACATAGGTGTATTTTTCACAGAATTATAAACCAAAATGTATGTCCTCCAATATGAAAATCTCCGCTACCATTTTCTGTTTCAGACGTCGAGGAACATTTGGTTCCGTGTCTGTCTGTCCGTCTGTCTGTCTGTTTGTCTGTGGTAATTCCTTGAAACGCCCATAACTACCCGAAATAATGGTCAAAATGGGATGAAATTTGGATGGTAGGTGCGGGTTGGGTCACAGATGATCCCTTATCAAAATCATTAACAAAGTAATGTAACTTTCGTCTGCGCATGCGCAAAAGTGAAATATTTAATAAGCCCATAACTACTCTAAATGTTGCTGAAATAAGTTCAAACGTGGAGGGTCGATCAGGAATAATACTTTGATAGTTTCAAATGAATTTCATTGGAATCGTAATGTAACTTCCGTCTGCGCATGCGCGAACATGAAATGTTGACCGTTTACTTGTAACGCTGTTAACTACGCGAAAAATAGTCGTAGAGAGCTGAAATTTTGAGGGTAAACGCGGGTTTGATGGCACATGGTCTCTTTTCAAAATTATGGCAATAGTTTCGTCTGCGCATGCTCAAACGTGAAATACTTGAAACGCCCATAACTACCTTATATTTCGTTGAAATTAGTACAGATTTGGGGGGTTGATCAGGAATAATACTTCGATAGTTCCATATGAATTTCATTGGAATCGTCCTTTAACTTTCTTCTGCGCATGCGCGAACATGAAATGTTGACCGTTTACTTTCAACGCTTCTAACTACGCGAAAAATAGCCGTAGAGAGCTGAAATTTTGAGGGTACACGTGGGTTGGATCGCAGATGGTCCCGTATCGAAACGAACCTACCCAACTATCCTATACGTTCATGTGATTCAAGTGAGGAAGCTATACTGCCTACTCGAATTGGCAGACTTTTTTTCTGCCACTTTTGTCTTTTCTCGACACCAAGCACTCTTGCAGATCCAAATTATGCATTGTATGTCAAGTTTAAGAGTACCGCTGGGAAGGTACACAATCAGGGATGGCCAAGAAGTAGGACTAAAATGAGAAAATAAGGGAATGGATAAAAGGGCACGAACCTTTAAACATGTGCAGCACACCAGTAATTTTGGTTTATTATTTTCAATAATGAACCTTTGGAATTGACCATGGAAAAATTTGTTTAACCCCCCCCCCCCCCTCTCAAAATTTTGTAGTTTACGTTTCAAGGGACGGAGAGTACGAAATCGAATAAAAATATTTCCATCCATCCGCCGTACGCGGCTTTTTCCTTAGTTCCCATGAACCATAATTCACAAAATTCGATATAAGGGTTCCGTTTGGGCTCAAAGTTCGGCGTTACTGTCACTCAACTCGGAGTTGAAATATCCGGAGTATCCCTTCTCTCGAAAAATTTTATTTCGCGGTGTCGGTTTTTCGCCTGTTTAAATAGTTAAATTTTTTTCTGAATTTTTGAGACCATCCGGAGCTACGCATTCTACGATGATGCCATAAAATTTGCCCTAAAGAGCAGGGTGTATGCAGTTGTATGCATCAAGCTGAGTTGAGAGCGCTCATCACTGACCTCTCGGCCAGGTTGGCGCTGTGGCGCAGTGGTCTAAGCGACGGACTGGACCTCCGAAGTTCTAGAGATCGAAACCCAAACGGGACTGAATTTTTACTCCACATCAACAATTTCCCTTCAGAACTTTATTTGTGTTTCTTTTCGCCATTTTCGGTACTGTTAGCCATTGGTAGAATTGTTTTAGAAACATGTAACACGTGGTTCAGGTAGGTACCTAGTAACGATTACGGGTCAGGTACTAAGCTATGGAGTGTCTGCGATCCACACAATATGTATAGAATAGTACATATATTATATATAGAAGGTTATCTATACAGAGAGCTGTGATCTGTAACAAGAGGGTGTTCTGTACAAAATAATAAACCGTTGTGTAGAGATTTGCAGCGGTTTTGAAGAGCGTCCACCCACGGGGAAAACATGAACCCATCAGCTAGAACCACGGATAAATCACCTACCTATCTATGGATTGAATTCGACTCAGACCCCTTGACTACGAGTATTATTTAGCCCTTCACAATTATTAGCCCTTTCCCATCTTCCTCCTACAACTTCCCACAACTTAGGATAGCTGAAACTAGTAGGTACTACCAGTCATCAAGATCGGTTCAGGCGCTGAGTTGTTTTGGCATCTGGCCCGGGATTCTCATACGATACACTGTTTTGGGCTGTTTTGGGTTAATGTAAACTGTTCATTCATACATCAATCTTGATGTACAAATTTTGATTTTCAAACTTCGATAGCCCGCCTTATTGAAGCCCCTCCCCAATGACCAATACTACTCAAGTATAAACATGAATTGATTTCAGGGATGTTCACCATTTGGGAACGTGCCGGGTTGCTTGTGCCGATTGCCAAAAAATCCCTTCTGTTCGCTCCCGGCTACGGACTGGCCATTTGGCTAGCGGGATTGGTCTTTATCGACAGAAGGAAAAAGAAGGAGGCTTTGGAGACTATTCGGAAGGCATCTCGTAAGGCCCGTGATCTGAAGGTGAGAAATTCAACCAAGGAGCTACTTTTAGCTTACTTTACGAGTAGGTACGGTAGAACGCACTTTTAGGAGACGCTAATGTATTAGCTGTTTCTTGCCTTTCTCCAGCGTGGCACCAAAACCTGTTGGTACAGAAATTGCTGACGGTTCACCGAGTGAATCTCGAAATTTTAAGTCGAGCGATGGATGGAAGTAGATAACACATCGGGGGTTTCTAGAAATCTAATAGTCCTCGCATCTGAACTGCTTCTGCGTGAGATAACATTTATGCGATTTGAAACTCTGAAGCATCCAAATGGGAAAAGCTGATGTTAGGTATTAAATCTAAAGGGTTAGTTCCGCTAGTGTAAGAAGGAATATTACCATACCTTCGGGAGGAGTCCGTCGTCACTAGCTGGTTGAGTACTGGAGGCGAGCGCTTTCGATGTAAGGACATCATCATCATCAGGCCGTCGAACATCAAAAGCGCTCGCCTTCAGTACTCAACCAGCTAGTGATGACGGACTCCTCCCGAAGGTATGGTAATATTACTGATGTTAGGTAGTTGGATAGGCACCTTTCTAAAGAATTCACACCTGTATAGCGCGGATCACTGTTTTCAGTGGTCAATACCTACCGCTACCCTCGTGCTTCCCCATGACAGGCCTGAATCGTGTAGGTACTGGAGCCGGCCGAGAATTACAGTTTCATAAAATATGCGGTGGATTCAAGAATGCTTTCTATAATTATTTGTTGTTATTCATGATGCATAACGTGTAGTTTTAGAAAATTTGAAAGAAAACTCCACGTAGTTCGAAGAAAATTTCCTGAAAATTTCATCCAAATCCGGCCATAGGTTCATTAGAAATTGAGTACCTCAGATTTCGCGTTTGCGCAACCGCAGTGGTCATACCGATGATGAGTGGATTAGGTACTTACATGGAACCATTAACGGATTAAGGGGAGGCCTTGCTAATTACAGACATTATAGATATCCAATGCTCCAGAACACCCGTAGTGACCTAAAAATTCGTCCTTTATACGCCGAAGTTCGAATTGTGTAGGTATTACAAACGATTATCCCTGCGGATTAGAATATGAAATGTTGGTGGAAGGTAAAATTGTATATAAGTACTGCCCGTTCCGTAACTAGAGTTTGATGATTGTTGTGTGACCACTATTGCCCCATATTGCTTGATACGTGTACCTACGTGCAGATACATTTTTAATAGGTAGCTACATAGATAGTATAGCTCTTGAAGATAACAGGTAGTTTTATTTCTCAAACAATCATGATATAATATGTGTATATATACATATATATATATATATATATATATATATATATCCGAGCAACCGCTAATGATTTTTAAAACGTGTGTCAATTGCAGAGAAAACTCTGGGTCTACCCGGAAGGAACGAGGAACAAGAGCGGAGAACAAAGCGTCCAGCCGTTCAAAGTGGGCGCCTTCATAGGAGCGATCGATTCACAGCTGCCCATCCTCCCAGTTGTGTTTTCACCTTATTATTTCATTGACCATCGAGCCAAAACATTCAACAGAGGTCAGTAAAACAGAAATGCCAAAAACCGCCTACCAGGTGCCCCTGTACTCACTTGGCTTTGGCAGATTTTTCAAAAAGAAGAAACACTACGAGTTCCTACTAGAGCTACCTATGACAAACAAATACAAAAATATAACATGAATCCCCAACCCGGAGAAAATGATGGCCATGAACAAAATGTTGTTGAAACTAACTTCAGGTAGATAGATAATTAAATCAAATATAACAGGGACAACTTTTTCAGCATATAATAATTTTTGGAATAGGTGCCATACTGTTTTAGTGGTTGTCACCCATTTTTTCTGAAGTTAGGACGGACCACATGAAAATTTGGGACATTCCCACCTAATATAGGCAGAACAGACTACATAAAAATGCAGGACACAGGCACTTAAGTTCGTATTTAAAACAATAAAACTGTCATGCGCTTTTTTTCTTCAACAGTTAACGATATTTTGAAAACATGGATTTGAACCGTACGTAAACGTCACACAATTTTAACCCTCAAGAAGCACTGGGGTTACACGTTCCAAAAAGTAACAACCAGTAAATCAAACCACTGAATGTTTCATTTAAAAAAAATCATATTTCAGTCTGAAAATAAACTATATTTTGGTTGACATGAGTAGATAACAAACTAGGAATTCAGCCCCACAGAAAGTTTCAGTTCTCTGCACTAAACGGGACGTTAGCTGCGTGAGAGACAGGGAAGTTACCCACAATATATCTATCACCAGAACCGTTCAGTCAATTTTCAACTCTAAATACGTTTTTGAGTTCCTCTCTGTCTATATTTTCAGGATATCATGAGAAATTTTAGTTTTTCTCATTATTTTAGGTCACCATTATTTTATTATTTCCATAATTCAGTTGTGACCTATTTTTTTTTTTTGTTGCAAAAAACCCTGCATCACCCGTTTGTACAGATGTTAGCTAGCTTTTAGAGCCACATGTAAAAAATATTATTGAGGTATTCCGTCGGAAAGAGAAATTTTTGCCGTAAAAACGCAGCGCAAAATTGGATGGATCGCGGGGTGATTGGCGGTGAAGGAGGGACGTGACAGCTATTACCTGCCTACTAATTCTGCTATTCTGAGGGACATTTTTTGTTACTTCGTGTACATCACCTTCTCATCATGCCAAATGAGCGATATTCAACGAAAAGTAAAAACGCTGCAAAGTCTTTGCCACATGGATTTATTGTCTTATTGGACATACCCTAAAGAAATGCTGGAATATTTATTGTTTCTTTCATGTGAGATAATTGATGAACAGCTATTGTTGATGGTTTCGACCAATTTTGGCCTCCAAAAACACGAAATAAGCTCCTATTTTTGACAAACTATCTTTGATCAGTGATAGTGTCATTTAATTGTCTTGATTCACCTGCTGAGACTGCTTCTAGTGTTATTATACAAACTGATGGTGAATTCAGACAATTTCCCAGGTTTTTGACTCATAAGAAACGAATTTTGGAAGCTCAAACTTCGTGAAACCTCAATTCTCGCTCTTTGGTCAAAATCAACTTCATATTCGGTCTTATCGCCCTAAAAAACATGGAAAACGATACCTCACAAGCTCATGTTCACTGAAATCTCGAAAAACCTCGAAAACCCCTATTTATTCACCCATTTTTCTCCCATTAAACCCCTGGGTGTATTCCGATCGGGCTGTCGAGCTTCAGAGCACAACTAGGACCCGAATGTGTTCCCAAATGAGGACCCAAACTGTGTGCGGAAGAGCCGCAGTCGATTAGATTAGTCGATTTTGAGTTCAAGTAGATTTGCCTAATCCGCCCCCCCCCCCCCCCCCTTTTCATTTTATTTTATTTTTTGACTGTAGATCCAGAAAGTAGGACAAAATGCCCAATTTCAAAAAGGAGAGAAGACAGGGCGTAAAAATTAAGACATGTCCTCCAAAGCGTAGGACGTATAGCAGGTAACCCAGTTCACATTTGCTTTGTCAGTAGCAAGAGAAATCTAACTCTGTTAGTTTTCGTTCCAAAACGCTGTTTGGAAAATTGAAATGCCAAAAATCAGCTGAATGGTTCTTACGATGATTTTACCAATGTGGTAGATTTGTTGGTCAGCTCGTTCCCTGGCGAAATTTTGATTTGGGATAACCAAACCTCATCACTCAACCATCACAGAACCAAACTGGTTTCTCGTCCTGTGTGTATGTTGATCTACGCCAGTGTTGTAGGTACCTACCTAGTGTAACATGCGCGTATTTATCGAACATGACGGTTGTAAATCATGTTAATCACAACATACATGAATGACAATTTAAATTCCAGGCGATGTCATCATTTCCGTCCTCGGCGAAATTTCCACTGTGGGCCTAACGGATAAAGACGCCGGCGAGCTGATGAACAAGGTCCAACTTCTGATGTCAGAAGAATACGACAGACTCAAAACGGAAGTGGAAGTGAGGCGATGTGCCAAGAAGTGATCATGTGCAGTAATTTAGAATCCAAGTTCGGAGAAAAGGAAAACTTTCTCGTGCGTTCATCGCGTTTTCAAAATAAACCTGGAAATAATCTCTACGTGCATTGAGCAGGTTGTCCTGCCAGACGGCTTGAGTGAAAAGCAGCCGGCAGCTTGTTTTCTACTTACAATTAAATGTAGCAGAGACTTCTCCTGCTGCCTTCCCAAGCTAAGCTAACAGCGTGACCTATTGAACATGTTGAGTCACGCTGGGTGTCACAAGCATTCCATTATTTGTAGGATTAAATAATAATAATTATACCTTTGTAGGATTAAATAATAAATAATTATCATTATACCTGGAAATAACTGTACAGTTGAGCGACGTCTCCAGTGAAAATTGACGACGAAGTTCAGCGTTATATGAAGTAGGTAGCTGTACAATAGGTATGTAGAACAAGTCAGGTATCATACGACTGTCATAATTATTATCATAGTCTATACACATGTACTATTACTATATTTCGATATGATTTAAATGTTGTTGAAAAAATTATACTGAATTTTGTACTTAGGTACATTAAAAATCGAGTCAATTCCAACTTAATTTTATCCGTCTTGCCCTAAACTTTTTGTTCACATAATAATTTCATGTTATATTATATCCAAGTTACGTACTTACTTCTCCCATCTCGTTTCTTCCATGCATGACCATGAAATGATTTTTCTTTTAGTTTGATCTCACTATTAAGGTTAGTTTGAACTCATTTCATTAAAACCGCATCATTAGATACCAACCTTCAAATGTACGTTGTAGGTACCTACTTAGATGATGACGTTCACAAAGAAGACATAAGGAGGGTTTACTCCCCATAGGTAAGGTACCTACATACGTTGTTGCTACCTTCAATCGTTCGTTCTGAACGAAACTTGAAAATTTTCATCGTCTGAACTCATGTCAGAATCACAAATCAGATTCCTTATTATAATACGTGAACACACTACTGAACATTAAAAACGCTGTAGAGCCCTTGTCACTTGGGTTTATTATTCTATTGGACACACCTACAGAAATGGCGCTGTTGATTTATTGTTCATTTCATGCGAAATAATTGAAATAGTTATTTTTGGTTGTTTCTACCAATTTTGGCCCCCATTTTTTTAAATTTTTTTTACAGATCATCTGTGGCCATTGATAGTGCCATTTAATTGTCTTGATGCACCTGATAATAGTGCAACTGGTGTTATTATACAAATTTGTGGTGATTTTCAGACAATTTCCAAGGTTTTTGTCTCATAAAAAATTAATTTTGGGAGCTTAGCCTTCGTTAAAACCTCAGTTCTTTGCTCTTTGGTCAAAATCAGCTTCAAATTTCGTCTGATCGCCCTTAAAAAAATGACGTACGTGCCAATTGAAATAAACAGTCATGCAGCATGACTTAATGAGCGAATTTTCAAAGAAATATTCGAATTAATGGCTATGGTTTTGAATAAAGGAAAACTTCGGTCTAAAATTTGGTTTTCTATGTATATTCTCTTCGTATTTATTTTAATTTGTACGTTTTGTCCATCCTGATTCTACCGTTTGTTATGAGTAGATTCCTTGTTCCTTCTGAATGGCCTTTCCTCTTGACTACGATTTCAGGCCTGGTATCTAAAACCAGTTCAAGATTTGCTCTACTAGGTAGGTAGATCCTTCCTTCTTCATTGATATTATTTTTATCATGTTAAGTACCTACCTACCTTTGAATATCAAATATTCGTATGATACTGATAATAAATTGATAAGATACCTACCTAACCTTCTTCCTCCTACTGTTAGTACCTAAATTGAATAATTTGAAATAGATTTTTTCTTTCGTCTTCCTTCTAGTAATACGTGGGCCGGTACTTGTCTATCTATGAAGGTATCATAACAATTATATATGTCAAATGGGAAATTCAAGGAGTTGTACTAATCGTTTGCCTCCCCCTTTTTTGCTTCGAACTCTCGTCTTCAATTAATACTTCTCACATTTTTCAATCTGACCACTCTAAGGGGGTGGGGGGGGGGGGGGGTAAGAGTTTAAAGATTATCCTAGTTTTGGGTAATTTTTGCGCACTTTAAATGCTCTAATTTAAGAACGAATTTAGATATCTAAAATCCGATTTCACCATCGTGTTCAGCGTGCAAAAACCTTTAAAATGAGGGGTCACTTGTTAGAAAATAACATTTTGGGGATTTTTGGGTAATTTTTGCGCACTTTAAATGCTTTAATTTGAGAACGGATCAAGATATCTAAAATCCGATTCCACCATCGTGTTCAGCGTGCAAAAACCTTTAAAATGAGGGGTCGCTTGTTGGAAAATAACATTTTGGGGATTTTTGGGTAATTTTTGCGCACTTTAAATGCGCCAAAACCCTCCTTAGAGTAGGCCAATTTCGCCCATCTTCGAACTTAGCCTTTCGATTGCCAAGATAGATTTTTTGTGCAAATTTGAGCTGTTTATCTCAATTCTATCGAGAGTTATCGTCTGGAGTGACACACATATATATATATATACATATAAAAAAAAATCAGTCATGCAGCATGACTTAATGAGCGAATTTTCAAAGAAATATTCGAATTAATGGCTATGGTTTTGAATAAAGGAAAACTTCGGTCTAAAATTTGGTTTTCTATGTATATTCTCTTCGTATTTATTTTAATTTGTACGTTTTGTCCATCCTGATTCTACCGTTTGTTTATTACGTAATTGTACTAAGTGCTTATTTATTTGATCGCTGTGGGTAAATTCAAGGAGTTGTACTAATCGTTTGCCTCCCCCTTTTTTGCTTCGAACTCTCGTCTTCAATTAATACTTCTCACATTTTTCAATCTGACCACTCTAAGGGGGTGGGGGTAAGAGTTTAAAGATTATCCTAGTTTTGGGTAATTTTTGCGCACTTTAAATGCTCTAATTTAAGAACGGATTTAGATATCTAAAATCCGATTTCACTATCGTGTTCAGCGTGCAAAAACCTTTAAAATGAGGGGTCACTTGTTAGAAAATAACATTTTGGGGATTTTTGGGTAATTTTTGCGCACTTTAAATGCTCTAATTTGAGAACGGATCAAGATATCTAAAATCCGATTCCACCATCGTGTTCAGCGTGCAAAAACCTTTAAAATGAGGGGTCACTTGTTGGAAAATAACATTTTGGGGATTTTTGGGTAATTTTTGCGCACTTTAAATGCTCTAATTTGAGAACGGATTTAGATATCTAAAATCCGATTTCACCATCGTGTTCAGCGTGCAAAAACCTTTAAAATGAGGGGTCACTTGTTAGAAAATAACATTTTGGGGATTTTTAGGTAATTTTTGCGCATTTTAAATGCTCTAATTTGAGAACGGATCAAGATATCTAAAATCCGATTCCACCATCGTGTTCAGCGTGCAAAAACCTTTAAAATGAGGGGTCACTTGTTGGAAAATAACATTTTGGGGATTTTTGGGTAATTTTTGCGCACTTTAAATGCGCCAAAACCCTCCTTAGAGTAGGCCAATTTCGCCCATCTTCGAACTTAGCCTTTCGATTGCCAAGATAGATTTTTTGTGCAAATTTGAGCTGTTTATCTCAATTCTATTGAGAGTTATCGTCTGGAGTGACACATATATAAATAAATAAATATATATATACATATAAAAAAGTGTTAAATTTCAGGAATCGTTTTAGAATGGTCTGAAACGGATTTCTATGAAGAAAATTTCCAAAAATTTATATTATTTAAATTTCGAAGCCATTGCAATAGCTTCATTTTCTTTGAAAATTCGCTAAAAGTGTTAAATTTCAGGAATCGTTTTAGAATGGTCTGAAACGGATTTCTATGAAGAAAATTTCCAAAAATTTATATTATTTAAATTTCGAAGCCATTGCAATAGCTTCATTTTCTTTGAAAATTCGCTAAAACATGGAAAACGATACATCAGAAGCTCATGTTCACTAAAACCTCAAAAAATCCCTCGAAAACCCCTATTTTACCCCCCCCCCCCCCCCCCCGGGTTCTTTCTCATCGGGCTGTCGAGCTTCGAAGCACAACTAGGACCCAAATTTGTTCCCAAACGGGGGCCCAAACTGTGTGCGGAAGAGCGACGATTTTAGACCACATTTTAACGTAAATTTAAATTTATAACTGAGAAATAAGGTGTAGTGAAAGAAATGCGTGTTACGAGCAATGGAAAATACTGTTTGTAATTCAAAATAGCATTGGTGCCCCTAGTGGAGAAATTATCAATTTCAATAAATTATCTCTACTAACTCCCTCCTTCAAAGCAAACCCCAAAAGTTTGGTTCGACAACAGAATATTAATAAACATCAGAATACAAGAAATAACTTAACATAATATATAGGTATATATATATATGCATATAAACAAAATTCCAAATCGCATTTTGTGAGTATCTTAAGAGAGAGGGAATCTTTCTGAAAGTATCAAATTTTGCTCGAGGTAGTGTTTTGTGAATATGTCGGCGACGTTCAGCTCGGTGGGGACGTATTCCAGCTCCATTTCCTCCTTTGCGGTGACATCCTTGATGAAGTGAGCCTTTATGTCAGTGAGTGCCCTCTTTTATTTTCTCAACTTCCAGCCATGTTCATAGATAGCACTTTGGTTGTCAAAATGTACATTACTGGGGTGCTATGTTCACCAGATATAATAGCAACCAGTGCGTGATTTTATGTGAAGTACAGGTCAGAAACTGGTGCGGCGCATGAGACATGTTCAACCGCGCATGGCTGTTTGCGAGACGACCACGATGCGGTGTTCCCATGGTCAACGAGCCGCTGACGCTTTTCCTGGTCCTCTCTGTCACCTGCCGAGTCGTCTGTGAAACATTTTAGTTGAGCATCAATACACCGAAGCACACTGCTGTCCACAGTTCTGTTGTGTGTGTGCATCCGGGTATCTGCTCAGATACGAAGTACCAGTGGCAATGTTCGGTCTAGACATGGCAGGTACACAATATTATCATCTACAGACCACAGTCCTCCCGGAATGTAGGATCGGCAAGAATATGGAATCCCCCTATGGCACAGATCAGAGAAATGCAGATTTATCGCTTCATACTATAAATCCCCCTTTGGCATAGGTCAGAGAAATTGCACAGATGCAATGGTGATGAGTGCAGATCACCCTTTTGATCAGATCAGAGTGCTCTAGATGAATCAAACCATCCTCCAAACGATCCTTTCAGAATACAAAACGGCTGAACAAATATATTGGAATAGTGTAGACTGTAGAAACAAATCTTAGTCGGGAGCCTGAGCCGAATCTAGGATCCTCAAATAAAATGAAGGACTCTTCCACGAAACCACTATTACCATTTTTGTAAGCAAACATAAAAAAGTAAACATTGTCAAGACCGGTTAATTGGCCTACGGGGTTTAAGGGGAATAATTGATCACTGTTCTGAATACTGAGCCTCCAAGTCGAATATACCTTACGATCTCTACTATTTAAGCATCTATACAATCATTATTGTCCTATCCCTATGCAAAATAATGCTTTCAGGCGAAGTAACAGACAAATAGCAGGAAATTTCGCGGATGGGTATACTCTAAATATAAATAACCCGACTGGTATCGGAGTGTGACGCGATTATTCGGATTTTTCAATGTGTTCTGGGTAGATCTCGTCCAGCGGGACTTTGCTGTAAAGACGGTTCGTTACGTCCCTGAAGACTTCGGAAAGCGCATCCTCGAAACTCGGTTTCAATTCTTCGAGCACTTCCTCCCAGTTGGAGTTGAGGATTTGATTCATGGTATCACCTGCACACAAATTAAATATCTGGTTTTAGAAATCCATGTATTAGATTGCCTGGAACCTAAGGGATAGGTAAGAGATGACGACATGATTCCAGTTACCATCTACGCTCCCCAAATATTCCAACTTTTTGGATACTTCTCGCTGAAATCATTTGGAAACACGTAAAAATGATGCCTCGCACATTCCATTCACTGTGCTTGTTGATTTATAGGTGCTCGTCTGGCCCGTTACACAACTCAACTACTGCACATACGTTTCAAAAGGCAAATAAATAAGGATAATAATATAACTAATACTCACTCAAGGCTTTTTCTCCATTGAAAAGATTTTCTAAACTCAGAGTCATTTTCGTCGGTTTGAATTTGTAATCGTATTTTTTTATGTCCAAATAAGTCCTGCCTTTCTTCACCTTGGCGACACCGGTTATGACGTTGTAGCCTTCCACATTATCTGCAAAATCGAAACGTTTTCCATTATCTCGCTACGTAGCTGAACTTCGGAAAGGATTTCTTAGGTATCTCGAGATTCGATCATCTCAAGTTTCTCTGTATTGTGAAAGAATAATATGAAGCATTGCAGAATTATGCAGCAGTGTTGTTTTATCACGCATCCTCATTGTAGAAAGGTCAAATCAAATTTAGACTTTTTACGTGCTAAGTTGAATGAATGATACTTCTTATAGGGAGGCAGGCAGGTGCTTTATAATAAATTAGGACACATGGGACGCTCTGTGTGTAAGATCTAACAACGACTTGGTAGAAAGGCATACTACCCAAGCTAGACCTTCGAAATCATGATTCAAAAAAGGAAGAAAAGCGAAGAAAATTGGAATCGGAAGAGCAACTCAAGTTCTACGTCCAAAAACTTCGTTACCATCTCCCTCTTGATGTTTCCCGAATATTTACGTTGGGCTCGAAATTCTTTAACCCCTCGACCCCCAGTGAAGATGGGAGGCCTGGATGGTGGAAAAAACCCAATGAAGTGTAGGCAGTAGCGGTGCGTGGAGTCTGAAAATGGTGGGGCACCACACCAGAACACAAAACCAACAGATTTGTCTACAAAATACCTCGAAGCAACAACACCCTTCCTTATTTACTGATAGAGTGATATTAAGCAAAGATTATCTCTTTTAATCAACACTTTATCGTCGTACGAAAACGTCGACAATTTCTACTGCAAATTAGCTATCGAATGTAACAAAAATATAGTTAACTAAAATACAACAAAATGACCCGTCGGCCGGTACCTACTTGAATGGAGAAGCTATTGACTAGAAGCTAGGTGTGTTGACATCGATCAATCCACAAACCACAAATAGCAAACAGGACAAAACGCACGTAGGTACCACAAATATAAATCTGTCGTCGGAACCGGACCGAACGCAAAACGCAAAAAATTTGATGAAAAAAAAAATTGAAAATTGACAGACTCAACAGAGAAAGCGAATTTGTTTCAGAGACAACAAAAACAAATCAGAAGAAGAAGCATCTCGTATCGAGATGACAAATTGAATCGAAGGTATCGAATCGATTGTGAAATGAACGATTTTGGGGTTGAAATCTGATTCTGGGGCCAAGGCCCAAAGTGGGCGTGGCGAACAACATTTTTACTCCACTGCTTTTCTCTGTTGCCATGGGAACACCCCAGGACCTGCCTTCCAGTTTCAGGAGCCTAGGTTTCGATTTCGATTGCAGGACATCGATTACCGTCGTTTTATTCCGATAACATGCTTGGTCTATGGAGCTAACATGAAGGAACCACCATGGATGCTCTACTAGAATATTGAATATCCATAGCCAGAGAAATATGGCGAGTGACTATTGAAATTTGTGAAAAATGCTAGGTAGGTAAAGTGTACGGAGGGAAATTCAGTTGCCAACTGAACAATACTTGGTATTTTTTACTGTAGTGTTTTTGGGTACCGGAACAGTGGCCCATGTGGCCTTATGGACACAACCCCTGAGTGTAGGACATAGGTAGCCAAGTAAAAGACCATTAATTTCTACAAGACGATGTTATTGTATGCACCCCAAAAGTTGATCTTTCTATTGTTTCTTGTACTTTGCTACCGACTTATTAACTTTGGTTTCTGCTGTTCTGTTGTTAAATTGATAATAATTTCTATATTACGATCAATGATAGGTAATTTTTGCACCAGGTTCCTCGTTTTATAAATTTGTTTGACGAAGGCTCTTATAAATACAAACTAACTAACTAACTCTTATAAATGGTGGGTAACTACTGGTTAACTGTGCTATACAAAGTATTGGTTATTAAATAATAATTTATAGCTTGAGATTATGCACCAACCTAAAACGATTTTCGCTTTGCCCTTTCCTCTGATTGGGAGGAGGAGGATTTTCCCATCGACCTCGTAGTCGCCTTCCAGAACGAGTTGTTTATTCAAACTGCGGCTCTCCAAACGCATATCTTTCAAATTCGTTCTAAATTCGAGAAACAAAAACTTCTGTTAATACCATAGTGCCAATCATTATAAATCTAGTCTACAATTCAAGTGCCATACCTTGGATTTGGGTAACCAATCGTTCGTTTAGTATGAACTCAAACTGTGCAGCTTAAAAATGCCGCACGTATGCTAATATAAACGTAGGCAGTAAGTATAATATTATACAGGCCGTTTCCTCTTACTTTTGCTCCATGATTTTCACGTCGGTGATACCGTGGATTTTGAGGTTTTTGAAAGTCAGGTCGAGGCTGATCGGACCTTTGCCTCTACCGATGGCCAGTTGCGTGATGGTCAGAGGTTCCAAAGCGAGGACGCCCAACTTGGGGATACCTGTGAGGAACGCAGATTTGATCGAACTGATACTTGTAGGAATAAAATAAACGGCCATTATGTATACGAACGACTGGTTGGGTGGTGCGCAAAGAAGGAATTCAAAATTACCCAAAATTACTTCAATTCAAAATTACCATACTTTCATTTGCTTTTTGGTATTTCATTACCACAATTTAATACTTTTAGCGAATTTTCGAAGAAAAGGAAGCTATTGTTCTCGGTCCAAAATTTTTAAAACTCGATTTTCCGAAAGATTTTTATACCAAAATCCGTTTCAGACCATCCTGATTTCACTGCCGAAAGACACCAAAAATTATATATATATATATATAATTTATATATGTATGTGCCATTCCAGACGATAACTCCCGAAAGAATTGAGATAAAAAGTTCAAATTTGCACGAAAAATCTGTCTTGGCAATCGACAGGCTAAGTTCGAAGATGGGCAGAATCGGGTCACTCTAAGGGGGAGTTTTGGGGAGTTTTAGGGGGGGGGGGGGGAATTACCCATAAATTCCCAAAATGAAACAGTCTGACAAGTGACACCTCATTTTAAAGGTTTTTGTACGCAGAACACGATGGTGAAATCAGAATTGCGATATCTCATTCCGTTCTCAAACTGGAGCACTTTGAAGATGAAGGAACGTGGTTATTTCTTGAGATGTTCTTCCTGGTTCGTCTGCTCTAATCTGATAACGGAATGGGATATCGCAATTCTGACTTCACCATCGTGTTCAGCGTTGGAAAATCTACAAACCGAGGTGTTACTCGGCAAAAATTGGAACAAAAAATTTGTTACGTATCCAATACCTACTCTTCTGGTAATCAAAACATTTTTGATTTCCCCCTCCTCCCCCTTCCACCCCAAATTTTACTTTGCGTAAAACTACTCCTGTTTTAATTTTGTATGGTATCAAGTTGGGAAAACATTGGCCAAAAATTAATTTTCAGAAAATTTTAGGCGGAGGAGGAAGATGCCGAAAACTTCGAAAATTCGCTCTTATAGCCATGCTGCATGACTGTGGTTTTTTACCCATACATCCACTAATCCGGCAATTTCGGTAATCCGAAATTACCAATCCCGATATACCTATAGTGCCGGATTAGCGAGATTGCAGATCGAATCGAATCGAAAATAACCAAAACAAGCAAAAAAATATCGAGTTGAAGAAAAGGGACCTCTTGTCGGCCCGTTGAAGCTGAGGTTAGAATCCTCTCCTATGATAACATTATCACCTGTGTTTTTGTTTGCTTTCTGCGTGTCGCGTCGTATCGTGAAGTGTAATTTTCAAATTCTAATTTCTAATCTAATTTCTAATTTTTGATATTTTTTCTGAATTTTAATTTTGATTTTTCCGTGTTTTTTTTTCGATCAAATTTCATTTTTTTGGTATTGTAATTTTGTAATGTTCAATTTTTTCAATTTAATTACATTTAGCACATCTTTAAGTGAATTTAGCAGTTTGAATAATCCCTTAACTCTGAAAAATAACAAGAGGATAGCACTTTGATGTTAAACGTCGCTTTTATCAAAATCAGCTTTTTCCATTACAAAACATTAAAATACTGCAGCTCCGTCATTTTGGTTTATTATTTTCAATAATGAACCATTGGAATCGAGCATGAAAAAAAAAAATTCTTACCCCCCCTCAAAATTTGATGGTTTACGTTTCAAGGTATGTAGAATCCAAAACTGCAATAAAAATATTTCTGTCTGTCCGCCGTACGCCGTACGCCGTACGGGCCACTTTGCTTAGTTACCATGAATAAAAATTGATGAAATTCGGGTTATAGGTTCCGTTAGGGGTCTAGTTGGTCCTCGAAGCTCGACGTTACTGTCAGTCATCTCTAAGGGGTTCAAAATAGGGGCTGAAATTTTCAGAAAGCCTATACCTTTGTTTTACGTGAATTTTTTTACGGTTTTAAATAGTTCTCGAACTTGGGAGTCGTTTAAGACCACCCGCAGCACCGTACGTCCAGCCGTTCGTTCACAGTAAGGCCCCGAAGTTTTCACCGACAGGCATTTTCGACACCAGGGTGAATGAAATTGTATACACTCTCGTCACCAGGGACGCGCTAGATTCAATCAATCAATCAATTTATTCAATCAATCGAACAATCAATCAATCAATTTTTCAATTGCAATTGGAATTCACTTAGAATTGTAAATATTGGTATACTGAATTGAACTTTAATTTGAATTGGAATTTTTTTCGAATTGCCTAATTGGCATTGTGTTTTCAATTGCAATTGGAATTCACTTATATTTTCAATTGCAATTGGCCACTGCTCACCAATCTACCTAACATCCCCATCTAAATTCCCGACACATTAATCCTATAAACATACACTCCACATTCGCCAAAATTGGCAAAGTTATGTTAATAAAAATAAATTTAATATTGAAATTGCAATTGGACCACTACTCACCACTCTACCTAACATCCCCATCTAAATTCCCGACACATTAATCATATAAACATAACTCCACATTCGCCAAAATTGGCAAAGTTTTTTCAATTGCAATAGGAGTTCACTTAGAATTGTCAATATTGGTATAATGAATTGGACTTTAATTTGAATTGGAATTTTTTTCGAATTGCCTAATTATTGGCATTGTGCGCTCGTCACCAGGGAAGCGCTCGATTCCATCAATCAATCAATTTATTCAATCGATTTCGAATTGGAATTCATTAATTGAATTGGAATTCATTAATTGGATTGGAATTCATTAATTTGAATTCAAATTAATTTGGAATTCAAATTAATTTGAATTGGAATTCATTTCGAATTGTCTAATTGCTATGGTGCGCATTTTTTCACTCCTCATCAACAATTTCTTTTCAGAACTTCATTATGTGTGTTTCTTTTTGTTAGGTACTGTTTGTCATCGGCAGAATTATTTTAGCAACATTTAACTCGTGATTTAGGTAGGTACCTAGTAACGAGTACGGGGTTAGGTACTAACCTACGGAGGGTCTGCGATCTACATAATATGTATATAATAGAATAGTACATATCATATTATATAGAAGGGTTATCTATACATAGAGCTGTGATCTGTAACAGGAGGGTATTCTATACAAAATAATAAACCGTTGTGCAGGGATTTGCAGCGTTTTTGAGCTACAAGGATGCTTTTGGTCTTGAATTTTTCAGAAATTTCTACAAATTTAGAAAATAGCAAAAACTCAATTCCGACCAACGCCGACAAGAGGTCCCTTTTCGCTTTCCGCCTCACATATGGAATCGAGCACGGAAAAATTTTTTAACCCCCCCCCCCCCCCCTCAAAATTTGATGTTTTACGTTTCAGAGGACGTAGATTAAGAATATGAAATAAAATTGCATCCGTCTGTCCACCGTACACCGTACGGGGCACTTTTGATAGTATAGACCTCAACCAAAATTCACCAAATTTTTTTCCCAGGCTCAGTCATCCTTCTAGTTGGTCCTCGAAGCTTTTCGTTACTGTGGCTCAACCCTAACCTAAGGGTAGATATAATTTTTTGAAGGGCAAAAAACGTTTATTTTTTCCAGTTTTTCGAAATTGTGAGGCGTTAGGGATGGTTAGGTATACATTTTTCACGATTTAGGTATACAACTTCATTTGAAGTACAAATATTTGGGACGAGTAGGTATAGTGTTTTAGAATTTCTTATCGGTTTGAGTTTAAGGAAATACAATTTTAAATCAAAATATATTCTTTATCATTTCTCGAAATACCGAACGGCTTGCAAGTTCTGATCAAATTTGTAACAAATTGAGGGGGATCTGACACAGTTTCCCCAAGCCCCATTTTTTGTTGTATCTGGCAACAGCATTTTTGAAATATTTGTTCCAACCCCTTAACTTAACCCAAGTAAGGCATTTCAGAGGCACAGTACGAGTTTAAAATGTAAATGTAGTAAATTTGTCCACACCCCAATCATTTATAGGTAGTTATGTAGGGTATAGGTAGGTAGGTACAACGGAAAATATCTGATGGCTTATTTTTCCCTGTTATAACAAACTTCAAAAAAGTACTTTATACAGTTCTAGCCATTGTATTTCGCTTCTTGAATCATTTCAGAACCACCATCGATCATTGGTTTAATCCAAATTTGGTCTCAGCCGTCCCACGAAACAAAACAAAAAACGCTGCTAAGTCCTTGTCACATGGGTTTATTATTTTGTCGGGTGTATAGAACTCCAATTGTTATCATTAAGTGCGGTCAAACCCAATACGAATTGATAATCGGTTAATCACTTCAAAGTAATTGGAAAAACTTGAACAAATTAAGGTTTGCGCATGCCCTGTGAAATCCTGACTACCGATTCTCTCGAAATTTTGACAGATCCTCCACATTATTATACTGGATCTTTCATGAAAATTTGAAAACATTTTGACCATTTCAACGGAATTTATGAGCATTTGAAGTATTTTACATGTGGGCATGCGCAGGCGACCGCTACCGCACGATTTCGATGATTTTGATATTAGACCATCTGTGGCCCAACCCGCACCTTATCTTCCAATTTTAACCAATTTCGATCATTTTTATGGTAGTTATGGGAGTTACAAGTCCCAAACGCCTCACAATTTTGAAAAACTGGAAAAAATCAACGTTTTTTGCCCTTCGAAAAATGATATCTACCCTTAGGCTTGAGCTACAGTAACGAAAAGCTTTGAGGACCAACTAGAAGGATGACTGAGCCTGGGAAAAAAATTTGGTGAATTTTGGTTGAGGTCTATTGCATTATTCGGTCGGAAATTTTATTGCACTTTCTTAATCTACGTCCTCTGAAACGTAAAACATCAAATTTTGAGGTGGGGTTAAAAAAAATTTTCCGTGCTCGATTCCATAGGTCTATTATTAATAATAAACCAAAATAATTTGAGTGGTAAATTCAATGACCGTCTTGAAGGCGGTTGGACAGAAAATAACGTTGTACAATAAATTTGTCATTTTTTGTCTGATGTTGCACATCTTCTCTACATGAAGTAAAGTCATTTAAATTGCATGGAGCAATATAGCGAAACAACGCAGAATTCAGAACGCTCAAACGTGCACATCCAAACGTACCTATTATACTTGTAATCAATGGTTTACCCCATTTGATACAGTTCTAGCCATTGTATTTCGCTTCTTGAATCATTTCAGAACCACCATCGACCATTGGTTTAATTCAAATTTGGTCTCAGACGTCCCGCGAAACATAACAAAAAATAATTCAACAGTTGTACATGAAGTGACCGTCGATCATGCGGTTGGAACGTGATCACTAACCGCCTAAACTGAGCAATACATCAGGGGTAGAGGTCATCGCACACGGATAAACCTCGTCGTCACAATACGTTCGCCATTTTGTTTTCTTCTCAACAACCATTCAGCGGCCCATAGACGATCAACTTGGTTGACAACCTGGGTTGTCAACACGATGTTGAGGTTTACCATAGACGGTATACCAGGTTGTCAACCTGGGTTGTCAACATCAGTCACTTCCTAGGCTTCCTAGGTGCTGAATCCTTGTATATCAAAATGAGCAGCGATTTAGCGACGTTTGTGGTTTTGTGCGAGTTGTTTTGTGACGGTCTTGGAGGCGTATCCTCCAAGAAAAAAGAGAATAGTGTGGTCCAAGGAGTGGTACCAGCAACGTACTGAGTTTTCTCACTCCAATTTGTTGAGGGAACTTAAAATCAGCGCACCCGAAGATTTTAATAACTTCTTGCGGATGGACAAGAAAACCTATGATGAATTGCTCGGTAAAGTGCGACCTTATATTGAGAAGAAGGACACTTTTATGAGGTCTGCAATCACTGCCAATGAACGGCTTTCTGCAACATTGCGGTTTTTGGCTAGTGGGCAAAGTTTTGAGGACCTAAAGTTTCTTACTGCCATATCGCCGCAAAGTCTTGGATTAATAGTAATGGAGACTTGCAGCGCCATCAACCAAGCTTTGACACAAAAACACGAAGCAAAATACGACGGAAAGATGCGTTCAGAGCTCGAAGAACAACTGATGTTGTCAACCTTGTCGTCAACCTGTCCACAGACACTACAACATGGTTGCAAACATGAGGCTCCGCCCACCAAAAATCAAAAGTGGTTTGATATTTTTCAACCTTGTTGTCAACCTGAAACTCCGCCCATCAACCGCCCCACAGACGGTCATCATTATTAAGGGGCCCATAGACGAACAACTTGGTTGTCAACGTCGGTGCCAACTCGCCATGTTGGAGGAGATGTTGCACGTCTGTGGGCAGGTTGGCGGTTGTCCGTACGGTTGGTCCAACAGGTTGGTGTTTTCAAATCGTTTTGATTTTTGGTAGGCGGAGCCTATTGTTGGCAGACCTGTTGTAGCGTCTGTGGAGAAGTTGACAACACGGTTGACAACCTCAGTTGTGAATGATGAGACGGAGTGTCCACCCGCAGTCAATTTTTTTTGGAGCTTTCAGCGAACTTCCTTTTGAACTTACTTTTGTGAAAACTTGTGAAAATCACTCATTTTTGGTGAAACTGATAGGCAAAATAGCAAAAATATAGCAAAGTAGGTACGCGGAAAATTCCCAGCCAAACCGATCGGCAACTGCGGTTGGTGTCGATATGACGATGAGGTTGGCAACCGGGTTGACCGTCTGTGGTCAAACCCCCACCGGGAAGTTTGCGACAAAGTTGACAACCAAGTTGTTCGTCTATGGGCCCCTTCACTCCAACATGCAAGTTGACAACCCAGGTTGTCAACCAAGTTGGTCGTCTATGGGCCCCTGACGACACACGGTCAATGCACTGTAACAACCGCCTTCAATACAGTCAAAGTAGTGCATCAACCGACTAGGAGCTTCACTGCGCATGCGCAGCCCTAATCCTTTCCCTCCGACCGACTGAGCTCCCGCCTTGGAAGTACTACGTACTTCTTCTCTAGCTGTTGTCCGTGAACGTGTAGGTTGTCGCTTGAAGTGCTCTTCCTGGCTCTCTTTTCAACAGGTCTTCCAACGCTACCCGCTCATACCGTTCTTTCAGTTAAACGGAGCGACATATTTGGTTCACCATTTTTGTTGTGGTATGTAATGAGGAATTTAAAATATATAATATTTTGTGTACTCTATAATGTAAATATCACGTACACTCATTATGAAATGTCACGTACAGCTCGCGTTATGAAATTTAAGTTTAAATTTGAGTAATTACATGTCAAATTTTACTTGTATTCGTACTAATTTTTTAAATACTGATCATAAGATCCATTATACATGCGTTTTTTTGTACAGCAGTACGAATTGTTATATCGTTTTATTTTAATTTGTTAGTCTTAATTAAGTAGTCTTAATCAAGATGAATGAATTTTGAAATTTATTGCGTCATTGTACAGTCACATCGTCTTTATTTTTGAAAGACTAATATTTAAAACATATAATATTTTGTGTACTCTATAATGTAAATATCACGTACACTCATTATGAAATGTCATATACAGCTCGCGTTATGAAATTTAAGTTTAAATTTGAGTAATTACATGTCAAATTTTACTTGTATTTGTACTAATTTTTTAAATACTGATCATAAGATCCATTATACATGCGTTTTTTTGTACAGCAGTACGAATTGTTATATCGTCTTATTTTAATTTCTTAGTCTTAATTAAGTAGTCTTAATCAAAATGTCATTTACAATATTTATTTTCATAATATTCAAATATCCTCACAGTGTACCATGTACCTCTTATGTACATTTCATTGAATAAACTGCTATTGTTCTTATAACTTGTGTTACTCGCTTAACAAAACCTCAATCACAGGTCAGTTTAATCAGCTAGGACAGAATTTAGCAGCAGAAGCAATTTAAAAGCCACGGATACTGCTACATCCTGCCCTAGCAGTATTGATTGACCCTGTTGAGGTCAGTTGAAGTGTGGTTTCACAGTATGCAGGGGTATGCAGTATGTAGCAGTAACCGCCTCCGTTACTGCTAAAGCATGCTTTAGCAGTAGCGGAGGCGGTTATTACAGATGTTGGAGGCAGCAACCGCTTCCAACATCTGCAATAACCGCCTCCGTTATTGCTAATGTATGTTTTAGCAGCATCGGAGGCGGTTACTGTAACCGCTTACTGCAACCGCCTCCAATACTGTTGGAGCACATTTTAACCGACTTCATATGGTCGATGAATACTGCTAGGCGGTCACTGCAACCGCCTCCAAACGGTTACTTTTACAGTATCAAGGTAGGTTTGACAGTGTGATAGGCGGTCAATGCAACCGACTCTAGACAGTTACTTCAACCGTATCAAGCTAGGTTTGACAGTATGGTAGGCGGTCAATGCAACCGACTCTAGACGGTTACTTCAACCTTATCAAGCTAGGTTTGACAGTGTGGCAGGCGGTCAATGCAACCGACTCTAGACGGTTACTTCAACCGTATCAAGCTAGGTTTGACAGTATGGTAGGCGGTCAATGCAACCGCCTCCAAACAGTTACTTCAACCGTATCAAGCTATGGTAGGCGGTCAATGCAACCGACTCTAGACGGTTACTTCAACCTTATCAAGCTAGGTTTGACAGTGTGGTAGGCGGTCACTGCAACCGCCTCCAAACGGTTACTTAAATATCGTAGGCGGTCACTGCAACCGCCTCAAAACGGTTACTGCAACCGCCCTACACACTGTCAAACCATGCTTTAGCAGTATCAGAGGCGGTTGCAGTAGCCGTCTCCGATACTGTTGGATCATGTGCTTTAACCGTCTAAAAGGCGGTTGCTAATTTTTAACCGTCTCAATGCAACAACCGTCTTCAGCAGTAACCGTAGCGTCATTAGGGGCGGTTATGCATTAACCGTCTTTTGGGGGGCGGCAAATGCAGTAACCGTCTTTTTCGAGACGGTCAACGTTAACCGTATACACACGGTTGCTAATGTTTAGCCGAGTGATACGGTTGGATTTAACCGTCTTTTTGGCTAAAATTTCTCTCAGTGCACCTCATGGCGTTTGCTTCCTTTTCCTTTTGTCCCACCTCCTTTCCAATCAATACCTTCCTTCACTTGCATTGTATTCCAGCCAATCAGGCTCCACCTCCCTTTCACTTCCTTGGCCTCAACAGCCAATGAGACTGCACTAACATTCACTCGAGTTGTATAAATAGCAGTTTCATTCTATTGCGTACTGATGATGGTTTACCAACCGAAACCTGTCTACAGTTTTGTTAGTTTACGTGGAAATAGAGTCTTATCTTTTTATCCTGTAGATTTTTGCTTCCGAGTCTGCGAAGCAGCGGAAGCCTTGTGTTCCCTTTCGTGAGCCAAAAAATTTTTGTCTTCAGAAATCAAAATTTCCACTTGCATTTTGCGTTTCGAAGCCTACTGAACAAATTTGGTTCCGTGTCTGTCGGTCTGTGGGTCTGTGAGTCTGTGAGTCTGTCCGCATTTCGTTGTTACAGCCATAACTTCCACGATTTTGAATTGATTCAGCTCAAATTTTGAGGGATGGTGCGGATAAGGCCCCTTGAGGTCCCATACAAATTTCAACATGATTGATCCAGCGGTACGCCCTGCGCATGCGCTAACGTTAAATTCAACAAACACGCATAACTTTCACAATTTTGATTCAATTTCGCTCAAATTTTCAAGGGTTGTTTGGACAAGGCCTAGTGAGTTCCAGTATGAATTTCAGCATGATCGGACCCTCGGTGCGCTCTGCGCATGCGCTGGCGTGAAATAGATTCAATTTCCTTGTTACAGCCGTAGTAACCAAAGATTTCTCCCAATTTCAATGTAATTCTCTGGGATTAAGCGGGTAGGGCCCATTGAGGTCCCATATAAATTTCAACATGATAGAGCCAGCGGTTCGCCCTGCGCATGCGCTAACGTGAAATTCTTCAAACACGCATAACTTTCGCAATTATGTATAATGGACGTAATGTATTATGGACGTCATGTTATGTAATATGTATATTTCATGTAATGTTATGCAATGTTATGTAATGTAATGTAATGTTATGTAATATGTATATTTCACGTTATGTAATGTAATGTAATGTAATGTAATGTAATGTTATGTAATGTAATGTAATGTTATGTTATTTTGCTTCCGAGTCTGTTCTATTTTATAATGGGTCACTCTGATTGTGACGAGGAAGCTCCTGTGCCATCACCTTGGCAGTGTATTTTGCTATGGATTTCCGCTATTCCGCCGCAAGTGATTTAAGTTATACCACAATGAGTGACGGAATGATGCAGGAATACAATAGGTAGGTACCTAATATTAAGAAAGGAAAAACCGAGAATTGTTGGTGAATGTCCTTTACTGTCATCGTAGACAATGTGTAGAAAACTACTAGTATCTATCCGAATTCGTTCATAGTATTAAATTCAGTACATGAGCGTTTAAAAAGGTACGTACGTAGCTACTTTATGCCAAGGTAAGTAGGTATGTAGTTACTTACTGTAGTAGAAGCGGTAAACCCATTATGCGGAATGGTGAACTATAAACTATACCATCCCATTGTAATTACTTACCTCCGCCAAGTTGATTTTTGATGGCGTTCTCGATGGCGTCTTCCAAACAGCGGTCGAAATCAGGCCCGTCACGTGCACATTTCCTGAAGGTGGACGCTGCAAAAAATTTTTACGACAAAGTAAATCATAGGGATTTTAAAATTGGAGACAATTTAAAATTGGCAAGTAAGTACACTAAAAGGTGTTATTAAGGGAGGTTTAAAAAAAACCCTGCAGTAAATTATTACCCAATGGTTCATTGTTTTCCTGTATGGAAACCCTTTCTGATTAGATCACTGAATACCTGTATTAGTGTAGGGGGAGAGTAAAGTTTTTTTTTTAGCTTCCTCACCACCGAAGGTAGGGGAGCCTTGAAGTCGATACTGAGTTTAAAAAAAACCACAGTCATGCAGCATGGCTATAAGAGCGAATTTTCGAAGTTTTCGGCATCTTCCTCCTCCGCCTAAAATTTTCTGAAAATTAATTTTCGGCCAATGTTTTCCCAACTTGATACCATACAAAATTAAAACAGGAGTAGTTTTACGCAAAGTAAAATTTGGGGTGGAAGGAGGGGGAGGGGAAAATCAAAAATGTTTTGAATACCAGAAGAGTAGGTATTGGGTACGCAACAAATTTTTTGTTCCATTTTTTGCCGAGTAACACCTCGGTTTGTAGATTTTCCAACTCTGAACACGATGGTGAAGTCAGCATTGCGATATCCCATTCCGTTATCAGATTAGAGCAGACGAACCAGGAAGAACATCTCAAGAAATAACCACGTTCCTTCATCTTCAAAGTGCTCCAGTTTGAGAATGGAATGAGATATCGCAATTCTGATTTCACCATCGTGTTCAGCGTACAAAAACCTTTAAAATGAGGTGTCACTTGTCAGACTTTTTCATGTTGGGAATTTATGGGTAATTTTCCCCCCCTAAAACTCCCAAAAACTCCCCCTTAGGGCGACCCGATTCTGCCCATCTTCGAACTTAGCCTGTCGATTGCCAAGACAGATTTTTCTTGCAAATTTGAACTTTTTATCTCAATTCTTTCGAGAGTTATCGTCTGGAATGACACATACATATATAAATATATATATAAATATATAAATATATAAATATATAAATATATAAATATATAAATATATATATATATATATATATATATATATATATATATACATATAATTTTTGGTGTCTTTCGGCAGGGAATTCAGGATGGTCTGAAACGGATTTTGGTATAAAAATCTTTCGGAAATTCGAGCTTTAAAAATTTTGGACCGAGAACAATAGCTTCCTTTTCTTCGAAAATTCGCTAAAATGTAGGTATGTCCTCCAAAATGAAAATTTCCACTATCACTTAGCGTTTCAGACATCGAGGAACAGTTATGGTTCCGTATCTGTCTGTCTGTCCGTCTGTCTGTCTGTCCGTCTATCTGTAGTAATTCCTTGTAACGCCCATAACTACCCGAAATAATGGTCGAAATGGGCTGAGATTTGGAGGGTATGTGCGGGTTGGGCCACAGATGTTCCCGTACCAAAATCATTGAGAAAGTACTCTAAGACGCATTATCGTTACCAAAACGCGAAAACAACCGAAGTGCTTTTAAACTAGTGTCGAGAAAAACGCCTTCAAAGTTTTGATGCTCCAGTATAAATCGAAAAAAAAAATAGTTTTGAAGCAACGGCACTTTTTATAATTATGACATTAGTTGTCACTCGCAACGCTCCACTATCAAACAAAATGGACCTACAAACCAAATTTCATAAATTTCGGTTCATGTTAACTAAGGAAAGTGCAAAGGACGGCGTACGGCGGACGGACAGAATTTTTTTTTTTTTTTTGCATTTTCGTATTCTACATACCTTGAAACGGAAACCGTCAAATTTTGAGGGGGGTTAAATTTTTTTTTTTTTTTTCATGCTCGATTCCAAAGGTTCATTATTGAAAATGATAAACCAAAAGCCATTTTGAACCAAGGGGGGTGGGGGCTCAAGTTCTTTTGAGCAACGAACGATATTTTGATCAACTTTTGTCTTTATTAACACGTAAAATGTTTATGGGCACCAGTGAAATAGTTTTAAAGACATCTGCTGACTATGTGAGGAAGGGTTCCTCTCGAGGCACTTACGCGATTTCAGATTGTCCATTTCTGGAGACAGGCAAAATTGAAACGCATGAGGTGCCACTCTGTGTCACAGGGGATTTTGCCATGGTCGGGTTGTTCATTTCTGGAGATAGGCGAGACTCATTTGTTACTTTGTAACTACCTGTTTGAAATAGGATTTCGCGCTATTTGCATGGTATAGAATATAATTCAGTGACTCCAAAAATGCAAGTAGGCGAAATTGGCCAAAATGGCACTTAGGCGGTTTTGGCACTGTGGTAACGGATATGATACCAGTTGCTCGTGGGACGAGAACGGTTCTTCGAGCCAGTCAGTCAGTGGGACGACCGGCGAAGGGCCTTGATATAATTTTATCATTCCTTGAGGCGACGCTCGGGATGAGGTCTCCAGGGCAACAGGGCAGGAAGACGGTCAGATATTACACAACGGCCTTTCTGATGACGTCCTGGTCGAGCGTGCGGTAACCGGCCGGGTTCCTCGGGGCACCTTCTGAGTCATTCCCTGCAGACCATTTCCCTGAATTTGCGATTTGTTGGTTAATTATTTTCAATAATGAATCTTTGGAATCGAGCACGAAAAAAACACAATTTTTCGGTGCAAACGAACGGCTGGACGTGCAATGCTCCGGTTCTCAAAAAATGCTTTAGTTTGAGACCTATCTAAAAACTTTTAAAAAACCATACCCTTCTATTGAAATTTTTCGAGCTACGGCATCTGAAAATGTCAACCCCTATTTTGAACCCCTTAGAGATGACTGACAGTAACGTCGAGCTTCGAGGACCAACTAGACCCCAAAAGGGGCCTACAAACCGAATTTCATTAATTTTGGTTCATGGTAACTAAGAAGAGTGCGAAGTACAGCGGACAGACTTTTTTTCTACTTACCTTAAAACGGAAACCACAAGCCATCAAATTTGGATGGGAGGGGGGGGGGGGGGTTGATTTTATTTTTTTTTTCATTTTCATGCTCAATTCCAAAGGTTCATCATTGAAAATAATAAACCAAGATTTCTCTCCGTCCGCCGTATTTTGCACTTTCATTATTTACCATGAACCAAAATTAATGAAATTCGGTTTGTAGGTCCTATTTGCGGTCTAGTTGGTCCGCGAAACTCGGCGTTACTGTCGGTTTTCTAAGGGGTTAAAAATAGGGGCTAAAATTTTCAGGACGCCGTAGCTCGAAAACCATCAATATAAGGCTATGGTTTTTTCAAGTTTTTAAATTGGTCTCAAACTAAAGATTTTTTTTAGAAAACCCGGAGCATTGCACGACCAGCCGTTCGTTTGTACAGAAAAGCTTGTTCAACATGATCGCGAATGGAACGGTATAAATCCGGCCCAGGTATCATTGCTAGGGAACACGTGATTATAATCAAGGATGGCTGTATGAAGTCGAGCTGGTTGTTCCGTGATATTATTTGATTTGAAGAATGGTGGCTCTTTCGAATTTTGTTGATAGGTACTTGCGTTACTTGAACAAAGGTTATGCATGCTTCATGAATAACAGCAAATAATAAATTATTTAATTATTCAAGCCCCCACATTTTTATGAAATTGTAATTCCTTGGCCATCTCCAGTACTCGATTTAGGGCTTTCCTAGGGGGAGAACAAGTGTATGTTTTGACTACAGAAAACAGTGTTCTACGCAGAAGGGGCATGTAAAAGGCAAATAATAAACCGTCGTGTAATAATTTGCAGCGTTCTGTAAATCAGTCCAAAACTTTATAGTATCAATTTTCCTACAGGTAAGCAGATAACCATAACATCACCTTTTTTGCCGAACACGACAATATTATACATTTTAGTGAGCGCTAGGTAGGGTAGGCTTGGGTAGGTCACAGGAGAGAGAAAGGATGCGCCCCTTGGGAATCTTTTACGGATAACTAACACCCTGCGGTTATCACTACAGTGAGTGTTAGAGGAAGACGCGTCACGCGGTTACCACCACAGCAGACGGTAAAGGAGATGGATGCTAACACCTCGCGATTATCACTACAGTGTGTGTTAGGGGATGAAGCATCCCGCGGTTACCACCACAGCAGACGGTAAAGGAGAGGGATGCTAACGCCTCGCGATTATCACTACAGTGAGTGTTAGAGGATGAAGCATCCCGCGGTTGCCACCACAGCAGACGGTAAAGGAGAGGGATGCTAACGCCTCGCGATTATCACTACAGTGAGTGTTAGAGGATGAAGCATCCCGCGGTTGCCACCACAGTAGATGGTAAAGGAGAGGGATGCTAACGCCTCGCGATTATCACTACAGTGAGTGTTAGAGGATGAAGCATCCCGCGGTTGCCACCACAGTAGATGGTAAAGGAGAGGGATGCTAACGCCTCACGATTATCACTACAGTGAGTGTTAGAGGATGAAGCATCCCGCCCTTACCACCACAGCAGATGGTAAAGGAGAGGGATGCTAACGCCTCGCGATTATCACTACAGTGAGTGTTATAGGATGAAGCATCCCGCGGTTGCCACCACAGTAGATGGTAAAGGAGAGGGATGCTAACGCCTCGCGATTATCACTACAGTGAGTGTTAGAGGATGAAGCATCCCGCGGTTGCCACCACAGTAGATGGTAAAGGAGAGGGATGCTAACGCCTCACGATTATCACTACAGTGAGTGTTAGAGGATAAAGCATCCCGCCCTTACCACCACAGCAGATGGTAAAGGAGAGGGATGCTAACGCCTCGCGATTATCACTACAGCGAGTGTTAGAGGATGAAGCATCCCGCGGTTGCCACCACAGTAGATGGTAAAGGAGAGGGATGCTAACGCCTCGCGATTATCACTACAGTGAGTGTTAGAGGATGAAGCATCCCGCGGTTGCCACCACAGTAGATGGTAAAGGAGAGGGATGCTAACGCCTCACGATTATCACTACAGTGAGTGTTAGAGGATGAAGCATCCCGCCCTTACCACCACAGCAGACGGTAAAGGAGAGGGATGCTAACGCCTCACGATTATCACTACAGTGAGTGTTAGAGGATGAAGCATCCCGCGGTTGCCACCACAGTAGATGGTAAAGGAGAGGGATGCTAACGCCTCGCGATTATCACTACAGTGAGTGTTAGAGGATGAAGCATCCCGCGGTTGCCACCACAGCAGACGGTAAAGGAGAGGGATGCTAACGCCTCGCGATTATCACTACAGTGAGTGTTATAGGATGAAGCATCCCGCGGTTGCCACCACAGTAGATGGTAAAGGAGAGGGATGCTAACGCCTCGCGATTATCACTACAGCGAGTGTTAGAGGATGAAGCATCCCGCGGTTGCCACCACAGCAGACGGTAAAGGAGAGGGATGCTAACGCCTCACGATTATCACTACAGTGAGTGTTAGAGGATGAAGCATCCCGCCCTTACCACCACAGTAGATGGTAAAGGAGAGGGATGCTAACGCCTCGCGATTATCACTACAGTGAGTGTTAGAGGATGAAGCATCCCGCGGTTGCCACCACAGCAGACGGTAAAGGAGAGGGATGCTAACGCCTCGCGATTATCACTACAGTGAGTGTTATAGGATGAAGCATCCCGCGGTTGCCACCACAGTAGATGGTAAAGGAGAGGGATGCTAACGCCTCACGATTATCACTACAGTGAGTGTTAGAGGATGAAGCATCCCGCCCTTACCACCACAGCAGATGGTAAAGGAGAGGGAAGGGTAGGCGAGAGAGGAGGCGCAAGGTGAGGGACAGAGAGAAGTCCCAGGTAAGAGTGAGGTCGGTCGAATGAACAGCTGGGCGAGCCGGGTGCCTTATAAAGGTGCATCCATCTCATCCCCCTCTGTCTCTTCTTTCTCCTTGTTTGGTAAAATCTATAAGTTACACGTGAGTCGTATATGTTACATTTGAGGGGTACCACGACATACATCATGTTTTGTTCATTAAGGTAAAAACTAATAGTTGAGTAATACAGGACTCAAATAAAGTTTATTAGTATTGGGGGGGGGGGGGGGGCTGTAACTTTTATGGGAAACTTGTACGAACCGATCTATAAACCATTTTCCACTATACCTACTCAACCCAATGGGGAAGATTATGGCTTTTAATATGGACTATTCGGTTATCAACCAGCACCTACCCACAACATAATATCATCTCATTAATGAATGATAGGTATAAGTACCTTTTCTTTTGTGTAGTTACGGTCATTTCGAGAGACCGACTTAGGTATCTATACAAAAACTTCCGTCTGTGAAACCGTCGTGGAAGAATCGGCAGCGTTTTTAAATGCTGTCCCAACGTCATCACAATGTTATACTGGTATAATAATTATTTTATTAAGAAACATAATCATACCGGATTACGCAACTGTAATAATTATAATTATGTATTGTGATCGGCTAAAACTGAACTCAACCTTCGGTTTTCAGTATCTTGGTCATCAAACGGAAGATAACCTCGGGAGATGTTTGTATCTCTCTTTCAAAGCCCGATTTCCTAAACGACTGACTTTTTTTATTCTTAAGTAGAAACTGCTTCTTCGGATAGTCGCCGCCCTTGACTGTACCTCACTCATCTATTATCAGATATTGACCTCCTTATCTTTTTTACCACCCTATTGGTGAAGAAACTTTAAAGGACTGTCACAGCCCACTGGATTAACTGGAAAAGTAAGTACTTATAATTACGTATTGGTATTAAGTATTTAGAGGGAACTCCTAAGTACCTTGGATATGGCGATTCTTCTGATTTTTACCAACTACCTCTCAGCACCGTTACTCTTACCAGTATTATCACGTAGGTACCTACGTATATATTACTATACTTGACGCATGTTTTACACCGACAAAATACGTTTCGCAACAAAAATTCGTCCTTCCATTCTTTATTTTTCTTCAAATATCAAATTTTATTTTCTTACCAACTCAAACTGCTTGAATCTTTTTGAAAACAACAACGAGTAGGTACCTATTTGATTGAAGTGAACTTAAAAGGCTCAGTAACTACACTATGCAAAATTTGCTGTTCATTCTGATCATTCTTCATGCTGATAGCGCTCGCAGTGTGTATATTTCAATATCTTCTCTATGCGCAAAAAATAAAATTCAATATCTTCTCTGTGTTCATAAATAAAATAGTAGGTACGTGTAACGTAGGTATAAATTGAGTAAGAGGCGTCAAAATTTGTATCGGCTCTCTCATATAAATTTATTCATACCTAACATAAAGTGACCAAGTCGACCCTTCAATTTTCAAGTTATCGTGAATCTACTGTCGCGCTAAAATATGCCAGCCTCCAAATCCTAACTTGTCTCACATCGCCGATGACGCAAGAACACAATCATAATATACATTTTTCAAGGTATTTGGAAATTCAACTGCATTCATTTTGTCGTAATGTCTACCTAAGTATATTTTATAATCATCACAACGAACGATAATCAATACAAACTTGAGAATCACTTAGGTTTTGGATTGAAAGGGTAACTGCAGCATATCAGGCGGATACTCAGATCCAAGTCTGACGGATAGCAAAATCTTTTTCACTTTTACGTCTTTCTGTTCTATTTATACTCATGTGCTCTATGGATTTCAATGATGCTACTTTCAGGTAGGTTACCTACCAGTAGTTTTTTATGGTGTGTAGGGGATGAGTCTCTCATGTAAAAAATTTTTCAAATCATATTATTTCAAAGGTTTTGGTTTTGCTGTCACAGGTATTGGTGTTGTTTGATGTTGTTTCAAAGGTATTTATCGATTTAGTTTTTTTCATAGACGCGCGTTGGATTAATTCAGACAAATAGAACAAACAGCCATGTTTATCTAGGTACAGGCAGTTGATCGGATCTAGTAAACTAGCTTTTACGTCAGTATTAAATTACGAAGGACAGGTTGACAGGAGTTCATTTTGTTCTTGATTAAACAAACTGTTTAGGTGCATTGAAGGAAATTTAAATCATGTAACAGATACGAGGAAGCAACACTGGCAGGCATTTATTATATTTGTGTACCTACATAATGAAACGTTTATATTTCTATCAATGATATAATTAGGTGATCTAGAAAAATATTAATCTATTTAATGAATGAAAAACGGAGTTATTGAAAAAAACTGTATATTTCAACTGATACGCGAAAAAACGCGAAAAACACTGTTATACCGGTTTCGATGGTTTGATCACCGAAACAGTGTTTTTTGCGTTTTTTCGTGTATTAGTGGAAATAGAATATTTTTTTTTCAATAACTCCGTTTTTCTTTGAAATGGGTTTCCACGATTTCTTCGCGAGTGATTTATTTTGGATCTATTTAATCCCAGATTACCGACTTCAGTAAGGTAGATATTTTATTTTCTTAATTTACTCTCTTGGTCTCAATGAATTCATCTCCGATCGGTATCAATCAGTAGGTTTCCAGTTGAAAAAAAAAGTCTCAATCGCCGAGAGGCTTGGGGACAAGGACTTTTTTTTCTGGTCAGCAGTGAAATGTCAATCGGAATATTTCATCAGGGTTCGCACGAAAGATCCTTGAAAGGCATTTGAAAAATTGGTCGAGGCTATCATAGTTCCGGCAATACATCCAAGTGTGTGGATTGTTACAGTAGGTACCTACGTCTTTAACGCTCTGCCTCTCTTTATATTGATCAGAATTACGAAATTTCGCGTTTCTTTTCCGTTTCATAATCAGAAATTTTTTCAAAAATTGAAACCTGCTACCATCGGAATTTCAATCTCGGACCGAAAGGGCCGAGGGAGCTGCCTGATATCGATTACATTATTGATTATTATACTTGAGTAAAGGTTCAGCTTTCGAGAAACTTGAGGAATTCAGTCTATGGCATTATCGTTATGAGTTTATCGGAGAGGAGGTGGGGAAAATTGCCATGTAAAATGGCACGGTTGTTGTCAGTATGGTAGGTAGGCGGGTACCTAGCTATTTACGTGATCGAATTTTAATAGAGAGTTTTTGCAACACAGTAGAGAGTTTTTGCAACACACTCGTGACGAAACGAAACGGAAAACGACACCGAAACGGAAATGGCGGATAGGGCGACCGAAGTCAGATGCTAACCTTTTTCGGTTCAGTTTTTGTTCAGCTTTGGCGTCTACCGGCTGGTGGAGTCACGCTATCGTTATGTCAACCTCTCTTTCATCCATTTTACTCCATGGTTAATACAAATCTATGTCCACACATGGCGTCAAGTCTGCCAAGACGCCAAGAAGCAGCTGTGAATACGACACTCAACATTTTTATTTTCCAAGGAAAACAGAAGAAGGTAGGTAGCGTTATACAGATGTAAGGTTAAATTACGTTTCGTCATATCAACACGACGAAAGCTGACACCGCGAGATCCCGGTATTTTTCGTCGTCACGGTTCGTCAAACTTTTCGGTGTCTTAAGTGCGCATGCGCAGCACTGCTTTCGTTTCGTTCGTTTCGTCGTGAGTAGAGAGTTTTTGCAACACACTCACGACGAAACGAACGAAACGAAAGCAGTGCTGCGCATGCGCACTTAAGACACCGAAAAGTTTGACGAACCGTGACGACGAAAAATACCGGGATCTCACTTGTCAGCTTTCGTCGTGTTGAGATGACGAAAGGTAATTTAACCTTATATCTGTATAACGCTACCTACCTTCTTCTGTTTTCCTTGGAAAATAAAAATGTCGAGCGTCGTATTCACACCTGCTTCTTGGCGTCTTGGCAGACTTGACGCCACGTGTGGACATAGATTTGTATTAACCATGGAGTAAAATGGATGAAAGAGAGGTTGACATAACGTTAGCGTGACTTCACCAGCGTGACGCCAAAGCTGAACGAAAACTGAACCGAAAAAGGTTAGCATCTGACTTCGGTCGCCCTATCCGCCATTTCCGTTTCGGTGTCGTTTTCCGTTTCGTTTCGTCACGAGTGTGTTGCAAAAACTCTCTATTATAAAATTAGGATGACGGGGGTATAAAATTAGGGTGTTCGAGCGGGCTGGAGCGTCCGATTTGCGGCTTCTCTGTTGCTCGTCTCAAACCAATGCAAGGTTTGATTACCTCACCAGCGATTAGCTCTTTGAGAGTTACCTACCCCAATGAGGTGAAATAAAATTTAAAAAATAAAAATTCATTAAAAAAATTGAAAAATGAAATAAAATTCATAAAATTAATTAAACAACGTCTGTCAAGCGTAATGGCAAACAGCTTCCTCATATCGATAACACGATCGTATAGATTAAACATAACATGATCGTATATATTAAACTTATGATATTATATATATATATATATATATATATATATATATATATATATATATATATATACGTTGGAACCCCAGCCATAAACCGGGCCAGGCCCGACGAAAACGCTCCCATCGCAACTATTGGCGATGATCCCTTAGCGACGGTAACATCGCAAAAAGGGCTGGGCCCGTTCTCGGGCTGGGGTTCCAACATATCAATCAATTCATATCCCGCATGATTCCTGAAAATTTTGTCAAAATCGGGCCACAGTTTCGTGAAAAATTGAGTACATCAGACTTGGCGTTTGCTCATGCGCAATGGTTATACCAATAATCCAACCGCGATGAAATTAATAGAAGACCATCTGGGAGCTACGCCCTAACTACCCGCAGAATTTCATCGAAATCGGGCATTATAGGTTCGTGAGAATTTGGGTACAGCCAATTTCGCGTTTGCGCATGCGGCTATTCCAATGATCTGATCGTCCCGAAAATCAAAGGGGACCATTTAGGGCCCAACCCGCACGATCCCTGAACATGTCAGCAAAATCTGAGTCGAACTGAGGAAGTTATGAGTGTGGCAAGAATTCGCGGACAGAAGGACAGACAGAAAGACAGATACTGAACCAAATTTAATCACAAAGCTCCTGAACAACGATTGGAAATTTTGAATTTGGAGACAAAAAAAATTTTCTCTCAAAGTGAAAAACAAAGCTTCCGCTACCTTGGTAGACTCGACATCAAAAAAGGGTAGTATTAAAGCTACTGGAATTTGAGAAATAAGAATGTTCTAAAATACTGTTAAGTAGGTACGTGGTAGGTAGCCCCTATTCAGGAAACAGTGTAGCCATTATATTTGGCCGTATTGAAAATTCTCCTCCGTATTGAAAACAGTATTTTGCTTCCTCACTACCAGAAGGTTCTGAAGCCTTGGATTCGTGGCTGAGTAAAAAACAATATTTATGTCCTCCAAAATCAAAATGTCCACACACACATCAAGGAATATTCTTGGTTCCGTGTTTGTCTTGTCTGTCTGGCTGTGGTCAATTCCTTGTAACGCCCATAACTACCCGAAATAGTGGTCGAAATGGGCTGAGATTTAGAGGGTAGGTGCGGTTTGGGTCACACATGGCCCCATACCAAAATACTGCAACTTGCAAAAATACTGTAACTTTCGTCTGCGCATGCGCAAACGTGAAATAATTGAAACGCCCATAACTGCCTTAAATACTGTTGAAATGAGTTCAAACTTGGAGGTTCAATCAGGAATAATACTGTGATAGCTCCACGTGAATTCCATTGGAATCGTACTATAACTTTCATCTGCGCATGCGCGAACATGAAATTTTGACCTTTCTTTGTAACGCTTCTAACTACGCGAAAAATAGTTTTTGAGAGCTGAAATTTTGGTATACGCGGGTTGGATCGCGGTTTGTCCCACATCAAAATCATTACAATCGTACCTTAACTTTCGTTTGCGCATGCGCAACGTTAAATACTTGAATCGCCCATTCCCACCTTAAGTACCGTTGAAATAGTTCAAATTTAGAGGGGCAATCAGGAATAATACTTTGATAGTTCCACATGAATTTCACTGGAATCGTATTGTAACCTTCGTCTGCGCATGCGCGAACCTGAAATGCTGACCGTTTTGTTGTAACGCTTCTAACTACGCCAAAAATAGTGGTGCAATACTGAAATTTTTAGGGTACACGCGGGTTGGATCACAGATAGCCCCTTATCAAAACGAACGTACCCAACTATTCCATACGCTCACGGGATTCAAGTGAGGAAGCTGTACTGCCTACTCGATTTGGCAGACGTTTATTGATACTTTTGATACTGATTGAGGCTGAGGTCTAAGTTTTTATTTTCTGTATCTTATATATCCGTTTCCTTCATAGTATCTTATATATCCATTTCCTTCATAGTATTTTGTTCTCATATTTATGTCTTTTAATATTCACCTTGAACTCAATTCTGCTTATGTTTACATCGATTATTTAAAAATGTGTGATTTTTTTGTTGTTGTTGTATGTATGTCATATATTTATAGTCATTTATAGTCCAATATATTTAAGGCAAATTGGGCATATGCCCGTGTATATCAATAAATAAATAAATAAATAAAAATACTGTTCGAGCGGCGGTTGAGAAGGTTTTTTGGAAATTATTGCTATTTATAGTGTACCTAACCCGAATTATTACCGTGTGTGTGTAAATATAAGCATTTTTTTAGGCAAAAATAGGTCTGTGCGGTTTGACAAAAATAATAAAGAATTTCAGTTCCAGGTCGTAAACTGTATCCCTGGCAGCGATCTCAGAAAATTACTGTGTTGAGCAATTTACTCCAGGGGCCGTTCGGACTATTACGATTTACGTAACTCCTTCGTCTGAAAGTGAAGTCCGAGTTACGAAGCGGATTCGGACGAGGGCGTATCAAAGTTGAAAAAATATTTCCAAGTACTCACGGAGCTTGCCGGCGGAGGCTGCTGCAAGTAGCCCGAAACAGACGGCGATCCTGGTGAGCGTCATGACTTGGTCGCTTCTCGTCTTCCTTCTGACTCCTGAAGGCGGATCGCTGGCCGCACGATGGGGATTAAAGGTGGAAGACGTTGGAAAAGGACCGAGTGGGGTCTCTGGGGAAGACCAGACGGTGTCACCAGCGGTTTCGCCCAGAGCTTTTGGTGAATAACCAAACTGTGTATTCGCTGAGCAAAAAATTTGTATCAAACCCCATCAAAATTATTTCTTTCACTTTCAATGGGCGTAGATTCCAAAAACGCTGCAAAATCCTTGTCACATGGCTTTATTATTCTACTGGACACACCTACAGAAATGTTGCTGTTCATTTATTTTTGCCTTTCATGAGCAATAATTAAAACAGCTATTGGTTTATTATTCTGTGAATAATACACCTATGTATTCGCTCAGTAAAAAAATTGTATAACCCCCTCAAAATTTTTTCTTTTCCGTTTCAAGGTGCGTAGATTCCAAAAACATGGAGAACGGTACCTCAAAAGCTCATGTTACTAACATGTTACTGAAACACTAAAAGTACCTATTTTGGTGCACATTTTCACTCATAACACCCCTGGGTACATTCCGATCGGGCTGCAAAGTTTCTGGACACAACTAGGGCCCTAATAGAGCATGTGTGCGAAAGAACGACTTTTTTAGACCAAAAATGAAGCCGGTACACGTGATACGGCGGACGGCGTACGGCGTACAGAGGACGGACTTTGCAGGGTTTTTGGAATCTACGCACCTTGAAACGCTTAAGAAAAAATTGTGAGGGTGTGTTACAAAAATTTTTTGCTGAGCGGATACACAGGTAGGCGTAGTATTCACAGAATAATAAACCAAAATGCAATGTCCGGCGTCCGCCGTACGCCGTCCGCTTATCTACTTCATTTTCGGTCTAAAAAATTCGTTCTTTCGCACACATGCTCTATTTGGGCCCTAGTTGTGTCCCGAAACTTTTCAGCCCGATCGGAATATATCCAAGGGTGTTATGGGTGAAAATGTGCACAAAAATAGGTATTTTTTTGTGTTTTAGTAACATGGGGTTCTGAGGTATCGTTTTCCATGTTTTTTAGGACAAGGAGACCGACCGAATTTGAAGTCAATTTGGACCAAAGTTTGGAAAATTGAGGTTCTGGCGAAGTTTCAGCCTTAAATTTAAGTTAAATTTTGGTCTAAAATCGTCGTTATTCCGCACACTGTTTGGATCCCCATTTGGGAACACATGTGGGTCCTAGTTGTGGTCCGAAGCTCGGCAGCCCGATCAGAATACACCCAGGGGCGTTATGAGAGAAAAATGGGTGTTAAAATATGGGGTTTCGAGGTTTTTTTGAGGTTTTAGTGAACACGAGCTTGTGATGTATTGTTTTCCATGTTTTTTAGTGCGAGAAGACCGAGTATGAAGTTGATTTTGACCAAAGAGTGATGAATTGAGGTTGTAACGAAGGTTCAGCTTCCAATATTCATTTTTAATGGGTCAAAAACCTGGGAAATTGTCCGAAATTACCATAAATTTATATGATAACACTAGAAGTAGTACAGGTGAATCAAGGCAGTTAGGTGGCACTATCGATGATCAAAGATAATTTGTAAAAAAAAGCCTAATTCGTGTTTCATTTCAATTATTGCACACGAAAGAAACAATAAATGAACAGCTAACATTTCTGTAGGAATGTCCGATAGTATAATAAACCGATGTGACAAGGACTTTGCAGGGTTTTTGATTCATTATTCAATTATGCGTATGTACATGTTTCGATAGCTATGATGAGGGTGGTCTCGATAAGCCCACTAATTTGTATTCTACATTTAAAAAAAACCCTAATAGATTCCAGAAGCTACCTACCTAAGAAGTACCAGTGATTCCAGGCGGTCATCATGAGCGAAATTTCGAAGTTGGTAACTCCAAACACTCGAGGATACCCAATCACTACAGACGTCTTGGGAAGACTTTAGTTTTTTTGGCAGTAAGTATCGGTAGTGATCTCGACAATAATATTATAATGTGAATACACTGTCCGAAGCCCAGCAGTTGCGTGGTTACAAAAATAAATATAAAATAAAACTTCAATTAATAGCTAAGACAACAGTACATAATGTTATCAAAACTGAAAGTAACTTGAGAATTCTTGGAAGAAATTATGAACATAATGCAAAAATTATTACTTAGGCTCAATGAATCAAACCAGTCAGAATTAAATACGTTTTGATGCATAAGAAAGTGGCTTTTTATATGCTCTATAAAACTTTTTCCGGTTTTATATTTAAATAAACCTACTCAACTTTCTCTGATATCCGCGATATTATTTCATCTGAAGAATGATGAGAATTTTGGATTTTGTTGGTACCTAGTTATTTTTGTAACTTGAATAAACGTTATGCTTCATGAATAAAAACAAATAATTAATGAAAGAATTCTTGAATCCACCGCATATTCATTAAATTGTAAATGGCCGGCCGGCTCCAGTAAGTACCCGATTTAGGGCTTTCCTGGCCACAGGACAGACTGACCACAGAAAACAGTGTTCTACGCAGAAGGGGCATCTGTACAGGTAAATAATAAACCGCTGTGTAACAATTTGTAGCGTTTTTCATGAAGACTGTGTCAGATGAATCAAAATACCTAATACAAAAAATGGTGTGCTCCTGCTGAGTTCTGAGGAAAATAACCAAAAAATAAGCCTATTTTTGGATTTCGATTGAAAGGGCCATTATAAAATGAGCCAACTACGGGGAATTTCTCCTTCATACGCAATTGTGCCTACCTAACATCCCTGGTGAAAGGTAGGACCATGTTAATGACAGTGTTAAGGACCAAGTTAATGCCATATGAGTCACCTAATGTGGTAAAAGATCCTTGGACGGATATTATCTAGGATAAAACAAGATCTCCGACAGATATACACGTAGGCATTTCACTTCAATTTCAATCAACGGACGCACAAACGAACCCAGTGTGTTAATGGGTTATCTCAAATAATCTAATGTTATCAATTTACTTCTAGCGTCTTTGAGTAATGTCTATCCGACACAAGTCACGTCTACCTATCCTAATTGAAAACGTAACGATTTTGTATTAAATAGGGTAATCTGATAATCATGCGATTCAAGAATCGAGGTTAATAACAATAGTTTATTCACGTTATTGTTAGGTACAGTGTATTTACCAGTACACCAAAGGTACACCGAAGTACTGAATGGACGTTGAACATAGCCGAGTTATCGGGTGGGTTGAGTAGCGGCGTTATTTCGATGTTCTCTATCACTTATAATTATTATAATAACGACAAGAAAAAAAATCAGTCATGCAGCATGACTTAATGAGCGAATTTTCAAAGAAATATTCGAATTAATGGCTATGGTTTTGAATAAAGGAAAACTTCGGTCTAAAATTTGGTTTTCTATGTATATTCTCTTCGTATTTATTTTAATTTGTACGTTTTGTCCATCCTGATTCTACCGTTTGTTTATTACGTAATTGTACTAAGTGCTTATTTATTTGATCGCTGTGGGTAAATTCAAGGAGTTGTACTAATCGTTTGCCTCCCCCTTTTTTGCTTCGAACTCTCGTCTTCAATTAATACTTCTCACATTTTTCAATCTGACCACTCTAAGGGGGTGGGGGTAAGAGTTTAAAGATTATCCTAGTTTTGGGTAATTTTTGCGCACTTTAAATGCTCTAATTTAAGAACGGATTTAGATATCTAAAATCCGATTTCACTATCGTGTTCAGCGTGCAAAAACCTTTAAAATGAGGGGTCACTTGTTAGAAAATAACATTTTGGGGATTTTTGGGTAATTTTTGCGCACTTTAAATGCTCTAATTTGAGAACGGATCAAGATATCTAAAATCCGATTCCACCATCGTGTTCAGCGTGCAAAAACCTTTAAAATGAGGGGTCACTTGTTGGAAAATAACATTTTGGGGATTTTTGGGTAATTTTTGCGCACTTTAAATGCTCTAATTTGAGAACGGATCAAGATATCTAAAATCCGATTCCACCATCGTGTTCAGCGTGCAAAAACCTTTAAAATGAGGGGTCACTTGTTGGAAAATAACATTTTGGGGATTTTTGGGTAATTTTTGCGCACTTTAAATGCGCCAAAACCCTCCTTAGAGTAGGCCAATTTCGCCCATCTTCGAACTTAGCCTTTCGATTGCCAAGATAGATTTTTTGTGCAAATTTGAGCTGTTTATCTCAATTCTATCGAGAGTTATCGTCTGGAGTGACACATATATAAATAAATATATATATATATACATATAAAAAAGTGTTAAATTTCAGGAATCGTTTTAGAATGGTCTGAAACGGATTTCTATGAAGAAAATTTCCAAAAATTTATATTATTTAAATTTCGAAGCCATTGCAATAGCTTCATTTTCTTTGAAAATTCGCTAAAATGACAATAAGAGAAAAATTAGAAAGATCATCTACAACTTTTAAATTTTGGTTTATTATTTTAAATACCTAATGAACCGTTGGAATTGAGCATGAAAAAAAAAAACGCTGCAAATCCCTGCACAACGGTTTATTATTTTGTATAGAATACCCTTCTGTTACAGATCACAGATCTCTGTATAGATAACCCGTCTGTATAATACAATATGTACTAGTCTATACATGTTATGATGAGAATCGCAGACAGCGTTGGGCCAATAGAATTGCAGAACCATTTCGGACCATGCCAATGCGCACCATGCCAATTAGACAATTCGAAATGAATTCCAATTCAAATTAATGAATTCCAATTCAAGTGAGCAGTGGCCAATTGCAATTGAAAACAACAGACACACAAACAAGCCTATGATTCCCCAATTGCAAACAATAAAGTAATCCAATAATTTACAAACTATTCCAATTTCAATTGAAAATTTTGATTGATTGATCGATCAATTGATTGAATAAATTGATTGATTGACTGAATCCAGCGCGTCCCTGGTGACAAGAGTATACAATTTCATTCACACTGGAGTCGAAAATGCCTGTCGGTGCAAACTTCGGGTCCTTACTGTGAACGAACGGCTGGACGTACGATGCTCCGGATGGTCTTAAACAACTCGCAAGTTCAAGAATTATTTAAAACCGTGAAAAAATTCACGTAAAACAAAGGTATAGGCGTTCTGGAAATTTCAACCCCTATTTTGAACCCCTTAGAGATGACTGACATTAACGTCGAGCTTCGAGGACCAACTAGACCACGAACGGAACCTATAACCCGAATTTCATCAATTTTGTTTCATGGTAACTAAGAAAAGTGGCCCGTACGGCGTACGGCGGACAGACAGAAATATTTTTATTGCAGTTTTGGATTCTACATACCTTGAAACGTAAACCATCAAATTTTGAGGGGGGGTAAGAATTTTTTTTTTCATGCTCGATTCCAATGGTTCATTATTGAAAATAATAAACCAAAATTTAACCCACCCCCCCCCCCCCCCTTCAAAATTTGATGGTTTACGTTTCAAGGTATGTAGGACCCGAAAATGCAATAAAAAACGCTGCAAATTATTACACAACGGTTTATTATTTACCTGTATAAATGCACCTTCTGCGGTAGATCACTGTTTTCTGTGGTCAATACCCTCCAGCTTTTTGGTTTATTATTTTCAATAATGACCCTTTGGGATCGAGCATGGAAAAAATAAATAAATAAATAAAAAATACAATTTCAACCCCCCCCCCCCCCCCCACCAATTTGATTGCTTGTGGTTTCCGTTTTAAGGTAAGTAGAAACAGAAAATACAATAAAAAAATTTCTGTCTGTCCGCCGTACTTCGCCGCTTTTCTCAGTTATCATGAACCAAAATTAATGAAATTCGGTTTCTAGGGTCTAGTTGGTCCTCGCAGCTCGGCGTTACTGTCAATCATCTCTAAGGGGTTAAAAATAGGGGTTGACATTTTCAGAACGCCGTAGCTCGAAAACTTTCACTAGAAGAGTATGGGTTTTTTTACGTCATTAAATTGATATTGAACTAAGGCATTTTTTGAGACCACCCGGAGAATTGCACGACCAGCCGTTCGTTTGCACCGAAAAGCTTCGTCAACACGATCGTGAATCAAACGGTATAAATCCAGCCCAGATAGCATCACTAGGGAGCACCTGATTATAATCAAGGATGGCTGTATGAAGTCGAGTTGGTTCTTCTGTGATATTATTTCATTTGAAAAACGCTGCAAATCCCTGCACAACGGTTTATTATTTTGTATAGAATACCCTTCTGTTACAGATCACAGCTCTCTGTATAGATAACCCGTCTATGTAGATCGCAGACCCTCCGTAGGTTAGTACCTAACCCCGTACTCGTTACTAGGTACCTACCTGAATCACGAGTTAAATGTTGCTAAAATAATTCAGTCGATGACAAGCAGTAACTAAAACGGCAAAAAGAAACGCAAGGAAGGAAAATTGTTGATGTGGAGTGGAATAGATGCCCCTTCTGCGTAGATCACTGTATTCTGTGGTCAGTACCAATCTTCTTGGTCAAACCTTTGTGTAATAACTTGCCCATCAATAATACTTCAAAGGTTGTTCAAGTTGCGAAAGTACCGATCAACAAAATCCAGCCCCTTCTTGGTTGATGAACCGTTGTGTAATAATTTACCATTGTGTAATAATTTATCGTTATGATATAATTTACCGTTGTGTAATAATTTACCGTTGTGTAATAATTTGCCGTTGTTTAATAATTTACCCATCAATAATACTTCAACGTTTGTTCAAGTTTCAGAAGTACCTACCAACAAAATCCAATAGTCCATCACTTACCAAATGAAATAACAACGCAGAACAACCAACTCGAATCCATACAGCCATCCTTGATTATAATCAGGTGCTCTCTACTGATGATTATCTCTGGGCTGGATTTATACCGTTTGATTCACGATCGTGTTGACGAAGCTTTTTGGTGCATACGAACGGCTGGACGTATAATGCTCCGGGTGGTCTCAAAAAATTGTTTAGCTCAAGACAAATTTAATAACGTAAAAAAAAACCATACCCTTCTACTGAAAGTTTTCGAGCTACGGCGTTCTGAAAATGTCAACCCCTATTTTGAACCCCTTAGAGATGACTGACAGTAACGTCGAGCTTCGAGGACCATCTAGACCACGAACGGAACCTATAACCCGAATTTCATCAATTTTGTTTCATGGTAACTAAGAAAAGTGGCCAGTAAGGCGTACGGCGTACGGCGGACAGACAGAAATTTTTTTATTGCAGTTTTGGATTCTACATACCTTGAAACGTAAACCATCAAATTTTGGGGGTGGGTTAGAATTTTTTTTTTCATGCTCGATTCCACTGGTTCATTATTGAAAATAATAAACCAAAATGATGATGGATCTTTTGGATTTTGCCGATAGGTACTTTTGCAGCTTGAACAAACGTTGAAGTATTATTAGGTAAATTATTACACAACGGTTTATTATGCTATCTACGCAGAAGGGGCATTTATACATAAACTATGACACAACGGTTTATTATTTATCTTATGCTTCATGAATAACTACAAATAATTAGCGATTGAGTTATTCAATCCCGCGCATTTGTATGAAACTATAATTGCCGGGCCTGCAACATTTCAGTGCAATTTATTCTATAATCACAAACAAAAAACTTTATCAGACTAGTAAATTTATTGCAGCAAAGTACAATTTTAACTCGTTCAGATACACGAATAAGTATAAAGAAATTTCATTAGATCCTTTTCCGACGTAGCCTCACAGGTGTAGGCTCCACCACTCTCAGCTCGCCTGAGTTTACTTATCACTCAATTTATGGAGTGCTAGATAATTAACATTTATTTATTCAAAGCTGCTTAAATCACCCCACTGATTGCGTATTGATTCAGGCGGTAGTATGATTTTTTGTTACAGCCTCTCATATAAAAGCAGAGAATCTCCGGAACTTTTCAAGACCGCTTTCCTGATTCTGATAAGGTAAGTGGCGCACAGAGCAATTCTTTTACAACTATCGTTCTATTTTTCGCCTTAATGTTGATAGATAGATATTATTTCCTGTGTTGTGTTGTTGTGGTTCATTGTAGAAGAAGAAGCGCTGAGCATGTTTTAGAGATTTTTGCTTCCATTAAACCAACGTTGATTGGCCAATGCAAGTATAAATCTCGATGGTGTTGTTTACAGTCGGTAAGAAAAAACCCTAAATGTTTGAAGATAGTGACTGAGGTTGGATAGAGAAAGGAAGGAGTACTCACAATACTGGAAGAATTAGCGTGCAAAATTTGAGGCAGGGCTGTCTACAGAAATGTTATGTGGATTCGATTCCCACATTCAAACCGTACTATTTGGCAACTTAGCAATAAAAATTAAAGCTAGACTTTGCTCTCCATTATAACCAACATCTTCGTGTTACAAATATAGATACAAACAGTAGGCAGGTAGCTTGACTTTAGTGCTTCACTAATGGTAGGTAATTATTGGAAAACCCGCTTCTTGCTGATGATACCGATGCTTACCAATTTGTCAAGTTCCTTAAATACCACGAAGGTACCACATAGAATCAAACAGTCGAAGAAATTGGCGAGCTATTAACCGAAAGCCGTAGGGCAGAGAAATAAGCTCGAATGAATTAAATAATCCTCAATGGAACTGAAACCCACTATGCGTCTTAAAACACACCCAACAATCCTGCTTACTGACAGCCTCTCGAGCGGCAATGTTGCTAACCACTACAATAAGCATTTTGATGAACGTATCTACCGAAATATCAACAGCCCCTATGTTGTAAAGTGAAAACCTTTCTATGAGAAAGCTAAAGGCTTTATTCAGTAAAACTTTGACAGAATACAGAAATCAAATTGTGAACGAGTTTAGTCGTTGTCCAGGCAAGCACATGGAAGAAACTAAACCGTTATAATCATCTAACCCTATCACCAATCACCAAACTACTGCAATTCTGAAGGAGTCGCGATTAACGATGATGGAGAAGAGTTGGTACCTATTATAATAGAAAAATCATCGTAACCTACAACCAGCCGTTGCTACAGAAGTAGAGAGAGAGAGAGAGAGAGAGAGAGAGAGAGAAATTGCTTTGTTCCTTAAAACATTTTACAAATTTTTGTAATATACAAATACGCTAAGCTCAAATTAGAAAGTAGGTACAAATTAAGTTACATACAAATTGAAGTACAAATTAGGTTCAAATCAAAAAGTACAAATTTACAGGACCTACCTATCAAAATAAAATTTTAGTTACAAAAATATTTGAGACTTAGTAATCAAGGTAAGTGTCTGTATTTAGACGTTGAGAATCCCACAGTAGTCCAGGGCCTGTACGTAGGCAATACAGAGCAGAAGCTAGTGTATTTAACAATGCTCAAAAGCTATTGTTGGTATTCTAGAAGTTTAGTTTAGGGATAGGTGTTTGGCAATATTATTAATGTTGATGTGATGTGATGTGACTTTGTTTATTCATTCATGGTTAACAGGTGTTTTATTTGGTGGGACGATAAATTCTGGATAATACATTTCAATTTTTGGTTGATTTTTTTTCTCGATTGTTTTCATTATGGTTTTTAGTTGATTTGTTAGTTTATTGGCAACATTTGGAGCAGTGAAATTTAGATGGAGTTGGCCGAATTTTTTGTATTTGTAAGGGATGTGGTATTTGTTTTTATTCCTGGTGGTATAGTGTGATTCATGTACCTAGTTGATATTTGTCAGGGCAAGCAATGATGTCTTTCAGAATTTGAGAAATATACACATGTCTGACGCTAAGAATTTTACTTAATTCAAACAGTTTTTCTGAGGAAAAGAATTTTGGAAAGTTAAAAGCAATTTTTATCAATTTTTTACGTACCTACGTAATTTTTTAAGTACGTAAGACGAAACTGCATCCAAAACGGTTCTTCCGTTTTCGGCGGAAAAACTTACAGAGTTACGTTAGAGTTATACAGATGAATCCATGATTCCATTCTTCATTCATCCAGGATGAAGAACCTGAGTTTGATCGGACTGCTATTCTGCGTTGCCGCCACGGCCCTGGCGGATCCTCCCGAACCAACCCAGGCTCAGCTTGATGCTTTGGAAAAACTGCTGACTGAGACAGAACTTGAAGAAGTTGACGCAGAGTTTGATGACGGCAGTGAGTTCATTCAAAAATTATACTACACAATTGTTTTGTAATTTTCAAAACTTATGAACTGCGCCGTAATAAAATCCAGACAGTCACTTCTCATAAAGTGGCCCACGCACGGTCAGTTTAACTGCGCATTTTATCTGTGCAAATAACTGTGTAAAAAACTGTACAGTTATCTAAACTGAAGGTGTGTGGGCTGCTTTAGTTTTCCCCTCAATTTTGCTTTCAGTTCTCTCAGTTTTTTCGTGTACCTAGCGGGCACGCGCTGGAGAACGGAGACGCAAACCTACACCCGGCTACGGACTAGACAGAACTGTCCGAAATGAGTGACTGCGCCGTTTGCCGGTGCAAAAGAAACATTTGCCAACGGCCTGCGTGAAAATCTGCAGTAACTGTCGAGTTTACTCAGTGATAAACTGCACTTAGTGGGCCCCTTTAGTGTTACAGTTAATTTCATTAAGGAATAAAAATTTTAATAATATGAAAAATTAATAAAACGCCAATTTATTCGAATTTTATAGCAGTAGCCACCATTGAAAAAATTATAAACTTAATGTTGGTTTATTATTTTCAAAAAACCGAACTGTGGTGTACCTTATAGAATCTAGAATCTAGATTTTTGCGAGTCAGGGTTTTCACATTTTTGCTCATTATTAAATTTAAAAAACGTAACCGTGGGATGTGGAAAATGACCATAGGGGTGCCTTTTCAACTATCTCTCTCAACATATAAAATCTGGTGAGTGAAAAGTCAAGGATCCCATAACAGTAATAGTGTAATATACTCTTTTTAGCTCTATGTCAAATAAATTATTGGATTAAATGTATTATTATTTAAAAATTTTAACACGGCGGGGGCGCAAGGTATTCCATGTATTGCAAGGGGGGCATGGCCACCGAGTTCGGAACCCCTGTTCTAGATGGCCCCCTATGAATTTCAAAACTCTAGGATCATTGGTATGACCACTCCGCATGCTCAAATTCGAAATCCCTGGTAACCAATTTCTTGTGAACCTAATGGTCCAATTTTACTAAAATTTGGTGGGTAGTTTCGGTTCAGCTTCTAGATGGTCCCCTCTAGAACGATTGGATCACTGCTCATGCGCACTTGGTTTAACATAGAGAGGGTTTGACCTACCGAATTGAATACTTATTTATGAATATAATTATATTTTATTCATCATAAAAAATCTTTCAACGATTTTATAGCTGGTGGCCTTGTCAGGAGATGGAACCCACTCAAGTGGTTCATGAACAAATTGAAGAACAAGTGCCAATGTGAGGACTCCAAATGTGACTGCTGCTTCAAATTGAAACTTTTAGAAGAAACAGGTAATTAGGTCACACATACTATTTTTGGCAAACTGGGAGGGATATAACAGGAAAGTACATTCATACTGTGTATTGTACGGACATTTTTGTCTTCAAGTTTCAACATAAGAATTGAAATTTTCCATATTTTGAAAATGTATCATGAAAAACTATGTTGAAATACGATACCATTATGCGTTACCTAAATTATTTAGGGTAAAACCAACGAAACTAACAATAACACTAGCAATATGCTGAAACATGTTTCAGCTTGCCTGTCTGCCGATCTGTTGGATGAAGAGAAGGCCGTGCAAGTCACATTCAAGCTCAACGACAAGGAATTGTTCAACAAGAAATTTTCCGGTAAGAAAGATAGCCATTGCGTTCGCGATAGATTATAGATTACCCAGAATGAAAAGAAATCGGTCGAAATCGCTAACAATTAGTGAACGTGTGTGCGTGATGATAGAAAGATAGAGGTGTGGCTTGGATAGGTGAGATTGAGTGGGAAGGTTGAGGTTTTGGTAGCTAGCGTTTGAAAAGTTACCACCTATGGCGAAGCCAGGTCGAGAGTATGCCAGACGGTTCCACCAGGTCGGTTGTCACCAGACTGGTTCCACCACTCCGAGTTCTTCTAGGCGAGACAGGTAAGGAGGTATGAGGAGAGAGAGAGAGAGAGAGAGAGAGAAGTCATCGACTTGAAGTTTGAGCGTAGAATGGCGAGCCGGGTGAGAAGAGCGGGTTTTGTAGGAGCTCTTCCACCCTCCTCTGGCACTCCGACAGTCGTTATGAACTGTTGGTAGACCGATGGAGGGAAGAGAGACCTACCCTAATTTAGTCACGTAGGCCCTCCGTTTGTTCGGTTTATTAGGACAATCTTAATATGTACATGGAGTGGTATTTCGGGAGGATATCACGACAGTGTGCTTTGGATAACCTACAATTATTCTGGTCTTGAGAAGACGTTTTGTGATAAGTCTCATGTTTATCAGTAGTCTCAGAACGTACCCAACTACCATCTTAAGTAGGTAGGGTTCGATTCAAATAGATACTGGTAGTTGATAGGTTGTTGATTCGGAAAGTGAGTTGATAAGGTCGTCAAATTGAATGTTGCAGTCGAAAGGAACGACCAAATCTGTGGAGGAGTCCCTAGCCTGCCTTTCCTCAAGTCCTGCTTAACTCAACAGTCTGGTGAGGAAGACGACAAATCCATCACTTCCTGCACAAGCGTTGACTTCAGGTACGTACTGTTTGTACAGCTCATTAGGGGGTGTTCGTGGAAGATACGAGTAGGGCCGATGGCTAGCAGCGGCAGCAGAAAGGGGTTGTGGCTTGCGGTGAGTACGCCAATGAAAGAGCCGCTGAGCGAGAAAAGAACTGTGTAAGGAGGTGCTAGGTTGGTACCTGAATAACTGGTAGTAATTGTAAGGGTAAGCAATGGTACTATATTATGTACGTAAACGTATTACGTGTAACGTACTCATATGTTTTATAGGGTTGGAGGAACCGTAGGAGCTGTCCTTCAGTTCAGATGCCTCCAGTTCAAAGACGGGAAAATCTCCTTCGGAGGGTACAAGGAGGTCGAGAAATCCAACGCCCTCGTCGTCAAGGCTAAGAGCCCCTTCAAAGCTGCTGTCGCCCTCTTCAGGAAGTCTCTAGGGTAAAAACGCCAGATTTTTCAATAAACTCTGATTCTACAGTACGTGTTCCTAACTCGCCCCAACCTTCGTCCTCTACTCATAAACCTTCTGAATAGACAAGACATGAAGTATAACATACAAAAATGATACCCACCTACCAGCCTGTCGTTTACAACGTACACCAACCCGTGTTTAGTGTGGGTATGGTTCATTATAAACCATTGTAAATATTTTAATATTGTATGGCTGTATGGATCCAGTACCAAACAAAGAGGGGAAACCCCCCAAAAAAACCGTGATTGACTGTAACAGTGACTTTTAAAGGAAACTAAAAAAGTTCACACCACACATATAGAACCAGTCCATAATTAGGGCACTTACGGACCTTCTAAAGCGCTTTAAAGCTTTTTATTACAGCGATGAGTACCTATGTTTAATACAGGGCTTAGGCTTAGCATACCGCGGAGTCAAAGTTTACACCCCCCCCCCGTTTATTATTATCAATACCTAATGAACCTTTGGAATCGAGCTAGAAACAAATTTAACCCCCTCACTCCCCTCACCACCATCAAAATTTTATGGTTTCCGTTTCAAAGTTCATAGAATCCGAAAACGGAATAAAAATAATTTCTGTTCGTCCGCTGTATGCCGTACTTCGCCCTTTTACGAAAATCCGAGGTACCTACTCAATTTCTAACGAACCAATAGCCCGATTTCGCTCAAACAGAAACAAGTGGTCAACGCAGAATGGGCATCTATACAGGAAAATGATAAACCGTTGTTTAATAATTTGCAGCGTTTTTGTATATCAAAGAAGTGGGTTCAGAAGACTTTTCAGTAGGCAGCTCGAACTACTAGGTGTTTATTACCTAGAAAATTATCCAGGTACAACACTGCAATCCTTGGATTACCTATAGCTCGGCTCGGAACTTATAGTAAGAAAATCCACGGACCGGTCAGTAAACAAGTTCCCTTATCAAACTCGATTAACCGACATAACGGGGACAAAGGTCCGTCGGATAACCGAAAAAGGTTAATCGAAAAGTATGCACATATGTACGTAGTTTATTATTTTTTTCAACTTTAAACTAAATAATTGTAACTTTTAGTACACGTATACATTCGCTTAAATATTATAATGATAATATACAACAACATGAACAATAATAAATAGTAATACATAATAATAAATATATAGTAGTCATAAATAGTCATTCTTGATTTGAGATTCGAATAAAATCTGAGAGATTCCTTGGTTTAATGCCGATAGCCTTCGTAAAGCTGTATAGTTCCTTCATGATGCAGATATCTCAATCAACTGGAATGGAATCGGAAGATAGTAATATTGTTTCCGTTTATAAGCACCCTCACAGCCTGACAACACTGTCTTATGCGACACGAAACTCTGATCTGCACATCGGGTGGTTGCCTACTCTCCAACATCGGAGGCGCTCAACTCGAAGAAAAGCTTTTGTCCGGATAAGTTAACTTACCAAATTAATAGTAAGCTACATTTATATTGAACCTGTAATAACAAGAGTATAATTTTTTTTTCTCTTCTTACTCATGAGAATAAGTTGTTGCAGCAAATCTTGAGAAAAGCAGGAAAACATGTTAAAACTGCGGCTTTACTTCCACCTTCCCATCCCGAGGAGTAAAATGAAAGAATTTCAACCAGCAGGGGAAAATATTATGGAACTTTACAGAATAAGATTGATCGAATTTGTATTCTGTGTTGCCGCCACGGCCCTGGCGGATCCTCCCGAACCAACCAAGGCTCAGCTTGATGCTTTGGAAAAACTGCTGGCTGAGACAGAACTTGAAGAAGTTGACGCAGAGTTTGATGACGGTAGTGAGTTCATTAAAAAATACATAATTTTTTTGTAACTTTCAAAACTTATGAACTGTGCCGTAATAAAATCCAGACAATCACTTTTTATAAAGTGGCCCACGCACGGTCAGTTTAACTGCACAATTTCTCTGTGCAAATAACTGTGTAAAAAACTGTACAGTTACCTAAACTGAAGGTGTGTGGGCTGCTTTAAGCAGGGTTCACATCCATCCGGAAAGCTATCCGGAACGTGCGTACGAGCAGCTGATTGGTTGGACATCAGCTGGGGAGGGGGGAATATTCTTTCCGGAGAAGGACTTTTGAAGCGAACTGTACGCATCTGATTTTTCAGATATTTTCCGCTCCGCATCTGCGCAGTTCATACTGCGCATACAGAATGGCGTCGGCAACCGAAACAGCTGTGGGAGGAAGCGCGGGAAACGAGTTGTCAGCCAAAATTCCGGATGGTTATGAACGCCTTCCCAACTTCCGCGATTCCCCTCCATCCCTTCCACTGCTTTTCACTAGCTTCCCCTATCCGTATTTCCGGACGGCTCCGGATGGATGTGAACCCTGCTTTCGTTTTCCCCACAATTTTGCTTTCAGTTCTCTCAGTTTTTTCGTGTACCTAGCGGGCACGCGCTGGAGAACGGAGACGCGACTTTACACCTAAACGCCCTGGCCACGGACTAGGCAGAAGGACTGTCCAACAGCGACTGCGCAGTTTGTCGGTGCAAAACAGCGTGCGCGAACATCTGCGAGAACTGCACAGTTTCCTCAGTGATAAACTGAACTTTGTGGGTACCTTTAGTGTAGCCGTTAATCTCATAAAGGAATGCAGATTTTAATATTATGAAAAATTGATAAAACGCTAATTTAAACGAATTTTATAGACGTAGACACCATTGAAAGAATTATTTTAAACCTAATGTTGTTCTATTATTTTCAATAAATCGAGCTGTGGTGTAGCTTCTAGAATCTAAAATCTGGATTATTGCGATGCAGGGTTTTCATTATTGTAAATAACATTTATGAATAATTTAGCATATAAAGTGCAAACTAGATTGTCGATTGCCCCCCCCCCCTCCTCATTGCAGTTGCTGAGGTTGGGTGTTGGGGTGCGTGGGTCTGCGGGTAGGTACGACTGAGGAAAAGATTTGGATCAGCGTACCGTATTATGGAAAATTTTCGGATAAAACTGGTAAAAGATTAACTTCTAAAGGGTTCAAATTAGGATATAAAACTAAAAATAATCTCAGATCTTCATTAAGTTCAGTTAAAGATAAAATTAATGTTCAAGATAAAAGTGGTGTTTATAAATTAAAGCGTTCTTGTGGAATTGGCTATTGTGGTCAAACTGGTAGGAAGTTTAGAGAAAGAGTAAAGGAACATGAAAAAGATTTCAGGGATAATAAGGGTGATTTGGCCTTTGCACGCCACTTGAATGAACCCAGTCATAGCTTCAATTTTGATCTTACAGACAGACAGTTTGTTGAATATCTTCATTTCTGCCCAAAAGGGAGCATGTTGGATGTACTTGAAACATTCGAAATTATTAAGAGTGATAGGTTGGGTAAGCCTTTGAGTGATGTAATTCCTTTTTCTCCATTATTGCGTTCATTTCTGTAACAGCTTGGTTCCTCCACTCCCCCTCCCACCACCCACCCCTCCCGGCATTTCACCTTACGTTCCTTTCACTTTTGGCATTCTCTTCCTGGGCCAATAAGAATCGAACCCCTTCCTTTGTTCCCTTCACCATTCTTCTTCACAACCAATCCCAGAAAACGAGGGTGAATTTTTGAATTTCTTGAGTTCCCGCTAGAAATGACGTGTAAATCGCCTTTAACTCAAATCCCACTTGGAGCGCTCATCACTTCAAAATACCTACAGAACCGCAATGGACGGATGGATGGAACCTCAAATTTATAAATGAATTTAAAAAAATGTTCTCAAAATCAAAGTGAGGGGAGGCTCATGAAAAGTCACAGCAAAAGCAAAGGTTCTAGAAGGTTTGCCACGAAGGTTTGCCATTTCTAATGTTGGGTTGTTGGCAGCATTGAGAACATTCGCCTCCGAAGCTTCACTCCGCCCAGTGTTGCCAGTACGTACGGTAATTGTGGGGGCGTACGGTAATTTGGTAGATGCAGGATGTACGGTACCGTACGTACGGTAATACGGTAATTTAGGGTGTGGTATGGTAAATTCGTGAAACGTACGGTAAATTAGGAACAGTAAGTTTTTTTTAATAATTAGTTTTTGTAACAACTAAATTCCATACAACGAAAAACTGCAGCAAGCAATTATTATATACCAAGAAGACAACGAAGTCTACCTATGCCTCGCATGGCCTGAAAGCCGAAGGCAGCTAAATGAAGAATCTCACACACACACACCATACATCAACATGCAGCCTTTATCCTGCAAAGCAAGGGAGAGGACCGGACCAAATTACTTTTGGTTACCCCAGTGTTTAACTAACTGTCCACAATCTGACTGAAATAAGCATGCATGTGTTTTAAGGATCTCATTTTTCCAATTTTGTGTCGTGATAAAAACTGTTACCTACCCTAGTTTTGTGGTATTGCTAGTTACTTGTGCAAGGGATGATTCCCATAAAATTATTGGCTGTTGCTCTTACATCGTTCATGTTCTACATTTTATTACAAGTTTTTATGGTTACACACTTGAATTTATGAATATTCCCCGAACGATTAAACAAAATTATAGCCAGTCTGGTTCGAGCAATAGGCAGTTCCAAGACCTTGGCACGATTGTTTGGGTAGCCAAGCTTTTTCAACACTCACATGGCATTTGAATAAATAATTATAATAATCTTGATGGACTGAATACATTTCCAATTACAGAGTGAAGTTGAATAAACAAAAAAAATGTAGTAGTGAAAAATGCATAAATGGCAATAGATTCATAGGTAGCTACGTAGGTACATAAATTTAGTTGGTGAAAATCTGGGCGTACGGTAATGTACGGTAATTTCAGCCAGCTTTGTACGGTAAAGGGGGCATCTGTTACTGGCAACACTGACTCCGCCTCCTTAGGGCCAGTAAGTAGCCAATCACGTCAGTAGACGTGATTAGTTATTTCTTGTCGCATTTTTACTTTCAATCACCCTCATTTAAAAATATCGCTTATATTGAAAACAGGCTTCGAACTTCCATTTTTACAAGACTTCTGAATATTTTTTTCCAAGAAAAGTTTTTGACGAAAATTTCCCATTGTTTATATTTTCAAATAGCCTCTGCTGATTAAGATTTTTTAGATGCCTAAAGTAGCTGGGTAAGTTTGAATGGACTAGCATAAATTAATAAATTAACTCAAATTTGTAATGTATTTTAAAAATACGTATCGTATTTATTTGAACTTACAACTAAGTACCTGCATTACTACGTTATTCGTCTTGACTGCGCACTAATGAGGATTTGGAAAAAACGCATCCCCTTCCCCTCCACCAACGTCCAACCCTCGTGATCCTGCCCTTCCACCCTTTCTCCCTTCATGAGCCCCACCCCACCACGACCCTTTGATAACTCCAGCGCAGCCTCCCGGCCGATCAGTCACTGTTCCGTGCACAGAACGGTTCCGTGGGAGCTGTTCTCCCACCACAGTAACAGGGTTCTTCTACCGGGGCTCAACACCAGCCCATAGCCGCTTTCCAAAAGGTTTGTCACTGCCAGAGACGGGAAAAAGTCATAAACTTCATAATTTTTTATTTGACGGGATTTTTTTCTAACGATGCGCCAGAACGAAATTGTCAAATACAAACAAATCTAAATTTCATTATTTGTTGTAGTTGAGCTTCGAAAGAAAGTGCCAGTCGGAAATAAGTGTAAAATTTGAGTGTCTTGGGGATCAAAAGTCAACAAAATGGTCAAGAATTCTATAAGCCACCACCTTCAATTCTGGTTAAAAATCTTAAATACCTATTATTTGTTATAAATGTCATGATAAATCTTGACCGTCTAGAAACTCGTTTTGACAGTGGCGTAGCCAGGATTATTGAACAGGATTTGACTTTACAAAGTTGAATGTAAATTTAACAAAGCAGTAGATGTTACAGGTAATGTTAGGTAAGATAAACTTATGAAATTAAACATTTATTTGACAACTAGAAAATGAAGATATTGCAATGGGTCCAAAATTTTCAAAACGTAAATTTTTGAATTTGTTTTATAGGCAAATCCTTTTCAGAGCATCCTGATTTCATTCCCAGATTTTACCAAAAATGTATGTGTTTATTATTATCTTTATTTATTTATGTGTCACTCCAGACGGTATCTGACCTTGGATACATGATAAAAATTCCTAATTTCACCCAAAATTTTCTAATTGCCGAACAAAAGGATGAGTTCGAAGATGAGCAATTTTCAAAAAGGGGTCTAATCTGAGTTTTTAGGGGTCAAAAATTGGTAAAAACGGCAAAAATCGCGAACATTGTTTTTCATAGAGAAAAGGGGTAAAATTTGGATTTTTGGGGCTCAGAAGTCGTTATTAAGGGCTAACATCAATATTGATTCACCACCTGACGTGTGGGATGGTGATTCACGACAGAAACAGGAACTATTTCGATGATAAACATTTTTTCACAAAAAAAGAGTGGGTCAAATTTTACTTCATAAGAGCCAAATATCTGTAAAAACGCTGCGAAGTCCTTGTCACATGGGTTTATTATTCTATTGGACAACCTACAGAAATTTTGGCTGTTTATTTATTGTTTCTTTCATGTGCAATAATTGAAATACCTAGTTATTTTTTATGGTTTTCACCAATTTTGACCCCCCCAAAAAACGCGACCTCGGCTCCTTTTTTTCCCCTTTTTTTCTTTTCTTTTTTTTTACAGACTATCTTTGATCATCGATAGTGTCATTTAATTATCTTGATCCACCTACTAATACTACTTCTAGTGCTATTATAGGTACACATTTATGGTGATTTCAGACAATTTCCCAGGTTTTTTACTCATAAAAAATGAATTTCGGGAGCTGAGCCTTCGTTAAAGCCTCAATTCTTCACTCTTTGGTCGAAATCAACTTCATATTCGGTCTCCTCGCTCTAAGAAACATGGAAAACGATACCTCACAAGCTCGTTTTCACTAAAACCTCAAAAAAACCTCGAAACCCTCTATTTTTACACCCACTTTTCTCCCATAACACCGTGTATTCCGATCTAGCTGCCGTGTTTCGGAGCACAACTAGGACCCACATGTGTTCCCAAATGGGGACCCAAAATGTTTGCGGAAGAACGACGATTTTGTACCAAAATTTAACGTAAATTTAAGGCTGAACATCTGGTAGAATCACAATTTTCCACTCATTGGTCAAAATCGACTTCATATTCGGTCTCCTCGTCCTAAAAAAACATGGAAAACAATACCTCAACACCTCATGTTACTAAAACACAAAAAATACCTATTTTTTATCCATTTTTCCCCCCAAAAAAATAATAAACAATTTTAAAAATGTTTTCTTTCGCGCACAGACTTCATTTGGGCCCTAGTTGTGTTCCGAAACTTTGCAGCCCGATCGGAATATACCCAGGGGTGTTATGGGTGAAAATGTGTACAAAACAGGTACTTTTGTGGTGTAGTAATATGTTAGTCACATGAGCTATTGAGGTACCGTCTCCCATGTTTTTTAGGACGAGGAGGCCGAATATGAAGTCGATTTTGACCACAGTGGAAAATTGAGGTTCAGCCGTAAATTTATGTTAAAATTTGGTCTAAAATCAGCTTTCTTCTATTCTAAGTTTCAGCTCCCAAAGTGCATGTTTTATGAGTCAAAAACCTGGGAAATTGTCTGAAATCACCACACATTTGTATAATAACACTAAAAGTAGTATCAACAGGCAGAGTTGGGCAAAAATTAGTTCTGAAACTAAAACTAAAAACTAAAACTGAATTAGTTCCGAACTGGAACTAAAAACTGAAACTATTAGTTTTTATTCGCAACTTCGCAACTAACTTTTGGAACTAAATTAGTTTTAGTTTCGACTGTTGAAACTAAAACTAATTTAGTTCCAAAAGTTAGTTTCGACGTTGCGAATAAAAACTAAAGTAGATTCATATTTTATTCGTAGTTTCGGAACTAAAAATGAAACTAAATTTTTTTTCCTCGCGTTTTTAGCGAATTTTCGAAGAAAATGATTGTTCTCAGTCCAAAATTTTGAAAAACTCGAATTTTCGAAAAATTTTCATACCAAAATCCGTTTCAGACCATCCTGAATCCACTGCCAAAAATTATACCTTTATATGTGTCATTCCAGTTGCAATTCTGACTTCACCGTCGTGTTTAGAGTTGAAATGTCCAAAAGCTGTGGAGGGGGGGGGGGGGGTGATCCAAAAAATGAAATTCTGACAAATGACACCTCATTTTAAAGGTTTTTACACGCTGAATACGATAGTGAAGTCAGAATTGCAACTGGAATGACACATATAAAGGTATAATTTTTGTCAGTGGATTCAGGATGGTCTGAAACGGATTTTGGTACCTATGAAAATTTTTCGAAAATTCGAGTTTTTCAAAATTTTGGACCGAGAACAATAATTTTCCTCGAAAATTCGCTAAAAACGCGAGGAAAAAAAATTTAGTTTCATTTTTAGTTCCGAAACTACGAATAAAAGATGAAACTAGGTACTTTAGTTTTTATTCGCAACGTCGAAACTAACTTTTGGAACTAAATTAGTTTTAGTTTCAACAGTTGAAACTAAAACTAATTTAGTTCCAAAAGTTAGTTTCGAAGTTGTGAATAAAAACTAAATTAGTTTTTATTTTCAATTTCGGAACTAAAAACTAATTAGTTTTTAGTTTCAACTTTAGTTCAACTAAATTTTTATTCGAATAATCCCAACTCTGTCAACAGGTGAATCAAGACAATAATTGTCTTTTTATGTATTTATTTAATTATTAAATAACACTATCAATGATCAATGGTAATTTGTCAAAAATAGGAGCCTAATTCGAGTTTTTGGGGGCCGAAATTGGTGGATACCAACAAAAATGGCTATTTCAATTATTGCACGCGAAAGAAACAATAAATGAACAGCCAGCATTTATTTAGGTACGTCCATTAGAATAATAAACCCATGTGACAAGGGCTTTTCAGCGTTTTTTTTTAAGATTTTAGTGATCATGAACTTGTGATGTTTTATGTTCTATGTTTTATGAAACTTTAATTCCCGGGCCGGCTCCAGTACTCCATTTAGGGCTTTTCTGGGGGTGAGCACGAGGGTATTGACCACAGAAAACAGTGATTTGCGCAGAGCGGTCATCTGTACAGGTAAATAATAAACCTTTGTGTAATAATTTGCAGCTTTTTTTCTTACGGTATTACATTAACTTCCATTCCTATAATAGGAACATGATTAGGTAGGCAGTCATGATGTCTACTCTCCTAACCGATACTTCACTTGTGATGTGCTTTGTGCTGCATTGTGATACATCATGCACCTACAATCCTTTATAAATACGTCTGCTCAGCCTTCGTAATCGGTAGGTGACCATAGCACGCTGCTGATGCCCAGAACGGGAACGGGTAGCAGGAACCGTTCGCAAGTGGGCCATTATCAGTATCAGGAGCAGCTCCGAACCGCATCGCAACCTCCAGGCTCCACCCAACAGAATACCAACTGCCAGATCTCCTCGCCAGTGTAGCAGTGTTCCCTCGCATCTCAACCGTTCGTCGTGAGATTTCCTCCCTCAGTCTTTTCATTATTCACTTCTGTTTTCTACGTCGTTCTCGTGTTTCAGTGACTTTTCGGTTATTTCTCCTCCGATTTCGCCTCGCACTGCAAACGGTGAGTTGTATTTTTGGCTCGATTAGCTCTCGTTTCACTTTTAGGATTCGTCTAGGCTGTAGGTTATCACCTGTTTACTAACAACATTCCTCGGCTCGTAGAAGAGCTCGCCAAACTCGATTCAAACCGCCTCAGCAATACAGCCCCATATCGAACAGGAAACACGTTCACGTTATTATGAAGCTATAAAAAATGAGACCAACATTTCTTGTGGATTTACGTATTTTGTGGGTAAGTACTGTACCTACTGTATGGATTTTATCCCATTTCAGGGCACCATAATAACTTAAATCACTCGCGGCGGAATAGTGAAATCCATAGCAAAAAACTACAGGATAAAAATAAAATAGTCTATTTCCACGTACCTACACTAACAAACTGTAGAGCGTCCTGTAGTTTTTCACCATAATAACTTCAACATTTCTTCAAACCTATCATTATTTAATTTCTTCAAACCTATTGTTATTATTATTACTGACATCGGCATACTGACGGCGAGGAAAGTGTTTTTGTTGAATTTAAAAATATGTCAATCGCTGAGAATCATTTACAAATTTCCGAAAAATATCTAATATGTAGGTACAATGGTGAATGGGTAGTGGGTACATGTGATAAATTATGCATTTTACCTACAAGTATTCGATATTAAAATTCAGTTGTACAAGAATTATTATTTAGTAGAGTACCTAATATATTAAAATTATAATTAATAATTATGTTAAGTAGGTATGTAGATATTATTATATTGTGGTTACAGCTAAAAAATAGATTTATTCAATTTCCATCAAACGTTGCCTGAAGTAAAATGAGAAATACAGTCAAATTTGAGGTTAGGGAAAGTACATATAAAAACCCCTACCAATTAATTCTGTCATTATGAAATTAATGGGGGACGATTTGAGACCCTACCTATTTACGTAACCCTCAAAAATCATTAGAACGTCGGTTGATGAGGACTGGGGAAAAACGTTTAGGTTCATGTGTTTCCACACATTCATGCGCAGAGGCTGCTTATATTCCAATCGGAAATTCATAGGGGACCGGTTCAGTAAGGAATAATTACGTGTCAGGAAAAGGTACTATGAGCTGAGCTTTGGAGGCGACTTGAACTTCAAACTGGCGGACTTTCATGCTCTTGTCAGTGCATGTGCCAGAGATTTTCGAAGAATCATACGTAGCTTCGTTAAACTGTTGATAATATTGTCATGGTGACCTCGTTGATTTTGGTGGCTGGTAAATCTCTGACTCGATTGTAAAATAATGATGGAGTTCTGTGTGAATACGACTGCTATATGCGCAGATGATGTGTTTCCTTTGTTAAACGTAGTTTGTTGGTTCAAATGTAGAGGGTAGTCTGAGTCAGGGAACTGAGACATCTCAAACAAGTAATTCGATGAATTTTATGCAAGATGACCCGCCATAAATATTTCAACTCTTCGTTCTATTATTGTGAGGCTGTAGGTATTGAGTACAGAACAGAGTTAATATACCGTTGTGAAATAATTTGCAGCGTTTCAATTTTAGCTTTATTACCTCGATTTGATTGAGAAATATTGCGTTGGTTATCTTCACTGGAAAAAGAACGAAGGGATGAGGAATGGGATGGAAGTTTCTATTTGCCCACCCATCAATCAATCTACTGGAAGACTTGCGGCCAGCCCCATCCCCTGATGCACAGCATTATCCATCTATCTTGTCTTCCACTGTTACATACCTCTCCGTCTTCCTCTCAAGCTCATACTAATCAGATCTGTAGTTGGTGGTATTTTCCTTTCTGGGAGGCGATTGTATCACCTCGTTCCTTTCCCATCGCAGCCCTGAGCATACAGCACCCATTTAGGGGACAACATTAATATCAGAACCGGATTTAAATAAAATCTAAATGGGCAATTTTACCATAGATAGAAATTTTGAGCATCGTACCGGTAATCTGACGAAATGTAAGATCCATTTTACCGCCCGGAGGATGTTTTTCTGGGCATGGAAGGTATAAAACAGCATTTGCCAATTCCAAAGCTCGCTAAAAGACTCCCAAACAAAACTAAGAAAAACGCAAAAAACTGCTGCATTTTAACCTGACAGCCTACATTTATGGAGGTTTTCCTAAAATTTTCAAAAATTCACTAAATTCCTGCTGCAAAATTTCATCATTTTTCTAATAAGGACGAATTAGTTATTTCAATTTGAAATTAGGAATCAGCGCGTTTTTGAATTGGAGATCGTTTTTAACTCATTTTGAAATTGGAAGGGCAGCCATTTGCAAAACATTTCTTTCTGTGTTGCAGTACAACCATCATCTGAGGAGACATCTTCAGCATCGTTAACCATCATCATTGTTAAATTTATTGAAACGGAATTTATTGTTAGATTTACGAACGGAAAATAATCTGTCACCACCACGTCGTGCACATAAACGTCATAACCTTACTTTCCTACAACCAATCTTTTCCCCCTTTACAGTCGTACCAACCTGCCAATCAAAAAATCTGGTTATAATAGAAATAAAATTTATTTCTATCTATTTTTCAGACTTATCTACAATTAATTAAATTCAGGAGAAAAGGGTAGAAAAGTCTGGAAAAATAAGATTGAACGAAGCCACCTTTATTTTTAGCGCGTTTTGCTTTTGAACTACGCTCAGTAGCCATTGCTCTCGGGGCTTTTAGCGCGTTCTGATCCTGGGATGTTTTTGGCTCACTTTGGAATTGGAGTATGACCCTTTTTAGCGCGTTTTGGAAGAGTACTCAAACATTCTACTCGTTTTTCAATGGGTTTTGCCTCGTTTTGGCATTGGAAACCATCACAAGGATGTAGCTGACGCCATTCTGAATCCAACGATACCAATAACTCATTTTTTTTCAAAAAATCGATTTAGCGCGTTTTGGAATTGGCCTACTCATACTATACACATAAATAGAAGGCAAGTCACGTGAATATCATCAAGATAATGGGAATACCTACCCACGTTTTTTTTTTTTTTTTTTTTTACCTAGGACATGTTTTCAATTTAGACGAGTCATAAGTAGTTAAATTTGATGAGATGTGGATCTTTTGAAGACGTCATTGCCGCACTCTGCAGAATCTTGGAAACTAAACAAATTTATACAATTCCGGCAAAAATCAAATTTGGAAGGAAAATCAGCAATGGGCTATTCTGCTTGTGGTGATGTGTGGGTGTGTGCGTGTCACCAAGTGGAAGGTTTGGGGTCACCATTGTGATCCAAATGCTCTGCGATCGCAGGCGCTGGTTAAATTTTCTCCTATTGTAGGGACGGGAGGAACCTACTGCTAATACTCCGCAAGCATGATCCACAGCGAGTGTCAGTTGCTCCTTGGGAGTCTTTTGCTAGCGCCCTGCGAGAATGAACCACAGCGAGTGCTAGATGAAAGGTAGGGACCTAGTACTAAATCCCCTCGAGCATGATCCACAGCGAGTCTTAGTTGCTCCTTGGGAGTCTTTTGTGAGCATCCCGCGAGAATGAACCACAGCGAGTGCTAGAGCTAGATGAAAGGTTGGGACCTAGTACTAATACCCTGCGAGTATGATCCACAGCGAGTCTTAGTTACTCCTTGGGAGTCTTTTGTGAGCATCCCGCAAGAATGAACCACAGCGAGTGCTAGATGAAAGTTTGGGACCTAGCTAGTACTAATACCCTGCGAGCATGAACCACAGCGAGTGTTATGTGCTCCTTGGGAGTCTTTTGCGAGCACCCCGCAAGAATGAACCGCAGCGAGTATTGGTTGCTCCTTAGGAGTCTTTTGTGAGCACCCCGCGAGAATGAACCACAGCGAGTGCTAGATGAAAGGTAGGGACAGTGCTAGATGAAAGGTAGGGACCTAGTACTAATACCCCACGAGAATGAACCACAGCGAAGACTAGATGAAAGGTTGGGACCTAGTACTAATACCCTGCGAGCATGAACCACAGCGAGTGTTAGTTGCTCCTTGGGAGTATTTTGCTAGCACCCCACGAGAATGAACCGCAGCAAGTATTGGTTGCTCCTTAGGAGTCTTTTGTGAGCACCCCGCGAGAATGAACCACAGCGAGTGCTAGATGAAAGGTAGGGACCTAGTACTAATACCCTGTGAGAATGAACCACAGCGAGTGTTAGTTGCTCCTTGGGAGTCTTTTGCGAGCACCCCGCAAGAATGAACCACAGCGAGTGCTAGATGAAAGATAGGGACCTAGTACTAATACCCTGCGAGCATGATGAACCACAGCGAGTGTTAGTTGCTCCTTGGGAGTCTTTTGCTAGCACCCCGCGAGAATGAACCACAGCGAGTGCTAGATGAAAGGTAGGGACCTAGTCCTAATACCCCGCGAGCATGATCCACAGAAGGTATTAGTTGCTCCTAAGGAGTCTTGTGCCGGCACCGCGTGAAGTGGACCACAGTGAGTGTTGGAGGAAGGGGTAGGAAAGAGAGAGGTCTCAAGCCTGGAGTCGGATCGTGGAATGAAGAGCTGTGCCAGAAAGGCTGTTTTTATAGGGACTTTTTCACCCGTCCCCAGTCCACAATCGGCCGTTATGCCTGTTGAGGAGCGATGGCGGTTGGGAAAAACCTCTAAGGTTACTTTTCCTTTGGCACTGCCCTACTCAACGTCCCCGTCCTTTATTTGGTTAAATCGCTTACTATTACATAGGAGTGGTTTATGTAGAGATTTGGGAGGAACCTCGACACTGCTGTATTGATTTTAATTCTTTAAATGAAGGTGGGTCCTAATTTATGGATTTTGAGACCAACCGCACTCTCCTTCGATGAATACTTGTTTTTCTATGGTTTTTTCAAAGGTTCCATCACTTCTTGCATCACAGTTGGCAGGGGGGTCCAGGCGAGAGGGCGCAGTGACGTAGAAAGTGCTGGAATCTTTGAAAAATCATAGAAAAAGAACTAAAGTAGAAGTCGCTTAGTAGAAAGGCGGTTAAAGGAATAAGTCGGATATAAGGATAGAAACAGTCAGTTGCCGATCGGCTGTATGTAAACACACAGTGAATTGGCCTGATATAGTGATCAAAAGGTCGGTTATAGTGATTAGTTTTTGAGTTTTTGGGTGTTAGAAGTCGGCAAAATAGGTAAAAATGGTATACATTCACCAAAAGTGATTGAACGATGATCCGAAACAGAAGATAACCAACTACCTATAGGTTTTAATTAAGATTTCCTATTTAAATTTTTTTTAAAATTAATCAAAATTAGGTCAATTTTGGAGTGTCACAATCGCCAGTAACGGTAAATATGGCTAAAAGTCGCGTATCGTGGTTTTTTCCAGTCGGTCCCAATTCGATCACTATAAGCGACTTCTGCTGTATTTATCGTAGGAGAGTGCGGTTGGTCTCAAAATTCTTAGAGTGGAACCTGCTTTTATTTAAAAATAATGCAAACCGCTTTCATCACTCATGCGCATACTCCATTCCAGAACCATGAGAATTTCCCGTTGTTAATCTGACGAAGGGACAAACTTTTGCAACTAGGAACTTCGGTAGGTTCTCTCGTGATGCTGAGAAACTCCGTCTGTGCTGGGTAGTTTTAGATGGTTGTTTAGGTAGACTATGGTAGGTAGGTACATAAATCCTTTGCCAAGATGTTGGTTACCATAATTGTTGGCTAACAGCTAGCATAGTTCGAAGAAAAACACGTTTACGCACTCACAGTATGGTTTGGACTTCGTTGAAATTCACAGTATCACTTATTATTATTCCATTATTTTATCCATTAGTACGATCTGAAGATACATAAAAATCTTAACGCTTTTCGCCAAGATTATCCCTTAGGTTATAAGAAATGCATCCCGTACATAAATCATTACTCCGTTATATTACTGGATGGGCGGGTTTAGGTGAAGTTCACACTGAAGGTTCCTTGAATATGAATATTCCTTCTCTCCACAGCTTCGAAAACCCGCTTTTCCATCCCTGCTCAGGTAGGAGGGTTTGCATAATTGCTCAAGTGCGGCGAAAGGGCGCTCGCTCGTACTGTGACCATAAAATACGCGCGCACTTTTACCTTCTTGAACATATTTTTCTCCACCCAAGTCGGCTTGTGAAGTTCACAATAAATTGTATTTTCCGAAGTAATTGACGAACTTCACAGAGCTTGATCTATCCGTCTAGAAACTGACTAACCGTTATCACGTAGCCGTAGGAATTCGTGATTTGCTTCCGAGTCTGCAAGGCAGCAGAAGCTTTGTTTTCACTTTCGAAATGAAAATTTTTTTGTGCTCCAAAATCAGAATTTCCACTTGCATTTTGCGTTTCAGGGCCTCCTGAACAAATTTGGTTTCATGCCTGTCCACATTTCCTTGCCACAGCCATAACTTCACACGTTTGATCCGATTCACTCAAATTTTCAGAAATTGTGTGGGTTTCGCGCTACATGGTCCCCTATCAGTTTCATCATGATCGAATCAACGGTAGCCTCTGCGCGGGCGCTAACGAGATTTTCTTATTACGGTCATAACTCCATCAATTTTAAACGGATTTTGGTCAGATTTTCAGGTGATGCGGGTAAGGTCCCTTGAGGTCCCATACGACATTCATCTTTTTTTTTTTTCATCATTTTTACGGCGAATTTTAACCGTTGCGTGAGGGTAAATGGCGGGTTTAAATCTTTGTTGCCCCCGTTCTTTGTACTGCCCAAAAATAACGATTTTTTAAATTTTTGGTTGCCCAGCATTAGACGCCATGAGCATGGCGAACCGGTCTATTTTTCTGAAAATTTAATGGTGACGTACTGTGAAGGCCACGAGGAAGCTTCTGTGCCATGTCCTTGGCAGTGTATTTTTTTCATGTTTCTAGTATAGTAAGATGTTTACCAAATGAAACACACACATCAAATTATGTCAAATTTCAGTATCCTAGGTTGGTTTGAGTGCCTAGTTTGATTGAAAGTGATCATCAACTTGAGCACTAATTTGTGTTGTGGTTTAATTAGATGAGACGGGATGTTAAGGTAGGGGACATGCCCAGTGGATAGACCAGTCTGGGATCTTTTAGGAGGTGCCCAGTGGATATACCAGTCTGGGATCTTCTAGTGCCCCAGTGGATATACCAGTCTGGGGATCTTTTAGGCGAGGAGTGAGGCAAGGAGAGAGAGAGAGAGAGATAAGACAGTGTCTTAAGGAGAGCGTAGTATGCCTTGGAAGGCGCAGGAGGCGAGTATATATAGCCTGGGGGCTATGCTCCCTCCATCCTGCACTCTCGTGGAGGATGGTGGGGATCCCTTCCCACTCGGCCCTTCCAGCTGTCTCGAGCTGCCTGCCCACGTCTACCAATTCATTCGGATGTCGAAATCTTTACATACAAGGAGTGATATCACGACAATTTGAATGGCAATTTGAGCGAAATTTTCATTGTGAGGGAATCGCTGATTTTCGTGCACACAGAAAGAACTTTTGATCAGATATTGTAGGCACATAGATAAGTTTCGCCGATTAATAGGGGTATACATGCAAAAAAGGCACAGCTGGTAGTCAGTGCCAAGGGAAACCATGATCAGAAAATCAAGTTAGAACATTGAAATAGGTGCGTATAGAACTCATTCTAAAGAAATTTCTATAAATTCCGCGTTATTTTAGTAATATTTTCACTCCACATTTTTTCTTTCTTCATAGACGTTTCTCACCTCTCAACTATCAAAAGACTTGGGTTGTGTCAATTGAATCATCAAGTTGACAGAAACGTTCGGGCACGTCCGGCCACTATTATAATTGCTTAGCTGAGTCCTTGACGTAGTCCTTGTACATTACTATACTATTAGGTCATCACTAGGAACTGAGCGAGCACTTACCTACCTTAGTGATTCCTCTACAACTGTGCCAAGTTGATTGCAAGCACGTTCAAAAAGGTTAGTAGCCGACGATTTTTTAAATTATTTTCAACTAAACTAAATTTATGACCATTGGCAACCTTGCCAGATCTGACGCCTCGCGAAGCATTGTTATTCACACCTGCAGTAGTGATCCAACAAATTGTGAAAGTGAGGAGCTAGAAAGAGTAGAAACTTTCAAGTATTTAGGTATACATATAGATGCTAAATTGTCCTGGAAAGGTCATGTTGGTTTTTTGTATGACAGACTCAAGAAATTGCCTTCTCTCTTCTATAATATCCGCTCCATGTTGGGACTGCCTCAACTGCGCCGTATACACCATAGTTTAGTGCAGTCGGTTATCCAATATGGAATTCTGGTTTGGAGAGGAACCTACCCAACAAACTTGGAAAAATTATTAATTTTACAAAAATCAGTTATTAAAATAATCTATAATTATAAATAATCTTGATTTAATTATAAATAATCTTAATTAATAATAAATAATCTTGATAGTGAGTGCCCAAACTATTTGATAGTGAGTCCGTTTTCAAAATGTCCAAGTTATTTTCTGTGCGTCACTTGTTTTTGAAGAATTTATTGTTCTATTACCGCAAAGTTCCTTCCTTAATTAGCGATCAATCGGCTCACGATCAACACTCGTTTCCAAGTAGCAGGCAATGCTGTAATTGCTCGGAGCCGCATCGTTTTAACGCCGCATCGTTATTCTTCATGTGCTGTACAACAAATTGAGCGGGGAACTTAAGTCGCCAACTACTTGTTCAAAGGCCAAATATAGGGCTATGGTAATTTCCTATTTGATTTCGCTGAATCTTGTTCGGTCTAATTTGATTCTGAAAAGCATTTATGCTTGTTAGTTTAGTTATTTCATTTGTCTTTTTTTCGTCTACCTTTCGATAGAGTTTCAACCATAGAAGTTTTTTCTGGTCAGTTGTTTTCGCTTCTATCGACATAGATATTCCTTTGTTGTTGTCTCATTTGTTTTCTTATTTTCTTTTTAAATTTATAATTATATACATGGGGTCCTGATTAGTGACTCTTGACCCGTCGCCACGGGCTTCTGCCTTTAGACGGGCAATATTTGTTCTGCAAACTATTTTGCTCATTTTGTACTCCATGTATTGTGAATAAATAAAAAAGTATTGTAACTAGGAACCTCTGACGTCATTTTGGAGTTTTCTGTTCGGCGCTTGTACGTTTTTTTGGTCCGATCAATGCTCAATGGAGTACCTATTTCAGGTTTGGATATAGTATACCAAAAATTGCCTACATATGTACCAAATTGAGTAACTTGTTCTCCTAAATGCCGAAAGGTGTTCTTAGAAAACATCTGAACATCTGGCAGTGTGTGACATAGCTCAATCATATCCATATCATGAACAAGAGGGACAACAACCTATTGATATTTCCACCACAATTTGTTGAACAGAACCGTGGTGATGGATGTTATAGAGTTGCTCATTTTTTGCACGTGCGCAGAGACGGCTCCGATCTCATACATGAGACCGACAACCCACCCCGGGGTTTTGACTCATTTCTATCATTGATTTCGATACAAAAACAGTGCGTACGCGAAATTATATGGACCACTGGTTGAGGATAATTTTCTAACTGCACCTTCCGAGTATTACAATTTATTATCTCTTCAAAATGTTGATATTCGTTGTCGATTCAAGAGGAGTGCACACGTTCAAAATCAATTTGGATCACTGTGAACGACATTCGGTTTATCAAAGAATTGGGATAATCACAGGTACTATCTCCGTGGAGCTTATGTAGAGAATAATCCCTCGGGTGTTGTGACTGCCCCACTTGACTCGGAGGCGAGTGAGTCAGTCGGTTGTCACGTGCAAATTAAAGGTAGGTATGTAGTACCTAGGTACTCATTTTTTGTTTCATACTGTTATAATCCGTATCAGAGCATCCTGAATTCATCCCGATTTTAACAAAATTTATAGGTATGTATATATATTTATATACCAGGTGGCCCAACGCAGGCCCACCCTTCATTTCCCCTACAGTCAGTCGGTATTATAACAAAACCTGACCAGCGCGTTATCATAATTTTTTGCCTAGATTTCAAAAACACACTCTTCAAACGATTTTTTTCATAACGCACAACCGGGCGATTGTACGAAATAAGATATAGTGGAAACCCATTTCAAAGAAAAACGGAGTTATTTAAAAAATAGTCTATTTCCACTAATACAGGAAAAAACGCGAAAAACACTGTTATACCGGTTTCGGTGAACAAACCATTGTTTGACGATGGTTTGATCACCGAAACCGGTATAACAATGTTTTTCGCGTTTTTTCCTGTATTAGTGGAAACAGACTATTTTTTAAACAACTCCGTTTTTCTTTGGGCGATTGTAAAAAGAGCGAAACTAATGACTAGGAGGCCCACTTCAGGTTTTTTGCATTGCCTTTTATCACATCATTCGCTCTTCTTACGTCCGCCCGCGCAGCCGGCTGCTGGAGCGCGAATATTTTGCGCGGTCCTGGAATTGCACAAAATTGAAGATAACGGTAAACCTGGAGTGTGGCATGGTTTTGCGCTATTTTTCAACGCTGGATCACGTGGTGGTATCCGTTTTCTGATTTGGCGGGGAATTCCGAGGTTCATAGGAGTAAGAAGTCCATTTTTCACGGAAAAACATCATCTGGCGTGGATGGATTTTTTCCCCAACGTAGCCAGTCCCAGGCCCGTGCTACAGAAGAAGACGGAGACGTGAAAAAAAGGTTACTTACAATAAAATATGAAAATCCATCCACGTAAATGTGTTTTCCATGAAAAATGGACTTCTTACTCCTATGAACCCTGTAATTCCCTACCAGATCAAGAAACGGATGTCACCACGCGATTCAACGTCGAAACATCTGTGCAAAACCACGCCACACTCAAGGTTTACCTTTATCTTCAATGTTGTGCAATTCCAGGACTGCGTAGCTTTTCGCGCTCCCGGGTACGGTTGCGCGCAGTGAAGAAAAAAAATCGTTTGAGAAGCGGTTTGTTCATGAAATTTGATGTAGAATCTGAATCTGCAATAAAGGGGGGGGGGGATCAGATTCTTGAAAAAAAAAAGTTGCTCGCGATGCGCAATTTCGTTATTTTTGAAATCAGTGCGAAAATTATGAAAACTGGCGTTGGTCCTGTTTTTTTATGTGAACTATAGGGGAAATGAAGGAGTGGGACACCTTCGTTGGGCCACCCGGTATATATAGCATTTCCAAATCTAATTCAACATTTTCCAAACCAAATTCAACATTTTACAAACCAAATTCAACATTTTACAAAACAAATTCAACATTTTACAAAACAAATTCAACATTTTACAAAACAAATTCAACATTTTATTAAATCAACCAGCATTGAAAACAAGATGAATTGGGCATTATCCACAATCTGGAGTGAAAACGCCATAAAGAAGAGATGCTCCGCCTGTTCCTTTTTTATGCGTCTCGACGCTCTCCTGTCTCCTCAATGGATACGACTGATCATCCGTCCAGGTACATCAGAGTTCTGAGTTGTGTCGTTGTGTATGGCAAAGTGGTGATATGAGTGACTCCTATGACTCTTCCAGTGATGATGCCAGGAGGAGGGGAAACCGGCGAAGAAATGAAGCGTTGGTGAGTAGTACAGATGAAGATGACATTGTTGCAGATGTTGAAATGAGGAGGAATAGAAGATCAGGTCCGCGAGGGAAATATCAGACCGTTTCTCAAGAGAAAAAGAAACTATTCCTAGCACTGTACGAAGAAGGGTTTACTATTAAAGAAGCGGCTTGTAAGTCTTCGATGAATTATTCCACTGCCAGATGTATTGTACGCAAATTAAACAATGAAACGCCACAAAGTCAAACGAGAAGGCGGGGTGGAGCCTGCCGTACCAAACTTACGCCAAACGTTCTTGCAGCTATAGAAGCAATAGTTGAGGAGCAACCAAGCATAACTCTGAAGAAAACCGCGGAGAAACTTTCGGAACAAGGTATTACCCTAAGTACATCCTCAGTCGACAATGGCCTTCGGAAGTTGAGGATAACGCTCAAAAAAGCCTCTATCGAACTGGATCGAATGAACTGTGAGCGAACCATACAACTGAGAAAAGAATTCGCCCTTCGTTTTAATGAGTCAGCACCTCGTAATCGAGAGCAAATAATATTTATCGACGAGTCGGGGTTCAATTTGCATTTGAGGTGAACGCAGGCTCGATCAAAAGTGAATAAGTACCCGAGCTGTGGTCACGGTACCCACTGTCAAGGGACGAAATGTCTCCTTGATCCTTGCCATTGGGACTCAAGAGAGTCGTTCATTACAAAATTGTAACATCAGGAACCACCAATGCCCAATTGTTTGGTGATTTCTTGAACGAACTCCGAGAAAAACTGCAATACTCAGGTAACGAATTCGTACTGGTGATGGATAATGCGCAAATTCACCGCTCTACCGAAATTCGACAACTGGTTGATTCAAGTGCATTCGATGGAATAAGTCAAATGTTTCTTCCACCTTATTCCCCGATGTTGAATCCAGCTGAGAGTGCATTTTCTAAAATTAAGACCGTGGTGAGGAATATTCTCAGCGAAGAACGAGACCATGTCTTACCACGTGCAATTGAACGCGGAGTAGCGGCTATAACTCCATGCGACTGCTCGAATTATGTTATGAACGCTTTGCTTCTTCTACCAACGGCGGCAGCTGGCCAACCTTTACACTAGTACTAAATTTCGTTAAAAATGTAATGAATGTTGAATTTGTTTTGTAAAATGTTGAATTTGTTTTGTAAAATGTTGAATTTGTTTTGTAAAATGTTGAATTTGTTTTGTAAAATGTTGAATTTGTTTTGTAAAATGTTGAATTTGTTTTGTAAAATGTTGAATTTGGATTGGAAAATGTTGAATTAGATTTGGAAATGCTATATATAAATAAATATATACTCGGACCCCCAATCTCTTATCTTCTATACTTTGTATAGAACGAGGAATTTGCAACGCAATTCGAATTCGAAATACCAATTGCTAGGGGATACAAACACTCTTTTTTTGCTATTTCGGACTCGAATTGGATACCATTGACAAACACTCTTTTTTTTGCTATTCCGAAATCCCTAACAACGGTATCGCGGGACAAAAAAGTGTGACAAAACAACTAGTTGGGGTCGGGCTAAGAATTGCGTTGCAATTAATAAATTGTGCGTTGTTTTCTGTCTAGTAGAAGTAGTAAAGTTGGTAGAGGTTGCTTAGCCAAACTAGACTTGATGTTATTGAAGTTATTTATTTAATTTCCCTCGACGTTTTAGGTCCTACTCATGAGGTATAGTTTGTAATGAGGGTGCTTGTTCAGATGATACACGGAGTCAAAAATCTGTAAACATGGCTAACATCACGAAAAAATGATAAATAGTTTAACGAAAAGTGGTATGATTTCTCGCTACATCATCTTTTTACGCAACAGCACGAATATTTCGTTGAAAATTCGCTCTTATAGCCATGCTGCATGATTGGAACTTCTTTTCTTTTTTTCTTTTTTTTTTTCATTATTATTAAAAGCTTATAACCCTGGAGTTAACCGCATAGCCGGGGGCACCTTCTACGGAGACTTATGAACCACATCGAATTCACCACCCATAGCGGTATTTATTGTGTAACTATCTTTGTATTACAAAAAACTGCATTGTCCTGTTGTAATTTCGAAGAACTGTATTCCTGCTTACCATCAGTTTCTCGTTCTCCATCATTTGTTGCAGACATTTTTGAATACCTTTGGGAAATATGATATGCCGATACAAACCAGTGAATTTATATTCCGAAGTAATGAAGTCATTCAGCTAGTCCTAAGACTGGCCACAACTGGCAAATTTGTTTCAACGTTACGTCGTAGTTTGGAAATCTGAGTGTGCCAAACGCCCACACACTGGAAAAGATTCCTTCGGCTCGGAAAATGTTTATCCTCCTCGGAATAACGGTATCGCGTTGTCCCCTATTTCAGGACTTGGGTTAGTGTACCAACCTTCAGGGCGCATTCCAACACTGTCCTAACCCCCCCCCCCCCCCCTCGTCTCTCCACTTACTTAATTTCCGGTCAAAGTTTATCCCGATTAAGTTACTCAACAAGGGAAACCAGCTCTAGACATGCCCCCTCCACTTCCCCGTCCCTCCAACTCTCATCCCCTCCCCTTGACAACTCTCAAGTCTAGTTCAACTTGTTCATCTAATGAAACTCTGGAATTATCGGAGCGATAAGTAGTTCAGAGTTAGTTCACAAGCTGAACCCCCCCCCCCCCCTGCCCCTTGCCCCTGGACGGGTCGTCAAGACCTTTAGGGGCCATTCATGAACGTGGTTTTCTCATATTTCTGTACTTATATTAAACATTATGTATTAAATAAGTTTTTGAATAAAGAATTGAATTGAATTGAATTGAAACGTAAACTGCTACATTCTATCGATACCAGAGCAGTTGATGCAGCGCCAGAATTCAAGCTTCGTCATATATTTATATTACCTAATCCACATTACGTCAATGTCAACAATGTAAGTACCTACTTTTGAAGTAGCGAAATGAAATTTTCAGGGAAAATAGGGGTTGCTTTTAAAATAGTCTTACGATGGTTCAGAATGAGTGTGTCAAAAAGAAATACGGGAACATCAACACTAATTTCTTACGTTTTTTTTCTCTTCCCCCCCCCCCCCCCATTCTCTTCTCTTTACTAAAACCTTCATTTTCAAAAGAACTGCATTTTATACTGTGTTGACAATAACATTCTGCCTCGGTTAGATTGCACGTCAGTTATGACCATTGTCGTGGTACCCCTCAAGTACTCCACTCCTATATAATATTAGATCTAACCAAATAAACTAGGAGAACAACGGGGCTGAGCGACGCCTCCGGTAAAGGACCAAAAGGGTCCCCTCCATCGAGCTCCCCAACGTGTCTCAACCGTCTCAACAGACGGGGGCGAGGTGGAGGTATATATATATATATATATATATATATATATATATATATATATATATATATATATATATATATATATATACTCGGCCCTTCAGGCCTCGCCAGGGGGCAAGCCCCCTGGACCCCCAAAGGGGGCTCCGCCCCCTCGGAACGGCTTCGCCGTTCCTCACCCCCGAAGGATGTGTTCTTATACTTCGTATAACAAAGGAGAATTTGCTATGCAATTTACCCCCCCACACCACCAACACACAAAAAAATAAAACGATTCTGTTTAAACGTTATTTATTTACATTTATTTCTGAATGTAGGTAACTAGTTATTCATAGGTAACAACGATAACGTTGGTAATTCTTTATCACATTCCTCTTTGTGCTCATCTTTATCACATTCCTCTTTGTGCTCATCTTTATCACGTTCCTCTTTGTGCTCATCTTTATCACATTCCTCTTTGTGCTCATCTTTATCACATTCCTCTTTGTGCTCATCTTCATCACATTCCTCTTTGCGTGACGCGTTTTTGTGACAGGATATTGTGACAGGACATTTTTTTCACATGACCCCCGGCGTTAAAATTGCATAGCAATTAATATATATATATATATATATATATATATATATATATATACCACCCCGCTCGCCCAGCTCTTCATTCAGCTGACCCATGGCTGACCACTCTCCGACTTGCAACTTCTCTCTCGACCACCTTACTCTCTTTCTCTCTCTCCTATCCTTCCTTGCAACTGCTGTGGTGATAACCACGGGGAGCTCCGTTCTTGAATACTCGCTGTGGTGATAACTATAGTATTCGATAGTGTACTGGCGATGGTGTAACAACCGAAACCGCTCTACAGTTTGCTATTGTACGTGGAAATAGACTATTTTATTTTTATCCTGTAGTTTTTTAACCCCATACTCTCCCACCTGTCCACTGAATCAATCAAAACGTTTTTTGGAATTGATTTCAAGAGAGAAAATGAGGTTTGAATACGAAAAAACGTGTTGTTTCCGGCTAAATCGTGGGTTTTTCATGAAAAATGTGCCGTAACACCCTCACATCATCTCTCAGTAAGTATTCAAACCTCATTTTATCTCTTGAAATCAATTCCAAAAAAGTTTTGATTAGTCCCTTGGAAAGCTGACGTTTTGGCGCATTTTTTAGCTTACCTTCACCTCAAAATGTTATTTGCAATGCTCCTAGTTCCTAGTTCCATTAGCTATCTGTCAGTTCTTTATCAGATTGTAAGCATGACGTTATTTCCGTAGGGCTTTCCATCTGGAACGTTAGGTGACCTCATCCATTTGACCCGCCGCCGTTGCTTCGATGGGGGATGCAAATAAGACTAAGTAATTACGAGAACTTGAATCAAATTTTTAATGAATGCTGTTGGTAGTGAATGACAGATCGATTTAGCAGTAGCAGCATGGAGCATGCGGAAATCGAGTACCTAAGTATTGTCTCACTGTGTAGAGTCCACCTCGATCACCACCTAGTATGTACGTAGGAACTTTGATTTGTGTTATACGTATGTCAAACCTATCACAGCGTTTCATATTATGCATGTAAAACATACTGATACTTCGAGTGCAGTGTAGAAATTCAACATCAAGTATGAATAGAAGCAGGAACATAGTTACCGCAGTTCTCACGAAACTTGCCACAAAAACAGACCATTTATCGTCAAATCAGCGTCAGCATCATCAGTTTTTCCGAAGTTATAGGCTTAAAGCAAAATCATGCCAATTTATAGTATGAAATGGCTATATATCTAATTACCAGAGTATGGTACCTATTCCAAGTGGTACCTATTGTCCCCTTTAAATAGTATTGGTCTTAGAATCTTTTTCAAAGCTCCTGCATCCCCACTAAGTGTGGCTTATGCAAATTATTGAAGTTTCGAATCACGAATGTTTTAGCGAATTTTCAAAGAAAATGAAGCTATTGCAATGGCTTCGAAATTTAAATAATATAAATTTTTGGAAATTTTCTTCATAGAAATCCGTTTCAGACCATTCTAAAACGATTCCTGAAATTTAACACTTTTTTATATGTATATATATATATATTTATATATATATTTATTTATTTATATATGTGTCACTCCAGACGATAACTCTCGATAGAATTGAGATAAACAGCTCAAATTTGCACAAAAAATCTATCTTGGCAATCGAAAGGCTAAGTTCGAAGATGGGCGAAATTGGCCTACTCTAAGGAGGGTTTTGGCGCATTTAAAGTGCGCAAAAATTACCCAAAAATCCCCAAAATGTTATTTTCCAACAAGTGACCCCTCATTTTAAAGGTTTTTGCACGCTGAACACGATGGTGGAATCGGATTTTAGATATCTTGATCCGTTCTCAAATTAGAGCATTTAAAGTGCGCAATAATTACCCAAAAATCCCCAAAATGTTATTTTCTAACAAGTGACCCCTCATTTTAAAGGTTTTTGCACGCTGAACACGATGGTGGAATCGGATTTTAGATATCTTGATCCGTTCTCAAATTAGAGCATTTAAAGTGCGCAAAAATTACCCAAAAATCCCCAAAATGTTATTTTCCAACAAGTGACCCCTCATTTTAAAGGTTTTTGCACGCTGAACACGATGGTGGAATCGGATTTTAGATATCTTGATCCGTTCTCAAATTAGAGCATTTAAAGTGCGCAAAAATTACCCAAAAATCCCCAAAATGTTATTTTCTAACAAGTGACCCCTCATTTTAAAGGTTTTTGCACGCTGAACACGATAGTGAAATCGGATTTTAGATATCTAAATCCGTTCTTAAATTAGAGCATTTAAAGTGCGCAAAAATTACCCAAAACTAGGATAATCTTTAAACTCTTACCCCCCCCCCCCCCCACCCCCTTAGAGTGGTCAGATTGAAATATGTGAGAAGTATTAATTGAAGACGAGAGTTCGAAGCAAAAAAGGGGGAGGCAAACGATTATTACAACTCCTTGAATTTACCCACAGCGATCAAATAAATAAGCACTTAGTACAATTACGTAATAAACAAACGGTAGAATCAGGATGGACAAAACGTACAAATTAAAATAAATACGAAGAGAATATACATAGAAAACCAAATTTTAGACCGAAGTTTTCCTTTATTCAAAACCATAGCCATTAATTCGAATATTTCTTTGAAAATTCGCTCATTAAGTCATGCTGCATGACTGATTGTTTTTTCATGAAGAAAGGGTGGTTTCTAAATTATTCTATTTTCTGAATAAAGACTAGGAACATACGGGGAAAAATTATATACTTGAATGATATTATAGTGTTATATAATAGCTTTTCCAAATTGAACGTAACGTTTTCCAAATAGATTGAAACATTTTCCTAATAGAAATAAACATTAATCGTATACGTTTGACCTTTTAAAAAATCGCCAAAAAAAAATTTACGAACAATCGATTTCAGAACTAGGTACTTGGGCATCATGTGATGATGTTATAAACATAACGGTCCATAATCAGTGAAGAGGTGGAGGAGGGCCTTTGGCAGAAGGAGGAAAGTGATCATGAGGTAGTTGCTGCAGTCTGAAGATGTGATGGCAGCAACACGTCTTGTGATTGCTTCATCCAATGAGTGGTCTCTTATTTCACTGAGGAGGCCCCGAGCTACGGATTTTGTTTTATAGAAGGCATGTTCTGCCGGTTTGAGCATAGGGGAGCAAGGTGGAAGGTACATGATGTTTATTTGTATTTGTAAATTGTTTATTTCTATTTGGAAAATGTTTAACTTGGAAAAGCTGTAATTTATTTGCCCATAAAAAATTTTGTGTGGACCCATAAAAAATATACAGGGTGTCTCACTTATGATCCGAAAATTTTTAACCACGTGTTCTACAACCAATTTCCAACAAAAAGTGTCCCATAAAGTTTTTTTTTAAAACCACTAAAAACCTGAGTTTTTTCAATGTTAAGATTTTTTTCGTGTTTTCGACCTTTGGTCACTGAAAAGGTCATAACTCCCTTAATATGAAAAGTAAAACCAAATCTAAGTAAACCGTTGGAAAGAGCGTTAAATTTCTCGTCTTTTGAGCCTCTAACAATAATTTTTTGAAGGGAACTTGAGAGTGAAAAACGCTGCAAATCCCTGCACAACGGTTTATTATTTTGTATAGAATACCCTTCTGTTACAGATCACAGCTCTATGTATAGATAACCCGTCTATATAATATGATATGTACTATTCTATTATATGCATATTATGTAGATCGCAGACACTCCGTAGGTTAGTACCTAACCCCGTACTCGTTACTAGGTACCTACCTAAATCACGAGTTAAATGTTGCTAAAATAATTCTGCCGATGACAAACAGTACCTAACAAAAAGAAACACACATAATGAAGTTCTGAAAAGAAATTGTTGATGAGGAGTGAAAAAAGTTGCAAAAGTACCTACCAACAAACTCCAGCCCCTTCTACGTAGATGGTATAATTTACCGTTCTGTAATAATTTACCGTTGAGTAATGATTTACCGTAGTAATAATTTACCCATCAATAATACTTCAACGTTTGTTCAAGTTTCACTACCTACCAACAAACTCCAATAGAGCCATCATTTTTCAAATTAAATAATATCACAGAACAACCAACTCGACTTCATACTCCGCCAATATAATCAGGTGATCCCTACCAATGATTGGCCGTATTCACAAATTCCTATTGTGGGCGCGTCTCTGGTTACGAGATTTGGTTTGAATTGTATACAATTTCATTCACACTGGAGTCGAAAATGCCTGTCGGTGCAAACTTCGGGGCCTTACTGTGAACGAACGGCTGGACGTACGATGCTCCGGATGGTCTTAAAAAACTCGCAAGTTCAAGAACTATTTAAAACCGTAAAAATATTTACGTAAAAAAATGGTATAGGCGTTTTGAAAATTTCAACCCCTATTTTGAACCCCTTAGAGATGACTCACAGTAACGTCGAGCTTCGAGGACCAACTAGACGCCGAACGGAACCTATAACCCGAATTTCATCAATTTTTTTTCATGGTAACTAAGAAAAGTGGCCCGTACGGCGTACGGCGTACGGCGGACAGACAGAAATATTTTTATTGCAGTTTTGGATTCTACATATCTTGAAACGTAAACCATCAAATTTTGAGGGGGGGTAAGAATTTTTTTTTTCATGCTCGATTCCAATGGTTCATTATTGAAAATAATAAACCAAAATGAGCCTGAAAAGTTAATTTCGTCAATTCTTGAAAACTGCCTGTTTTTCAAACGATCATTAGGCCCCATAATTCTGGTGATTGGTCATAGCCTGTAAGCCTAAAAAATGCGCAAAAGCCTCAGCTTTCCAACGGTATAGTCAGTTTTTATTTTTTAGAGGGAACGTTTTTGAGAAAATTGAGTTTTGATGCGAAAAAACGTGTGTTTTCAGGCACATTTGAGGGTTTTTCCTTGGGGAAAAAAGTACTGCATGACTAACCACTGATGACTTTGGAGGCGGATTTACGTATTTTTTTACGCTGAATCTAATGGTGACATACCCAGAGCTTCCCAGCAACGCCGCCCGTCTGTCGATGGGATTGTATGCGAAAAAACGTGTGTTAAACAGAGTGAGGTTTGTTTCTGTTGTTTGTTGTGATGCCCTCTTCTTAGCGTTGATAAGAAAATCGTCATGAGGAAAACATCTACGTAGAAAGTCTCTCTATTCGACCGAGTTCACCATCACGTTCAATCCGTTCTTCCGTTGCGTTCGATCCAGTTTCCTGTGTTGAAAATTTTCGAAGTTTTTCTTTCAACTATGGCTCTATGAACTGACGCATGTGGCACCCCTAGCTGCAAGCCCAATCGGCGGGTGCTGGAAGTGGAATCCTCAGCTATTGCGTCCAATATCGCCTCGTCACGAAATTCATCGCGTGGACCGCTTGCTCTGTGAGTGACCATTTGGAACAATTCCCCGTTCCGTGCACGTGTGCATACCTGCGTTAATATTTGAAAAATGTTAGCTGCAATTCACCATTGCTGGTCGTTATGGCTGAATAAATGTCATGAAGCTATTACGTAGGCGTAGAAAACAGAATTTACCTTGTGAGTAATTTCCAGTTGTTAACCTCATACCATCAGGCGTCTTCACAAATGGGTGGGTTAAATAAGGGTGTTAGCACAAACAACACTTCATTCCGAACATGACGAAATCCAAAACACAAAAACGAACACCTTTTGATATGGTGAAGTGCATTTACCCTATTGAAGGTTTCTCTGTAAGGAGGATGTCTGTTGGGGAAACGCCGCGCGTACTCTCTTCCCGCTGCTGATGCGTTTCCGTGCGTAACCATATACGAAAATCATGTCGACGCACTCTTTGACGGTATAGGTGAATGGAGCCATAGTTGAAAGAAAAACTTCGAAAATTTTCAACACAGGAAACTGGATCGAACGCAACGGAAGAACGGATTGAACGTGATGGTGAACTCGGTCGAATAGAGAGACTTTGTACGTAGATGTTTTCCTCATGACGATTTTCTTATCAACGCTAAGAAGAGGGCATCACAACAAACAACAGAAACAAACCTCACTCTGTTTAACACACGTTTTTTCGCATACAATCCCATCGACAGACGAGCGGCGTTGCTAGGAAGCTCTGGGTATGTCACCATTAGATTCAGCGTAAAAAAATACGTAAATCCGCCTCCAAAGTCATCAGTGGTTAGTCATGCAGTACCTACTTTTTTCCCCAAGAAAAAACCCTCAAATGTGCCTTAAAACACACGTTTTTTCGCATAAAAACTCAATTTTCTCAAAAACGTTCCCACTAAAAAATAAAAACTGACTATACCGTTGGAAAGCTGAGGCTTTTGCGCATTTTTTAGGCTTACAGGCTATGACCAATCACCAGAATTATGGGGACTAATGATCGTTTGAAAAACAGGCAGTTTTCAAGAATTGACGAAATTAACTTTTCAGGCTCATTTTTCACTCTCAAGTTCCCTTCAAAAAATTATTGTTAGAGGCTCAAAAGACGGGAAATTTAACGCTCTTTCCAACGGTTTACTTAGATTTGGTTTTACTTTTCATATTAAGGGAGTTATGACCTTTTCAGTGACCAAAGGTCGAAAACACGAAAAAAATCTTAACATTGAAAAAACTCAGGTTTTTAGTGGTTTAAAAAAAAACTTCAAGGGACACTTTTTGTTGGAAATTGGTTGTAGAACACGTGGTTAAAAATTTTCGGATCATAAGTGAGACACCCTGTATAATAGCTTTTCCAAATTGAACGTAACGTTTTCCAAATAGATTGAAACATTTTCCAAATAGAAATAAACATTAATCGTATACGTTTGACCTTTTAAAAAATCGCCAAAAAAAAATTTACGAACAATCGATTACAGAACTAGGTACTTGGGCATCATGTGATGATGTTATAAACATAACGGTCCATAATCAGTGAAGAGGTGGAGGAGGGCCTTTGGCAGAAGGAGGAAAGTGATCATGAGGTAGTTGCTGCAGTCTGAAGATGTGATGGCAGCAACACGTCTTGTGATTGCTTCATCCAATGAGTGGTCTCTTATTTCACTGAGGAGGCCCCGAGCTACGGATTTTGTTTTATAGAAGGCATGTTCTGCCGGTTTGAGCATAGGGGAGTAAGGTGGAAGGTACATGATGTTTATTTGTATTTGTAAATTGTTTATTTCTATTTGGAAAATGTTTAACTTGGAAAAGCTGTAATTTATTTGCCCATACAAAATCTTTGTGTGGACCCATAAAAAATATAGATATTAAGTAAAAAGAAATTCGATGAATTGGTAGATAGTAAGTGCCTATATTTTAATTGGACGTTCCAGGTTCATGCTGCCTCACATGCGGTGGATTCATATTTGTTTTTGGATACCTATAAGGAATTAAGTACTGAATAACGTGCCGGTTTTTGTTTCATTTACAGCAGACTGGAGATGTCTACACACCCAGCCAGCGGCGAGCCTTCGCCGGCCCACAAGATCACAGCGGACATCGAGCGAGGCCAGAACAGCCAGCCCTTTGAAATCTGTGAGCAAATTCAGTCTTTCGATATTTTTGTTCTATCAGAAACGTTCTTCAATGAAACTGGCACATTGCGATCTGTATTTCAGTAGGTAATATTCTAATCTTAGTCGCTTTAGTTTTAAATAAGAACCCTACGCTCAGATTTCGGTACCATCACGAAGAGCCGTAGAGGGTGAAGGTTTTCTAGGTTTCTTGCCATAATTAAATATTCAGATCAATCATCCAGCAAATCCAAAGAAGGCAGCAAAAAGGTCCTGGCAGACGAAATCAGAAATTTTGAATTTGGGGCTCGTGTGGAAAAACGATAGATACCTTGATGGCTGTAATATGGGAACTGCACTTCGTATTTCACTGCAATTCCAAATCAATTTGTCAATCCAAATTAGCTGAAAAGTTAGGTACCAACGGACGAAATACCAAATTCTGATTTGTTTCCCCCCACAAATAGAAAAATGGTAAAATGGCAGTTGTTTACTTCACTGCCATACACAACAGTAAAAACACTGATATCCATCTTAAATATGTCTCTTTCGAAACGTGGTTATAAGGCTGTGTTATGCTACTCTGCGTAGTTGGGTGGACCTGGTCGGAGGTGTACAATTACAAAAAGCCGTATACGGGTTTCTTCGACAAGGTGTGGGTATTGTTACACAAGGTGGTCTGTGTGTGTTGAGTGTGGTGGAGAAGGGTTAAGGAATAGAATGACCAGTGAATCCATGCAATTACTCCAGGGCTTGAGTGATATCTAGGGGAGGAACCGGCGACGAAGGGTCTACAACATGGGTTCCCAAACTGGGGGGCGCGCCCCCCCTGGGGGGCGTGAGAACAGGTCGGGGGGGGGGGGGGGGGGGGCGTGAGACCATTCGACCATTCTTTGCACACCTTCCAAATTTTTCCTATTCAAAAACACATTTTTGGGCCTGTCCAGGAACGGATTAATGGCATTTCAGTTAATTTCATGGGGAAAATCGCTTAGAGATACGAACAAATTGACATACGAGCAAGGTTACGGAACGAATTAAACTCTCGGAGAAGCAGCTTAGGGCCCGTTCGAGAAACGGAGGGTTACCCCCGAGCGAGGTTTACCCGGACTTTAGATTCGATGTAAGGGTTACCCCGTGGTCGTGTTCGATTATAAGACCAGTCTCGATATAAGACAACGGTAAATCGATACTTCCTTAGTTGCTTCAAGATCCGCCAGGTTCGTAACGATCGTGGCACTGGTACCAATGGTAAACTACCTCAGACCAGTTACTTGCAAATATATACCGCAAGGTAAAAATCGAAAATAAATAAACTAGGTGGGTAATGTTGAGACTATCCATTTGAGTATTTTTTCTGATATCGGGAAAAATACTCGATACCAATACTAGTATCGAATCAAAATATTCGATACAAAATGTACTTGGTATCGAAAGAAGATATTCGATACCATACTCATATCGATAGGTATCGCCCGTCACTACTAGTTTGTTCTGTTCTGCCTTTTGCCGTACTGTCGATCTTCTTTTCTATTATTCAATCGTCATTTCCAATTTTTTTTTTCTTTAATTCAATCTCAAACTTTTATTCAATATTAGTGGAAAAGCTACGTGTTTATCAAATCGTGTTTTGTGTAAATAGCAATAAAAATTCGTTTTCAGTGTAAAACTTGCATTTTTTCACATCCATTCATTAGTTATGTAAGGGGGGCTTGGGAGGCTTTCATTTTACCAAAAGGGGGCACGGTACAAAAAAGTTTGGGAACCCCTGGTCTACAATAAACTGTACACAGGAAGGTTCACTCAAATATGTGGAGGGACCGAAGCCAGCTGACTCTCTGCATGGAAAAACAAGCTGGTTGACTGGCCGTTTGTGCATGAGAGTATAAGTTTCAGTTGTATTGGTTACATCCTAAAACCTGATGGGGCGTATGTAAAGTCGTGAAGTCGCGTTTCTTTGATTTTTACCAATTGGTATATCTGAACGGGTCGGTGCTTGTCCTAGTTTGCTTCTTTTACCCGCTCTACCTGTATGTTATGCTAATAAGTACCTCAGGGGTCGAAGTCATCAGCTCCTACCGGGAATCGAACCCGGCCCGCCTGGTGACAAGTCAGTGTACACAACGTGCGCGTCCTTGATTACACTGGCCATTACACCGCATCGGTCCTCGTAAATGTACTTTTACCTATCTACAAACTAAACTTAAAAACTAAAATTTAAAAATTTAAAAAAAATAAATAAACTCGATTAACCGACAATTCGATTATCCGTCTCAAAATCGGCATTCGATTAACCGATCATTTAGGTAGGAAATGGTTTCTCCGATCGATTAAACGACTTGTTGACTCGGCTTACAGAGAAGTCGCTGTACTGAGAAAATTATCGTCACAAAACAAGGAGAAAACTACGTTCTTTATACCCAACAACCCGCAATTCGACCTTAACATCCATTTTTTGACAGTTGAGTACACACCTTATTATCTTCTTTTTTTTTTTACTTACTTATGTATTTTTAAATACACTTTGCCAAACTATCGATTATCCGACTTTTCGGATTATACGACATATCCTTGAGTCCAGACCATGTCGGTTGATAGAAAGTTTACTGTATATTGCGATAAAAACTAGTAGGTAAACGTGTGGGTTTTGGTTCATTGCGTTATATTAAAATCACCCACAACACCATTAGTACCTGTCTGGGTACTATTTTTTTTAAATACCGATGGTCCATTAAAGTAATGTTATCTCTTGTCTCGATGTCTATATATCCGCGTAGGTACACTCGAATCGAGCCATCAAGACTGGTATTATTGTATTGTACATTAATTTGGCATCCCCCTCCTTCTCACACCAGTAAGCTCGCTCACAATCGGTCCGATTTGTGAAATTCCAAAATGTGCACTTGAAATTTTCACAAGTTTCGGATGGTTCGTTCGCCAGGGAAGACATTCCAAAATCTGACGGACAGAAAAATGAATTTCGTATCGGGTAGCAATACCTGTGCTATCGAATATCTGCCTACTCCATCTCTATTTTCACTACCAACTCTCTGCATAATTTATACGAGAATAATTTAAATGGAAATTTGATTCAGCGCTATAAGGGAATAGGGTGCGGTGACCTGAACACCCCTCTGCACTAGAGGTTGAAGTCCCTTAGCATAATAGAAGAGGTTCTGCAGTGGATGTTGGACGAGGGGTTTTACTGGGGTAGGGAAAAGCGTGAAGGTTGTAAATCATTATGATGCGAGAGCGAAAAGGTTGTTGAAATATTTCACTAGCGAGTCCCTGATGGGCTTCGGCTACATGATACTCGAGGTTCGTTATTCCAAGAGCATCTGTATCAACAGGGTGAAAAGTACCTCGTTCGAACATGAACAGGTTAGTTATTAAAAGCGAAAGCAGAAAGAATGGCCAAATTACTGTTGTTATAAAGCATCCGTATACATGATGAGTAGGTCAGTGATAAACTATGAAGAAGAACTAAGAAACTTAGGTTTAATTGTGCAGCGGGATATGAACTGGGAGAGCCATACTAAAAAAGTATGCGGCTCAACTTTTAAGCTACGTAAATTAGCTCACTGTTTCCCCCAAAACATAAAAATGCAATTAGTCCAAGCTCTTGTAATCCCACTCTGCGAATATGCGATAACTGCCATGTCTGACATAAGTGAGCAACACCTAAAAACTATGCAAAAGGCGCGAAATGCGGCAGTGCGATTCATTTTTGACATCAGGAGCTCCGAACATATTACCCCATATTACAGACGACTACAATGGCTTAAAATTCAGGACGCGCTCAAACTAAAAATTGCCACAACTACCTACAATATTCTGAGAACAAATAACCCCGGTTACCTTGCAAAAGAGTGCAAAATGCTCACAGATATTCATGATATTAATACGCGTAATTCTAGGAGTACATATCAGATCCCAAAGCACCGAACAGTAGTCTACAATAAATCCTTTTTAGTAAAATCAATCAATATCTACAACGAACATTCAGATATTTTTCAACGCTGCATAACGCTAAAGTCATTTAAGAAAGAATTTAAAAATATATTAATAAAAAAATATGAATAGAAAAGAGCTCCACGTCAACATAATATTATGCTTATAAAACTAAAAATAACATACCTCAAACAACAATAATGTACCTTCTAAAAAAGATAAAACTGGAATACATTTTTTCTCTCTCTGTCTACAAAACTGAAAGAACATGTATAATTTTATAATATGTTTATCAAGTAGAATTTCTTTTTCTTTTGGTGTACTTAGCAGTGGTACGATTTCTTGTTTATTTATTGTAGTGCATATAAAGCCTGACAATGTATTAATAAATAAATTAGGATATATCTGTGCATTTTGTAAGAGTGGGCCACTAGGCCTAAAATCTGTACAGATTGTATAATAAACACAGTCAGTCAATCGAGGTCCATCATAGGCCTGCTATATGATGGGAGTGTTGGCCTAATAATAGTCTAGCTCGTCGGATTTTCTCTCCTGCCATTGATGAATAATGGAATTAGAAGGCGTAATCATTAATTTATAGAGTACATTTTCAGTAGATAAATGATGGAATCAAACACTTGAAGAAAGAAAAACCACGTCCATTAATATTTTGAGAAAGAAGTTTTCCAATGGCTCATAGCTTCCTCTTATCGACATTACCGTATAGATCAGTTGAACGTATGATAAATAAATAAATCCAGTACAGATTAGTACAGTGGATTCGAGAATTCATTCTATAATTGGAATTGCACTCTTGTGTGAAGCGTAACGTGTAGGTCTGTAGGTTGAAAATATAGTTATTTTTGCCCATAGTGCGTGCCTTGAAAATAGAAAATAGTGAGAGCAGAGAGTATAGCTTCTGAGGCCTGAGGGGGTGTTCTTAATTACGAATAAAACTCGAAAGAATCTGTTTTTGTAGTTAGGAAAATACGGGAAATTCAAATGCGTAGAAGGAGTTACAATGTGAAGTGGGTAAAAACTTGATAACCAAGTATCTGTGTAATGGGGAACTTGCACAATTTTTTTATTTCAGAAATCAAAAATGGATTGAATTTGAAGACGAACGGTGAAAGAAAAATTTGTTTCAGACGCTGATTTTATTATTTTTTTAAAGCGAAATTTGAATTTCTGAGAGCCGACCGCTTCAGCTGACACATTTCGCGTCTGTCTCGATCCACCATCCAATTCCCCTGCTCTTCGCATTACTGAATCGTTAGTTATGTCGCGACTGTTTGGTGCTGTTCATTCAACTTTTCGTGCTGTGCTCAGTATTTATGTAACAGTAATTCACAATAATTAACCGAATACCTAAATAAAATGAAAGGTGTGTATGAAGCGTCGTCTCTCAACTTAACGCCTCTCATTTCATTTGGCCTGTGTGACTTCATGTCCAAAATAAAATTAGGGAATTTCAAAATGAAAGGAGTGAAGATGACGAGGTAAGCCGTTATTATGTGAAAACTACTACAAGTGGCCAATATAGTTGTCTATAAAATTATGTATGGTGTGGCGTATTGGTCATCTGCATAAATTCATTTTGTCGGTTGGCACTAGTCGGGATTCAGCGAGAATTTGGTTGTTATGTGTCACTGAAAAATTTCTACGGAAAGGCTGACATTCTACAGGTATTATCCCGATGATGGCCCGGCGAGGAGGCCTGAAACGTCGATGCTCAGTAAAATTATTTAAGAACTACGTCAAATTCTGGCTGAATCCCGACTAGTACCAACCGGTAAAATAAAATTATGTACGATGTTCAGTAAAATTATTTAAGAACTACGTCAAATTCTGGCTGAATCCCGACTAGTACCAACCGATAAAATGAAATTATGTATCTAACTAACTTGCCAACAGAGGAATTGGTTCGTAGGTAGGTGCAGAACGCACTGAGTTCTTGTTGAACCTTTTCCCCATTCATTACCGTAACTTGTAGGTACTGTTCACCTATACTATTCTACCACAGGCGTATTCTGTCGTAGTATCAGTTCGCCACCGTATCATTCATTTCTTCTTCATTTTCGGTCTAATAAAATTCCCGAAACTTTGCAGCCCGGTCGGAATATACCCAAGGTTGTTAGGGATGAAAAATGGGTGTCAACCCATCGGTTTTTGTTGTTTTAGTAACATGAGTTTGTGAGGCATCGTTTTCCATGTTTTTTAGGACGAAGAGACCGAATATGAAGTCGATTTTGACCAAACAGTGAAGAATTGAGGTTGTAGCGAAGTTTCAGCCTCAAATTACGTTAAATTTTAGTCTAAAATCGTCGATCGTACTCACACAGTTTGAGTCCAAACTTTGGAACACATTTGGGTCCTAGTTGTGCTCAGAAGCTCGGCCGCCCAATCAGAATACACCCAGGGATGTTATAGGGGAATGGTGGGTGTCAAAATAGGGGGTTTCGAGGGTTTTTAGCGAATTTTCGAAGAAAAGGAAGCTATTGTTCTCGGTCCAAAATTTTTAAAACTCGAATTTCCGAAAGATTTTTATACCAAAATCCGTTTCAGACCATCCTGAATTCACTGCCGAAAGACACCAAAAATTATATGTATATATATATATATATATATATTTATATATTTATATATTTATATATGTATGTGTCATTCCAGACGATAACTCTCGAAAGAATTGAGATAAAAAGTTCAAATTTGCACGAAAAATCTGTCTTGGCAATCGACAGGCTAAGTTCGAAGATGGGCAGAATCGGGTCACTCTAAGGGGGAGTTTTGGGGTGTTTTAGGGGGGGGGGAATTACCCATAAATTCCCAAAATGAAAAAGTCTGACAAGTGACACCTCATTTTAAAGGTTTTTGTACGCTGAACACGATGGTGAAATCAGAATTGCGATATCTCATTCCGTTCTCAAACTGGAGCACTTTGAAGATGAAGGAACGTGGTTATTTCTTGAGATGTTCTTCCTGGTTCGTCTGCTCTAATCTGATAACGGAATGGGATATCGCAATTCTGACTTCACCATCGTGTTCAGCGTTGGAAAATCTACAAACCGAGGTGTTACTCGGCAAAAAGTGGAACAAAAAATTTGTTACGTAATTTGTTACGTATCCAATACCTACTCTTCTGGTATTCAAAACATTTTTGATTTCCCCCTCCCCCTCCTTCCACCCCAAATTTTACTTTGCGTAAAACTACTCCTGTTTTAATTTTGTATGGTATCAAGTTGGGAAAACATTGGCCGAAAATTAATTTTCAGAAAATTTTAGGCGGAGGAGGAAGATGCCGAAAACTTCGAAAATTCGCTCTTATAGCCATGCTGCATGACTGGTTTTTTTGTTGAGGTTTTAGTGGACTTGAGCTTGTGAGGTATCGTTTTCCATTTTTTTTTTTTTTTTTTTTTAGGGTGGGAAGACCAAATATGAAGTTGATTTTGACGAAAGGGTGAAAAATTGAGGTTGTAACGAAGGTTCAGCTCCCAAAATTCATTTTGTATGAGTCAAAAACCTGGGAAATTGCCTGAAATCACCATAATGAACAGGTGAATCAGGGCAGTTAAATAACACTATCAGTTATCGAAGATAATTGTAAAAAATAAAAATAAAAAAAGGAACCTATTCGTGTTCTTGAGAAACAATAAAAGAACAGCCTTTCTGTAGGAGGTATGTCCAAATAAACCCATGTGACAAGGACTTCGCAGCGTTTGTAGCTATCTGTTTCTTAAGAAATATGGCGTGACATAATCAAAAACTGAAAACCCAAAGATAAATCTCAAGCACGCTCCAGACGCATGTCCGAGGGAAATTCTAAGGTATAGACCCTTATTTCAATATGAGCACAGCAGAGGTGCTGCTTGCTAATATTTTTCAAACCCACAACAAGCTTCCATCGCACTTCCTTCCGAGGATTAAAATTGTGTTGTGCACGGAAATTAATGCTTAAGGTGCCCACACACGTGCAGGATGTCCTCAAGGTTTGGGCTGAACAGTCCAGGTCTTGAGGATTTCCTTCACGTGAGTGTCGTGGCCTCGAGGCCACCGAACGGCCTGGACAGGCCAAAACGGACGAATCGAAAAACCATTCCGACGGCCTCTGAGGCCGGGACTGTACAGGCCGCTCCCTCACGTGTGTGCCGTTTCCTTCAGTCTGCTTGGAGTTTTTGAAGTGTTCGCCCGTCGGTCACGTGTTTTTCTTGTTTCGACTATGTCGGATCACGAGAATTTGGAACAGTTTCTCACTATATACGAAAATGAGCCTTGTTTATGGGCCTCACATGGGAAAAGCTCATTCTTTTTAATAACCACTATTTACACCACGTACTTTTGAACACTCTTTTCTTCTTTTTCGAAATGTAATGTTTTGCAATTAAGCAGCTCGTTACTGCCAACAACATATCGTCCTCCATTGCTGTCACGAACTGAACTGAAGGAAAAATTCCTCGCGTGTGTGGGCAAGGACTGTTCAGGCCAAACCCCAAGGCCTAGGCCTTGAGTCCAGTCCTCAAGGCTCGGCCTGTACGTGTGTGGCTACCTTTAATACCACTACCAAAACGGCGTGGCACTAATGTATTGGTGATTGGTAATCATATCCGGACATTTTGACTGGGCACCTGCTTATAAAGTCTGCTCACAAATTGGCGACTCACAGAAGAATAACATCGAAGGCTCGGCTAAGTGTCCATCGCATCGGATCCGTGGTCGCTCTGACTGAAAGCGCGACCCTTCAGTTTTTTATTTCGTAATGTACGAACCTCATACCCAGCGGTGTTCAATCGAAACAAGGTTCTCCACCCGCTAATTTGGCTTGTCGATGGCTTTGCACACTAACTAATCCTCTTAACCCCTAATGATCGTGATAATACTGTTTGCGACTTGATGATCTCCTTCAATCAGGCGATTCATCGATTCAGAAATTCGTATCAGTGGTTCGAGGGGGGCGATGTTTGGTGGTATTGCCATGGCCACACGAGCCATTCACTCGCCGGCCACCCGTCAACATTGAGCACCTCTGTAAGTTGGCTTGTTCTGTGTAGGGTGAGCATCATTCGTATCAGCCATAGAAGGGAAATTTTCAAAATTACAAGTAAAATTAAATAGTTTATGTGATATTATAATTTTATGTGAAGAACTTGGATATGGATTGAATTCAGTATGGACTTTCTGGCTGTGGGGGTATTTCCAAGTCAAAAATCACTTAGATGTGGATGGTTTATACATATTTTAAAGTAGTAGATAGATAGTTTCTGAAGTGTAGATTTTTGACTTTGAAACACTGAATTCTCTTGCCAATGTAGATTGAAGAGAGTCAGATCCTGACTCTCTGAGTGCATACTACCTATCTTGATGTAGGTGCATAATACTAACACCCGCATTTTTGAAAAGTTTTATAGTTCCTGATGGAATTATATCAATTTGTTTTCGATTTTCTTTCAATGAAGGTGTTATTATCGCGTATTATCTGGATTTTGACAAGGAAACTACGCAAGTATCCATAGTCATGAAAAATCCATACGAAGTCCATAGGAAGTTGTAAGGGAAATTTTCAAAATTACAAGTAAAATTAAATAGATAATGTGATATAATTTTATGTGAAGAACTTGGATATGGATTGAATTCAATATGGACTTTCTTTCTGGCCGTGGGGGTTATTTCCAAGTCAAAAGTCAGTTAGATATGGATGGTTTATACATATTTTAAAATTTGTAGATTTCTAAAGTTTTTGACTTACAATATAGGTAGAAGAGATATCTTAAGGGTGTACTGCATGTCTTGAAGTAGTTGCTTAATACTAACACCCGCATTTCTGAAAAGTTGTATAGTTGGTAGCGGAATTGTATCAATTTGTTTTCGATTTTCTTTCAAAAAAAAAGGTGTTAGTCTCGCGTATTATCGCATATTATCTGGATTTTGACAAGGTCACTACATAAGTATCCATAGTCATGAAAAATCCATACGCATTAAATTTCACACGAATTTATTAATAAGCGAATTTTCGAATCAGCCCTACCTCCCTGCTCATCGCCAAATTATTACGTTAGGTATTGCACATTTTCAACCTTCAGTAAAATCCAAATGTGAACTGTTTGCCATTCATACATTTTCTCACATAAAGTAATTGCTAACGAATTTTTAGGTAAATTAAGCATCAACAATTTATTCCAACTTAAGATTTTCTGTCCAAATCGCAGAGCCAACATTTTTAAAATAATTGGGGCGATGGATTTTGCTAATAGATTTTACTTGTGGTTATTTTCAACCAGATTCGAGTTTTATCGACCACTTCTTGATTTTATAAAACAGATTGAAATTCTTGAGGGTTGGTCTAATCAACCCTCAATAACAGCCTGTGTTATTTTCCATCGTCTGCGCATGCACAGCTGTGTGCACATTGGATATTATATAGGTATTTATGAATTTTGCCGATTTCATCAGTACCCCGACAGATGTCAAACCACACACAAAATCCAAATAATACCATCATATTAGCTGGTGGAAACAATATTTTGACCATCAAGATTTCAGTAAACTCCACGACTCACCGCTTTGTCATCACGGATTGTACCATTTTTAGTTTATAAAATGATAAATAATGATAATCTTAATCCACCACTAGAAATTGAAATCGTTAAATTGATCAAAAAGTTGTGCAGCACTTACATTAGCAGTGATTTCATACAAATTATTACCGTCATATTGCATATACATTCTCTATGGCGGTTTAACTTCCTAAAATTCGAATTTGACTCTTTTTTCGTCAATCCACACTCATAACTAGGTGATTTTGCAGTAATTGACATTTTGGCCTTCCACGAGACCAAATCAGACTTTGGCTCCTCACTCAAAAAACGGATGAAGTACCGATAGCGAATTTTTTTATTCCTGCTCCAAAGTTCATGTTCATGAAATTCATTAGTGTGGTTGGGATCAGCATTTCTTTGTGCAGTGATTCAAATTGTGACGCTCTTGGTCAGTTTTCACCTGTTGCAGTTAAATACCAGTTTAATGATAATAACTTGAAAGTTGAGTTGTTACTTACGATGCTTTCCACGTCCAAAGGTTTTCTTTAAATCTCGAGTGATTAAAGAAAAACGGAATTATTGAAAAATAGTCTTTTTTTATTTTTTTTATTTCCACAAATTGACAAGTAAAAATACATCATCGCAAAAAAATAAAAATAAATTCCTTAAGCGTAAAACAAATATATCATGGAAATTCTGACTTCACTTGGGCACATGCCCGCGTGTGAGGTCAGAGTTCAGTTAATAATAACACATTCACAAGCGAAGAACGTAACAAAAGAACAGACATCAGCTACTCCTAAAAGAAAAGAAAAGTCCCTCAAAGGAAATCAAATCGATAATAAGCTAGATGTGTGTCATTTTATGCATAAATCTTGAACACATAGACAAATTTCTACATCGCAGTAGATTTCAAAATGCGTTCAAAGCGCTCCAGAATCCGGCCTCCTTTGCCTAGCACCTTTCTCAGAATTAGCCCATATTTATTGGCAGCTGCTTCGAGAATGGTGGTTTGGGAGTTCCAGGTCAAAAGATTGAAAAACTTTGGCCCCATGTACGTTTAAGTCTATTTCCACTAATACACGAAAAAACGTTTTTCGTGTATTGGTGGAAATAGACTATTTTTTCAATAACTCCGTTTTTCTTTGAAATGGGTTTCCAAAATTTCTTCGTGAGTGATTTAGTTCTTATCGAGTGATTTAGGTAATTTTAGTATTTTCAACACACATAATATAAGGTACGGGTGCATTGTGTCATTATTGCACGCGTGCAACTTTAACCTTTACTATGCACTATTTAAGAATTGTTATTTTTTAAATCGAATTGATACGTGTCGATGTTTTTTCCGAATTTTCTTGGGGTTTTCCAGTTTTTCACTCATTGCACTTGAATTTTGCGTAATTGTGGATAGTAGCTGTTATCAGAAAGTGCTCATATGAATCGTATCTGGCGTCCAGATCCACGGAACGGCGCCGGCATCACCGGCGCCTGGGCGCAGCTGGAGGGGCTGGAAGAAGGCGCGTCGCCTGGCACGGCCTCCACCAGCGTCGCGTCGGAGCGCCCTTCGAGCTTCTCACGCCTCGTCGGTTCCACGCTGAACCCATCCGCACAAATGCCGCAAACATCTGGTAAAACCAACTCCGAACCTCCTGGCACAGTGTGGTGTTGTGAGAGAGGCACAATGTTTTCTTCTGTTTTTCCCCATCGTCTTCTTCTACTTATATTTGTTGCCTATTAGGGCACTGAACGGCCTCAAAGTACGCCACATTCGAGGTGGAGACCGGCAGTAAAATCTGTAGGAAGCCGCACCTATCTATATGATTGTATTAACCCCCTGGTTACAGAAAATTTGCCAAAACAGCCACACACACAAAAAGTCTGCCAATTCGAGTAATCAGTATAGAACCCTCTTCCTCACTTGAATCACATGACCGTATAGACTAGTTGGGCAGCTTCGTTTTTATATATATGAGCATCTGCTATCCAACCCGCGTGTACCCTCAAAATGTCAGCTCTCTACGGCTATTTTTCGCGTAGTTAGAAGCATTACAAGGAAACTGTCAACATTTCATGTTCATGCATCCGCAGACGGAAGTTACAGTACGATTCCAATGAAATTCATATGGAACTAACGAAGTATTATTCCTGATCGACCCTTCAAATCTGAACTCATTTCAACGATATTTAAGGTAGTTAAGGGCGTTTGTTATTTCACGTCTGCGCATACGCATACGAAAGTTATCGTACTTTTTCAATGATTTTGGTGTGGGACCATCTGTGACCCAACCCGCACCTACCCTCCAAGTTTCAGCCAATTTCGACCATTATTTTCGGATAGTTTCCATAATTTTGAGATGGGATCATCTGCGATCCAACCCGCGGTTACCCTCAAAATGTCAGCTCTCTACGGCTATTTTTCGCGTATTTAGAAGCGTTACATTACGAATCCGATGAAATACATTTGGAACTGTGAAAGTATTATTCCTGATCGACCCTCCAATTTTGAACTGATTTCAATGATATTTAACGTAGTTATGGGCGTTTCAATTATTTCACTTTTGCGCATACGCATACGAAAGTTACCGTACTTTTTCAATGATTTTGGTATGGGACCATCTGTGACCCAACCCGCACCTACCCTCCAAGTTTCAGCCAATTTCGACCATTATTTCGGATACTTTCCATAATTTTGAGATGGGATCATCTGCGATCCAACCCGCGGGTACCCTCAAAATGTCAGCTCTCTACGGCTATTTTTCGCGTATTTAGAAGCGTTACATTACGAATCCGATGAAATACATTTGGAACTGTGAAAGTATTATTCCTGATCGACCCTCCAATTTTGAACTCATTTCAGTGATATTTAACGTAGTTATGGGCGTTTCAATTATTTCACTTTTGCGCATACGCAGACGAAAGTTACCGTACTTTTTCAATGATTTTGGTATGGGACCATCTGTGACCCAACCCGCACCTACCCTCCAAGTTTCGGCCCATTTCGGGTAGTTATGGGCGTTACAAGGAATTAACCACAGACAGACACGGAACCAAAAATGTTCCTGGATGTTTAAAACGCAAAATGGCAGTGGATATTTTCATTTTGGAGGTTATGAATTCGGTAATGAAGAAGCAATAAAGTCACGGGTTCACTGTTGTTCCGCCCTCCACGATGTCTGCTCCACCAAATTACGAAGAAAGGACAATCCAAAAGAAATGGTAATTAAATTATGTGGATTGTAGGTACATAGGAACAGATCAAAGAATATTCCACTGATGCTGAAGAGTCATCCTGGAACATCAGATGAAAATTATGAAAACAAAATTATAGAATTTTATTCTTACGGACCTCCATCCGTTATGTCTCCTATAAATTGTCTGACTGAACTGTTCACTATAATCCACTGCAACAGTTTTTGCCCAGCCAGAATGATGATCGAATGAGTAAGCCCCAAAGAAGACGTTGGCTTCGCTCCTATAGAGAACTCGGGCAAGTCTCTGGCACCAGGCCAATTTCCATTTCCACTTCAAACGCTTTTAAAGGCTTAGCTTTTACCGACTCCGTTGCGTTTTCCGTTGAAAATATGGTGTTATATGGGTCTAAAATGTATAGTAATTTTTTTCCCCTTAATATTTCGATTCTTTTCCCTTGGCTGCGAGATGAAACATCCGCAATTTCACCAAAATGTTTGTAATATCGAACGAAAAGATTGTTTAAAAGACGGAGTATTTTCAAAAATAAAAATAGGGTCAAATTTGAGGGTTTTTTTGGGGGGTTAAAAAAAGGTACAAATGGCTCAAATTACTAAACATTGACTCATAACTTGGGACATAAATAGACCTACTTGTTTCAATAATCCCAGATATTTTTCACACAATTGAATTATAATAAATGCTAATAAATCTCCAAAAATTGTATAGGACGTTACTTCGTTAATTCTTTCATAATAATATATGTTCATGCTGCATTACTGAAGCTTTTGAATAATCCTTGACTTGGGAGCTGGAGAAATGGGAGAGAAAATTCCTTTGGGAGACGAAACGAGTCCGAGAAGATGAATGAGTCTCAAGATCTGCTAGAAAGAAGCGGAAACTCAGTGTTTTTCTTATCAATATCTGCTGTTAATGGAAATTTGGAAGGGCTTGCTGAAGTCAGATATCATGACAGCTCAGCGTCGGAAACTTTGGAACTTTGTGTTGTTGCTCAAAACTTTGAGATTGTTGTTGAAAGGCCAACCAGCACAACTGACACAACATTCTCGTAGTCTCAAAAAATAATATATAGTTTGTATTGTGGCTACGGCAGCGACGAGATCTGTGGTTCGCAAAGTGGGGAGCCATCGAGGATTTCCTGGGGGGGGGGGGGGGGGGGGGGGGTGTGCGAGTTTACTATTTGCAGGTGGCATACGGTACAGTGTTTGGAATATTGTGTGTTCAGGGCCACAAATTAATTGTTGACCGATGTGGAATTGAATGATTTCTTGGTGTTTTAGCCCAAACTTCGACAGGAAAAAGATGGGAGACTGTTTACTATTCAGATGGTCATCCCCAAAGTATAGGTAAATATATAAAACACCAAGAAATCATGCAAAGCCACATACAGTGGCCATTGTTCACGTACTTACCTAGTATGCTTATGTGAACTTATTACTCAGCTATTTCATCCTGGTCTTGCAATGCAGCGGAGTCGTTGTAATCCCGTTTGTGAAAACTTGATTTTGGTTTATTATTGCCACTAATAAACCACGAAAAACCACAATCTAACACCAAATTTCCAAATTTGATGGTTCCCCTTTCAAAATAGGTACGTAGAATCCTAAGATGCAATTTAAAAAAATCGATCTCGAACTTGTGGATTTTTTTAGACCATTGTACGTCCAGCGTTGTCCATTTGAGACCGGAGCATTGTACGTCCAGCCGTTCGTTCACAGTAAGTTTGCACCGAAAAGCATTCATCAACATGAACGTGACTGAAACGGTATAAATCCATCAGCCCATGAATCATGACTAGGGAACACTGATTATAATACGTACGTATGGCTGTACGACATCGAGTTGGTTTTTTCCGAGATATTATTTCATTTAAAAAGTGATGTTCATTTTGGATTTTGTTGATAGGTTCCTATTTTTATAGCATGAACAGCCGTTTTGCTTCATGAATAACGGTAAATAATAAAGAATGATACAAATCTTGCATCTCCCGCATATTTGCGAAGCTGTAGGTAATTGCCTGGCTGGCTCCAGTACTTGATTTAGGGCTTTAAAGCGGGGGAGCACGAGGGTAGGTATTGACCACAGAAAACATTGATATTCGCAGAAGGGTTATCTATACAGGTAAATAATAAGCCATTGTGTAATAATGTGCAGCATTCTTTATTTAAAATGTAATTATGTGTTTCAAAATGTTGCCTACGTGTCTGTCATCTTTTTGTATCCCCAAATCCCCCCATGAGCTGAAGTTCACGGGTTTGGGTCCTGAATGGTCCAGTGTGAATGAAAATTCCATGAAAACTAAATTAATTTCCAACTTGCAATGTTTTAATTTGCAACCATTGGTATAGTGTTGTGACGCCTACTGAAGTGGTCTAACAAACAAAATACAATACAAACAAAAATACTACAAAAATACACAAAACAAATGCAAACAAAATACTATTATCATAAATTAATACGTTCCCATTTTTCAGACGTATACTTTCCCATAACAACGATGCGTCGTCTGGACTCAACCTTCAGTTGACTCAAGTCAGTTTTCAAGACAGCTACCCGATCGGATAATTTCCCACCTAATAAGGTGTTCAAAACAGTTATGGGGAAAATAACAAAGCCCAGTTTTGTTGTTCCTACATGATAAAATGCGAATCGGACTACTAGAACAATAGTTTAGTCACAGAGCAAGTGCCAGTCATGCTGCGTGATGATACCATCCTCCCAGCAAATTAAAATATGTCTTGAAGCTCGACAGACTAAACCAAATTTATAAAATTTTGCGTGTTGGCTGTATTTGGGGTTCAGCTGGTAATCGAAGCTGACGTTATAGTCAGTAAATGGGAAACGAAATGTTAAAACGCCAAAACTGTCGAAAACTTCATAAGAATAAGCAATTTTAATTTACCTGATTTGTAGGATTTTTCGAAATTACAACCACTCTTCGTCCGCAATATTAATAAGGAATGAAGAGTGACACGAAAAAAAATCATAAACATGAGCGTGAACGTTAATTAGATGGTAAAACTACCGATAAATGATACATCCTACATATTCTACCGGTGAACTACCGATAAATGATACATACGTTCTACAGGTTTGGAAGCTGTTAGAAAGAGTCAGCTGTTGGATTTGGGAGCAAAAATATGTTTTTGCGCAAATGCTGACATAAGTACAGCGTAAAAGGGAAATTAATGAAATCCTCTTGAAACTACGTGTATTTGTGATCTATCTCCCATGTAACGTTCAAACATCAGCTCGTTTGGATGTATACAAAAAGGCCCGGAACCATTTTTTTATTTGCGCTGTCTCTCCCGACAAAACATTGAATCCAGCTGCAGAAACTGTTAGCTGTAGTGCGACATTTTACGAGTATGTTACATTACTTATCTTCTTGAATGTTCATGGAATCTGTCGTCTGCAAGGTCAGTTGCTCCAATCGAGACGAATTCCAACACGTAATTCCGTTCTTCACATATTTAGGGGCTACTTCGACTCTAGGAAATGTTTTATGGAGAGCAAATCGTTGATGAAGTCCTCGGCTGCTGAATATTCTGTACAGATGACTCCCACATCTCTTCTGAGGGGGTTGACGAAACTAAGAATTCATCAGGAATTCCAAGAGATCAAGAATTCATGGATAACTGACCCAAAAACGGGTCGATTTTCGAGGGCCATTTCTAGAGCGAATCTCAGTGGGCTTTTTGCCGACTGGGAGGGAACGATTGGGTTCGTGCAGTATTCACTAAGCCAAAGAGGCATCTCTTTTCGGTCCGACTCTCCCTTTTGGCGGAATAGATTTTTATAGTATCCATGACAGGGTTATTCAGTAACTTCTAAAACAGATGGTTGGCGGCCATCTTGGAATTTTCAGTCTCAGACAGACACCTAACTAGGTGTCTTTTCTCGAAATAGAGAGTCCCTTTCTCATTTCTCGATTGTTTGATAGTGATCGTGTATCATCCTTCATTCATCGGCTGCCATATCGATTGTTTTGATGTATGTTTTTTCATCTCTTTAAGGTAAGGCGATTGTTCATTAAAAATATATACATATCGATTCATGAGTAAAAATGTCTAAGTAGATACGGGTTGAGAGCTATTTAGTAAATCAGACGAACCCGGGAGACACTGGAAGAGACAGTCTCCCAGTAGATTTTCAAAAAAGATAATCTGGGGGCCTATTCACTAAAATAGATAGTGCAAAGAGATTATCTATTTTGAAAATCTCCCGGGAGAGATAGTCTCCCCCGGGAGACAGTCTCTTCCAGTGTCTCCGGCGTTCGTCTATTTTACAGAATAGCTCCAGTGACCTTGAGAAAGAGATGTGGATCCTAATGCATGAAAATCCCATAGTATCCATGAAGTGTGATATGTTTGTGCCCCCTGGAGTTCAATTCCTTAATAATGAACGCATTTCTTTGTAATACCTATTCAGTGGGTACGTAGTACGTACCTACCTCAATCCATACTTGGACGTTTTTACTCATGAATCGGATACAAGTTTAAATGAAATTGAAAAAAAAGTCTCAATTATAAACAGAAAAAGTCGAATTAAGGGGCTTAATGCTTTTATTATATCTACACCTAATGAACGGCCACTCTTAGGTAGGTAGGTACCTACCTCAACCCGTACTTGGACGTTTTTACTCATGAATCAATAATATGTATATATTTTTAATGGAAATTGACTTTCCTGTATGAAATGAAAAAAAAAGCACACTATCAAAATTACCAATGTGGTTGCGGATATTACACAATTTATCATAGTCAAACAAACGAGACACCTAATTCGCTGTCTCTCTGAAAGAGATCGAAAATGCCAAGATGGCTGCCAACTCTCTCTTTTAGAAGTTACTGAATAACCCTGTCATGGATCCTATAAAAATTCCTGCCAAAAGAGTGAGTCAGACCAAAAAGAGATGTCTCTTCGGTTTAGTAAATAGGCCCCCGTTAGTGAATAGGCCCCCAGATCCCGCACCGCAAAGAGATGCTGGGAAAAAGTTACGACATTTCGTGTATTATCTGTTATCTGTGTAAATTTACAATCCGTTTTCAACTTGGGGACCGTTGTTTCATACTGGATCGTTATCATCATAATTTCATTTTTTCTTTAAGCTGAGTCCTCTTCAATACGAAATTTTATTAACTTGCCAGGACTTGCCACGAAACCTATCGATTATCGGCCGTTCTGCCAAACTGTCTGTCTTGATCCTCCCAGAACATCATACTTTGTATACCTTAAGATTGTTCAAGTTAATAAACGCAATGGGTGAGGTGGCGTACGTGACCACAGGCGCATAGGCTCAGTCACTCCCCACTAGTCTCCCGAACTAGAGGAGAGTGGAGTGAGCACTATATAAACTCGCCGGCTGCGTCTGTCACCTCATTCTACGCTCTCCGACTGATCTCTCTCTCCTCTCAGCCTCCTTACCTCTTCTCACAAAAGATCCCAGATTGGTGGAACCAGCCAGCATTGGTGATAACCAGCATTGGTGGAACCACTAGGCAAAATCCCTCTAGCGCCTTCAGTGGTGGTAACCTTCCTGGCAGCTATAGTTGTTAACCTCCCTGGCTGCTATAGGTGTAACCTTTTAGACGCTAGATCCAGCAACCTTCTCTCCATCACACCTCTTACCTCAAACCACCACACTGTCCATGAATGCGTACCAATTCCATCCATAGGAAAACACCCATTTTCGAAGTTTTCAAGGTAATTTTCTTCCTGCTTGAAACATTGCTGAGTAATGCATGCATTGCGGGGGACGCCCAATGTACGGAGGATTAGGTAGGTACTTACTCATAGGCAAATAATAACAACTGAAACCTGAACCTGTGAAAACAAATTATTCCACCCACTAAATCCCTCAACACGGATCTATGAAAATCGGGTAAAATGATAGATCTCATCTAGAAATAATTATGAAATTAGGATGTGGATGTGGATGAATGCCTGCCTCACTTAGGATATATTATCAGATTCAGTGAAATCCGTTTGTTCCAAAAGTCGTCTAAAATTCATCAAATCTTCAGAATTTGAAATATTCTAAAGATTTGTTGAATTTTAGACGACTTTTAAAATATTTTGAGATTCGGAAATCTATCTCAATCTCATCATGACTACGTTAAACAAGTTTCTTATCATATTCCTGGTCGTATAACAGGGGTCTAAGGATGTTGATTGAGATGTTGTGATATGCAGCAGTGATACTGCAGCGTATATTTTTGCATAGGACGTTTCGCCCCTCCTTATAGGCGTGAAATGTTACCTACTTCTGAAATGTTATCTACTATCATGAGTAACACTACTATCACGATGGGCACAGGAGTTGAATGGCATGAATATTCTTAGTTGTCCATCGAGTATATTATGTAAATCACATTGTTTTCAATCATTTTGGTAGTGTATGCGTCCACCAATAATGGTCGTAGGAGGTGCCTCAAACAAAGACTTTGTCATGTATGGTTTTCTCAAATAATACAAGGTTTTCTAAATCCATTTTAAGATTCTCCATTTCAGATGTATAGTTTCCTTCAATTCTCATTACTGATGTCTTTAATTCGAATTGAAACACAGGAAAAGAACGCTGCAAAGTCCTTGTCACAAGGGTTTATTATTCTACTGGAGATACCTGTCATAACAATCCTGCTAAGGCTGTCAAACGCCTGCTGATAGTCTATGAAGAACAGACAGAGTTCTGTACCGTGCTCAAAATATTTTGCGGCAACCCGCCTAAAAACGAAATTTGGTCCGTCGTGCCTTTGTTTCGACAAAATCCTCACTGATATTCTCCTGTCGCTTCCTCAACGTATCCTTTCAATAATAACACTAGAAAACGTGTCACTACGTGGATCAAGACGTTTAAATGACACTACCAATAATCAGAGATAATTTGAAGAAAAAAAAGGAGCGTGCCTGCCTAACTTGTGTTTTGGGGGCCAAAATTGGTGGAAACCATCAAAAATAGCTATTTCAGTAATTGCACATGAAAGAAACAATAAATGAACAGCCAGAATTTCTTTAGGTGTGTTCGGTAGAATAATAAACCGTGTGACAAGGACTTTGCAGCGTTTTGTGTTTTAGTAACACGTTAGTAACATAGCTTTTGAGATATCGTTTTTCATGTTTTTGGGGACGAGAAGACCGAATATGAAGTCGATTTTGACCAAAGAATAGAAAATTGAGGTTCTACCAGATGTTCAGCTCCCGAAATTGATTTTTTATGAGTCAAAAACCTGGGAAATCGTCTGACATCACCATCAATTTGTAGCATAACACTGGAAAAAGTGTCAACAGGTGGATCAAGACGATTAAATGGCACTACCAATGATCAGAGATAATTTATTGAAAAAAAAAAGCCTTATGAAATAAATGAATTCTTATTCGTGTTTTGGGGGCCAAAATTGGTGGAAACCACCAGAGATAGCTATTTAAATTATTTTATATGAAAGAAACAATAAATAAACAGCCAACATCTCTGTAGGTATGTCCAATAGAATAATAAACCCATGTGACAAGGACTTTGCAGCGTTTTTATGGATTAGGAAAACTAGACTGGTGAACCATTCCTCTGGAATCAGTTTCCACTATTTAGAGAAGAAAAGTGCATAATGTACAAGGAATCCTGCTTGGACCACAATTCTGCTCACTTCTGAGAGGAGTCCACACCGCTAGTTAGTGTCATTCGCGCGATTTTAACGCAGATCCCTGTTTTCTTTATAATAATGAGAACAGTCGCGATGATCTGAGAGGATAAACCGATGACAAACAGTACCTAACAAAAAGAAACACACATAATGAAGTTCTGAAAAGAAATTGTTGATGAGGAGTGAAAAAAGTTGCAAAAGTACCTACCAACAAACTCCAGCCCCTTCTACGTAGATGGTATAATTTACCGTTGTGTAATAATTTACCGTTGAGTAATGATTTACCGTAGTAATAATTTACCCATCAATAATACTTCAACGTTTGTTCAAGTTTCACTACCTACCAACAAACTCCAATAGAGCCATCATTTTTCAAATTAAATAATATCACAGAACAACCAACTCGACTTCATACTCCGCCAATATAATCAGGTGATCCCTACCAATGATTGGCCGTATTCACAAATTCCTAAAGACTAAAGTCGGGAAGATGTGTTCGGATTTATCTCATTCACACTGGAGTCGAAAATGCCTGTCGGTGCAAACTTCGGGGCCTTACTGTGAACGAACGGCTGGACGTACGATGCTCCGGATGGTCTTAAAAAACTCGCAAGTTCAAGAACTATTTAAAACCGTAAAAATATTTACGTAAAAAAATGGTATAGGCGTTTTGAAAATTTCAACCCCTATTTTGAACCCCTTAGAGATGACTCACAGTAACGTCGAGCTTCGAGGACCAACTAGACGCCGAACGGAACCTATAACCCGAATTTCATCAATTTTTTTTCATGGTAACTAAGAAAAGTGGCCCGTACGGCGTACGGCGTACGGCGGACAGACAGAAATATTTTTATTGCAGTTTTGGATTCTACATATCTTGAAACGTAAACCATCAAATTTTGAGGGGGGGTAAGAATTTTTTTTTTCATGCTCGATTCCAATGGTTCATTATTGAAAATAATAAACCAAAACGTATAATGCGGTCAGGAAAACTGAACTGGTTTTGAAAAACGTCGACTTGGAAAATCCGCGCACTTATTGCAGCTAAGTCGAAGGGTCGAAAAAACTCCCAAGATGGCGGTCAATGGTTGGAAGAGGGTGGTTAGTGTTATTTCCGAAATTCGTAGGTGTGTGTTACATAGTAAGTAGTACATGGGGTTGCTACATAGTACCTGTAACTTTTTTAATTTATTTTATTTGGCATCTGTTACAAAAGGAGTCATACTATACAGCCAACACAGGTTAATATTTGTAAGCTAGTTGTGTACGATGAGAAACGTAAGAGTTGAAAACATAAGTGTCACTACACTGTATATATATTACAGTTTTAAACCACACATCTGCAGGAAAGTGAATAGGGACAGATAGACGGGGAATTTTGGAACAGAGCCCCAGCTACCGAGAAGCATGTCATGTGGGGGAGGAGTGTTCAGAATCAATACTTTGGAGTAATGTTGGGTATTCAGCTTTACATACTCAGGGCCTTTTGAATAGCGATCAGTTCGGCCGTATATATTGAGGGATGTTCCCAAAGTTTAGTCATTTGAGTGAGGTCGTTCGAGGCGTCAAATAACGCACAGCCCGCACTGCCTTCGATGACTGATCCATCGGTATATATGTAAACAGCTGATGGATGGTTTTGTTGCAGATATTCCTCCAACAGGGTTGCATTTTACGAAGCTGTCCCAAGAAGAGTACTGTTTGGTGGACTTCACATGGCTTCGTGTGGAACTATATGTTTACTTGGTTTTGGTGTAATCGCCAGTGGATTCAGAGTATGGGAAGTGGTTCACAGCACTCTAAAGAGCGTTTTTTGGACAAGTATGATTTAGTGAAATCATCAATGGTTAATCTCCGCACAATGCCAAATTGTTACTGGTTTCTAGAGTACACAAGTAGGTACCGTTTAGCCAGCATCATTCTTCTTGTTCGTGCGAGGGTATCCGATTTCTGCATGTAAAATACTAATTGGAGTCGATGAAAGTGCTCCTTTTGCCACACTCGGTAGTTGGGTTTCGTACGCATTACCGAAAAAGTGGGACCCAAGTCCATTATGCTGCGTATCGTAGCTCTGTAGTAAAGGATTGAAATCGAAGGGTCAGCGCCCCCGGTTAGCATTATTACTGAATGCACGCATTATGCTGACATGATGTTCGCATTTCTTCGCGATCTCGTCGATTTAGTGGTTCCACCTCATGGATTTTGTCAGGCGCAGCCCCAAGAACTTCACCCTGTCAACAAGCCGCAAGAACCTCTCAAGTTACCTGTAACGTGGAATAATTTGTTACGCCTCCGCTAGTTGGTGATTGTCTCTAAATTACTGAATGTAAATCCAAACTCGATTGAGGTGACAGTGGTTGTGTAGCTCATGTAGGACCCTAATCAATGTCCGCAAGGGTGTGTGTAGCCTACTGTATTCTTGGTGGTGTGCGTGCATGGCTGTATTTGTGACTGCGTTGTGTGTGTATGGGCCCTCCCTGTGTATTCGAATTGTTCAACGAACCCAGTTTGCTTCATTGTTGACTCAAAACCTCGTTTTCTGCCTCGCGTGGTCCCCTTTGCCGTGGCAGTTCTGTTTAATCGGACCCTGCGTTGTTCGTTTCCACCCCTTCCCAGGGACGACTGGCGTGTTCTCAAACTGGCGAGTTCTGCCTGTGGTCTCCAGCATCAACCGCAAGCTGTGACCCCTCAGGACTCAAACCCGCTTACCCCCCACCACCTAACCAACCTTTGCAAGGGTAAATCTATAGTATGTACATCTCGATTTGAGCTGGGGAAACTGCCACATTACGTGACACTAGCGGAACCAGACCCTCTCATTAATACGCAGTAGGTACTCCTGGATGAACTAAAATCCGAACTGCTCTGTATGATGTGATGAACACATCTCACGTACTGTGGAGCATGTTGTGGTAGGTAATCGTGTTCTACGTTATCAGTTGTATAGAGATCCCGAATCTCCAAAGAAACCCATCATGTCTTGGATTGATGGCCTACTTCTCTGGTGTCCACAAAATAGCCTGGCGCTCAACCCGTCTAAGTGCTCAGGAATGACGTTTAATCGATCACAGGATCCATATCTTCATCACTGTACTATTGGAGGCGAAGGCCTGAAACCGAGTCAGCTTGTTGCGGGATTTGGTGATGCTCCTGGATTGCCAGCTCTCTGTTCTCCGAGCATATATCTGCCGTCTCCAGCCGGGCGATGCGTGTCCTGGGATTTTGTCAAACGCAATACTCGGGAGTTCATGTTCCAGCCATTACTACTCTCTATAAAACGCTTGTCCTTCCTATTTTGGAGTATTCCTCGGTGGTCTGGAGTTCATATTATAAGTGCCATATCGACCAGATTGAGCGAGTCCATCGGAGGTTTCTACAATATGTGGGGTTTAAGCTTGGTAGTAACCTGGTGACCATAAGCTTTGATGAGCTCAACAAAAGATGCCAAACCCTCAATCCTGTGGACCGTAGTATCTTTCTTCCTCAAGTTGGTTCTGGGTAAAATGGACTCAGCCGCACTGTTATCAGTGGTGCATTTCCTGGTCCCTCGACTTGGTTCACGTTCTGGAAGCCTCTTTTGGGTTCCATTTTCAGCGACCAACTATGCCTACCATCGCCCGATGTGCAGGTTACCGCGTTTTTTTTCAGTCTCCTGAGGCTGTTAGGAGGAGAGTTCTAGTTCTACGGAATAATGACAGACAAAACCACAGGACCATAATAACCACCATACCACACAGGACCACCATAATGATCAGATAAATACACAGACATATGCGGACATTTTAACTGTTTTTGTTTTTGTTTTTTCTAATCATTATTATATTATGTTTCGTACGTTTGTATCGGGCTTGCCCGTATTATTATAAAAAATAAATAAATGTCTATGCGATGGTTAACAGTAGGAACAGGTGGCAAACATATATTGTTAAAGCAGCTGACTTGATGTTATCATGATGTATGATCTAGCTATAGCACAGTAATAAACCGTACCTGGCAAATCCATGAAAATGCGAAATTACGTCTTCGGGAATGAAAAAGCCGACGTTTCGATCGTTTTTATTGCGTGCGTAGTGATCTAGATCTAGAGAAAATAATGAGGAGTGCTCATGACTTGTGTTTATATTGCTGTCCCATTTTTAAATTAATATTCCCTACATTGTGACGTCGTTGCACCCTCTCCCCTTGCCCAGTGTGACGTCACTTGTTATAGAAACTTTGAAAACTCATATAGAACAAGAAGTGTTCATCGTAGGAGAGTGCTGTTGGTCTCAAAATTCTTAGAATGGAACCTGCTTTGATTTATAAATATAAACAGAAGTCATGGGTACTCCTCATTGTCCATGGAGAATAATGAAACTTTGTGGAAGAATTTCCATTTCTTGATTGAAATCCTTGCGTGCTTGATTGATTTAAATGAAAATCAAAGAACTCCCCGTTGTCTACTGCAATGGGGACTGCCAAAGCCTACCCACCTACCATACTGGCAATGCCATTGGAGAGGGGTCGTTTCTCCTTCTTCCATGTCTTCTAGCTCTTTTAGGTACCTAGAAGCTCCATGTCTTCTGGGCATGTTTTATTGGCGAAAAAGCCCATTAAGGTTTTATTGGGAACAACAACAAGTAAAAAGGGAAATTCCGAATCTGGATCGTTCTAGTTCGAACTACTCAGATGAAATCGAGTAGGTAATGATTGGTCGATGAGAGTGGTGTTGGTTCTGTGGCAGGTAGTACATTTTGTTCGCCGTTAGTGCTGGGTTGTTGCGTCGGTGTTGGTTTTTTTTTTGGTGGTAATAGGTTTGTTCCATCCGCGTCAGTGCGAGTTCATCAGTGCGACACCCGCCAGTACGGAACCGAATGGGGTGGGGGTAGGTGCAGATACGAGTGCGAGTGAGTGCGAGTTCGAAAATATGACGGTAGGAACGCAAATTTGGTTCTCAGTCTTCTTTGGCTCTCAGAATTGAATTGGAGCACAAGTCACGGTAACGGCGGTCACGACACGGCACCAACAGAACAAATGAATTTTGGGGAGGTTACAGACTGTTACCTCTTGGGTTCACTTCAAAAACTCGATCGCCGTGAGTGCGGAAAAGTGTCGCACTCGGTACGGGACTGTTCTGCACTTGACGCGGAAGGAACACGGTTCGGTACAGTCGATGTAGAAAGTAGAAGTTTGGGTTCATGGAACCGACACGGTAGGAACACAGTTTTATGCGCGGATCGATCTGCGCATAATACGTTCTACTGAACTCGCTCGGATGGAACAAACCTATTGTTGTTGCTAACGGTTGAGGTGGTTGGGAGACACCAAGGTCATATCCTCGATGGGGACCGTCAGTAGCGTGAATTTAAATGGACTTGCTCCAGTTTCACACTTTGAAAGCCCATAATTGTGAGGAAAACCTATTACTCATCTACGTAACTTTGAATTCCAATTTTCAAACATGATTGATACCATAGATTTTGTGTTTTATTGTTTTCTGATGTTCCTTATGAGCTTCTTTTTTTTTTTACATCGATACCTATTGTTTATTGAATGTCGCAACATAACAACTAGCATTTAAGCCCATCAAGTTACTTTCGTACAATCTTTCTGCTGAACATGATGAACGTGTTGAATACATCCAAACCAATCGTTCACTTTTTTCCTGACGACACAAACTGTTCTTACTGATTCACGGGCAATAGACATTGATTCCATAATCCATACCTATAGAAATTAATAATGATTCTTTATTGGCGACTTGTTACGATTAGGCCTCTTGGGCCTAATTTAAAAAATATAAAACAAATTTTATATATATAAGACAAATTATTATGGCCATTGTTTCCAAGCATAGACTGTGGCACAAAGGGAAGTACAAAACAAACAAAAAACAATAAAATTATATAACAGAAGAAATATAGGGTAGAAAATAAGTGGTACAATACTCTTAACTCTACCAGCCGCGGCGGACAAGTTTGTCTTTATACGTGTTTGGAACAACCACATTCGCCGTCACTTGCCTTCAGGAAAATTTTATACAATCATTTTCCCGTAACTTGTATATCAGGTATTTCTGTATTAGGTAAATATTTTTATAAAATGCAAAGCAATATGGACCTGCTGAATTTTAGGACGATTGTGACATGAAAGATGTCAGGAAATGTTCATATCTGATGTAAAAATGTCGAGAAAACTTATTGAGTTAGGTAATCCGATTGAGAAACTCGTCCAAAAACCCCCAAAATCGAGATCATAAGGTCCGCGCCTGAAATTAAAACGCGTCGGGGAATACAATATTAACAGATAAAACAGTCGCAGCTTCAGAAGCAAGTTTGAGACTACAAAACTTCATTATGGTCGACATCGTATTTTTCTCTTTTCCCTTTAGTTTCCCTAGAAAATGAAACGAAAGGGGAACCTAAATCCTGATAAACGGTGTCCGAGTACAGTGTAGGGTAACTTGATTGCGGTTGAAACTTCGTTGAACTTTTCCCAACACAGGGAGATTGGTGGAATTACTCCCAGTTGTGGAGGAAGGTTTACAGAGGCCACCTCTTGATTTCTTTTATTTGTTCAGGTGAATTCAAATTCGCATTACTTCTGTGTGGGTCCTACTGAATGAAATGAAAAACTAAAAGGTTCCGTTACTCACTGACCGATTTGTTTTTCGGTTCACACGGTACGTTTAACTGTGGTAAGTTTGGCGTAAACCTTCTACATAATGGCGCTCATATATCGAAAACGCTGCAAATCCCTGCACAACGGTTTATTATTTTGTACAGAATACCCTTCTGATACAGATCACAGCTCTCTGTATAGATAACCCTTCTATATAATATATAATATGTACTAGTCTATACAATATTATGTAGACCGTCCGTAGGTTAGTACCTAACCCCGTACTCGTTACTAGGTACCTACCTAAATCACGAGTTAAATGTTGCTAAAATAATTCTGTCGATGACAAACAGTAACTGAAATGGCAAAAAGAAACGCAAATAATGAAGTTCTGAAGGGAAATTGTTGATGTGGAGTGAAATAGATGCCCCTTCTGCGTAGATCACTGTTTTCTGTGGTCAATACCTACCCTCGTGGTCAAGTATGATGAACCGTTGTGTAATAACTGGCCCATCAATAATACTTCAACGTTTTCAAGTTTCACAAGTACCTACCAACTAAATCCAATAGCCCATCACTTATCAAATGAAATAATATCGCAGAACAACCAACTCGACTTCATACAGCCATCCTTGATTATAATCAGGTGCTCTCTAGTGATGATATCCCGGCCGAATTTCTACCGTTTGATTCACGATCGTGTTGACGAAGCTTTTTGGTGCACACGAACGGCTGGACGTACAGTGCTCCGGGTGGTCTCAAAAAATTGTTTAGCCCAAGACAAATTTAATAACGTTAAAAAACACATTGTGGGAAATTACAACTGTCAACTGAAACGTGAAAGAAAAACCAAGAAGTTTTGACATTTTATGTCTTTTTACTCTGGCACATAACTCGAAAAACGTTACACAAAAAGCGTCACACGAAATCGTCACGGAAATTGCTGATGATTTTCGCTTACAACCGATTCGTTGCTACGGAACATTATCTTCGCCAGTTATCATCGTACAAATAATATAATACTCTACCAGGTGATCGTTAGTTTTGAACTTGATCGTTTCAAAAACTGTGAGGTGCCCATTGAAACGTCAAAATCGATGTACGTCTTAAAATGCTAATAAAATCATTTTTAAATAAATAACTTCGGTACCTACCTAAGAGTGTGATAAGAATTAAAAAATTCTCAAATTTTTAAAGTTGGGTTAGGTAAATTATTTTATAATCCAACGATTTTTTAGCATCATTTTCATAAATTTGTCCATTACTATATGTATCACGTCAGGCTTTATTACGCTAGACGCTTTTACTTCGTTTCTTAATGTTTACCTATATAAGTAATATCTTTTTCAAAACTTCTTTGCTAAGGGATTTATTTGGTGAGCCTTAAAGTTCGGTGATTCTGTGTATCTCGAGCCCTAGCAGAAACGGTAGCGGTTACTGCTCGAATTATTCAACGGTCCGTTGTCCAGTCAAAACACAAACGGTGGGTACAGCTTCCGTACATATGTACGCAACCACGAGGGATATTTTATGTCTTAGCGCCCCCTCCCGCACCCACACCAAGTACTTCGTACTTAATTGTTTTGGTCAAGATTTCCAACGAATGGTACCTAGTCCGAACAGCCTTCAGTCCCAATTAGTTCGGATTAGCCGGACTCCACTGTATTATGTACGTAAACATTCATTTAAACAATCACGCTCATACCGCAGCTTGTTGGCCACGCAGTCCGCAGTGGTTAACGTAGTATGGTTAGGTAAATCGAGAGCTATCCAACGAGTGGTGAACGATTTTTGTACGATGATAACTGGCGAAGATAAAGTTCCGTAGCAACGAATTGGTTGTAAGCGAAAATCATCAGAAATTTTCGTGACGATTTCGTGTGACGCTTTTTGTGTAACGTTTTTCGAGTTATGTGCCAGAGTAAAGACATAAAATGTCAAAAACCATACCCTTCTATCGGAAGTTTTCGTGCTACGGCGTTCTGAAATTTCATCCCTTTATTTTGAACCCCTTAGAAATGACTGACAGTAACGTCGAGCTTCGAGGACCAACTAGACCCCGAACGGAACCTATAACCCGAATTTCATCAATTTTTTTTCATGGCAACTAAGAAAAGTGCTCGGTATGACGTACTGCGGACAGACAAAAAAATTTTATTGCATTTTCGGATTCTACATACCTTGAAACGTAAACCATCAAATTTTGAGTGGGGGTCAGAATTTTTTTTTTTTTTTTCATGCTCGATTCCAAAGGTTTATTATTGAAAATAATAAACCAAAATAGTGGATGCACTCGAAGGGGAAACTCGATTTCCGACATACTGACGCGTGGTCGGTTTTGACCATGTTCCTTCAAACAGTAACCCAAGTAACTGGTACCTAGTTAGATAATTAATACCAATGTGTTGTAAAAAAAAAACCACAGTCATGCAGCATGGCTATAAGAGCGAATTTTCGAAGTTTTCGGCATCTTCCTCCTCCGCCTAAAATTTTCTGAAAATTAATTTTCGGCCAATGTTTTCCCAACTTGATACCATACAAAATTAAAACAGGAGTAGTTTTACGCAAAGTAAAATTTGGGGTGGAAGGAGGGGGAGGGGGAAATCAACAATGTTTTGAATACCAGAGAGTAGGTATTGGGTACGTAACAAATTTTTTGTTCCATTTTTTGCCGAGTAACACCTCGGTTTGTAGATTTTCCAACGCTGAACACGATGGTGAAGTCAGAATTGCGATATCCCATTCCGTTATCAGATTAGAGCAGACGAACCAGGAAGAACATCTCAAGAAATAACCACGTTCCTTCATCTTCAAAGTGCTCCAGTTTGAGAATGGAATGAGATATCGCAATTCTGATTTCACCATCGTGTTCAGCGTACAAAAACCTTTAAAATGAGGTGTCACTTGTCAGACTTTTTCATTTTGGGAATTTATGGGTAATTTTCCCCCCCTAAAACTCCCCAAAACTCCCCCTTAGGGTGACCCGATTCTGCCCATCTTCGAACTTAGCCTGTCGATTGCCAAGACAGATTTTTCGTGCAAATTTGAACTTTTTATCTCAATTCTGTCGAGAGTTATCGTCTGGAATGACACATACATATATAAATATATATATAAATATATATATAAATATATAAATATATATATAAATATATATATACATACATATAATTTTTGGTGTCTTTCGGCAGGGAATTCAGGATGGTCTGAAACGGATTTTGGTATAAAAATCTTTCGGAAATTCGAGTTTTAAAAATTTTGGACCGAGAACAATAGCTTCCTTTTCTTCGAAAATTCGCTAAAATTCCACCAAGAGTTTTGGTCGATTTGTAGATGATTGCGTGCCTGTAGTATCAACCGCCTACTATTCGCATTTGTGTATGAAGACCATCGCGTGCTCTTACAAACCGTAACTGACCACGAAGTGATGTTTTTTAATGGCCGGTGAACTATCTCGTGCTCACGATGAGCAGGCGAAAATTGCGGATTACCCCAAATTATTTGACGTTCTAGTGATGGTATCACGGCAATTAAAGCTATTGAAAGCTATTGTAGCTATCAAGCTACCTATGAGGAGTGCAGGTGCCTTTCTACTATTGAGGAAAAGGAGTGCAGTCATATGAATTACTCGGTATTCGGAGCATTGTAATAATAATTACAATAATTATTATTGTTTTTCTTTGGGAGAGTTGCCTGGTACATCGGCGTTTCATGGTTTATTCAAATCCCGGTCGTCTTTTCGCATCGTCATCCCTATCGATTTCAGTGCCCTCAACTTAACAGGTGGTGTTTCCACTTTCCATCCAGTTGGTGTGTCATGCTTGGCGGGTGACGATACGGAAGAACTCGAGTCTGTCCCAGTGACGAGACTTTTGCTACAGCTCCCTGACATGCCCCTGTACAATGGATCACATCCCAAGAAAATCAGGTAGGTCGTCGAACCAGGTCCATCTCCTGTACCCTTGTTGTGGCTTCAGCCTATGCTGTGTCCCTTCTAAGCTCAAAGGCCCGCTTCAAACTGATGGGCAATTCGTGATGACGTCCCCAGTCACAGTTCAGTTCCTACAGTCTCACCTGTATGTGAGAATTTATTGTACGTGGAAACTCCGGGATGGGCCGTGAAAACTCTGTAGATCAATTCTAGAACCAATTTTAGAATAGAGCATGCCTTCGATAAGTATCTCAAAAACAGAATAGTGGCTCTAGACATAAAAATGCTATTTTAATTCATTTTTCACAAAACAAATGGGTCAGGTTTTAGTTTTAGTGAGCCAAATGTTTAAAGTCAACAGGTGAAAAAAAAGACAGCGAACTGCTGATGGAATCATGATAAATGTTCGAGTCCAGTTATAGGTTTGGTACTTCAAAAATGCGCTCATAAAATCGCGTTGCATTACTTCAAAAAATAATGTTGTTTAGATACATAATAATTATAAAACGCTATGAACCCTTCCACTACGGTTCATAATTTAATCCTTCCGTATAGATATAATATTAATCCTTCCATCTGTTCCATACCCAAAGTTAGCTCTTGACAATTGCTGTGTCAACGATGTTGGTTTCGTATGAAATCCGTCAAAATCCGACTAGGAACAGAGTTCATAATTTTCTTGAAAAACCTATACTTTGTGCCACTAATGGAGAGGGTAGTAAGGCACTGATGACCTGCGATGGGTTTATTAAAACTTTCCGACCCTCTATGATACTGGACACTAAGTACAAAGATTCTCAAATCTGTGACGGTGGCTGTTCCCGAGTCGTTTTTCCGATGGGGATGGGGTAGTTTGGTGGAAGCCTAATCAATATTATCGCTGGTGTAGAGGGGGGACTCTAGGGTCCACCGTCCTCTTTATTCTGGTGTAGCAGAGCGTGGTTTGGTAGTATGCGCTGAGTAATTCACCATACTCCATCCACTTTTTTTGGGCTTTCCAGAAGGATTCCTTTACAAACATCCTGTCCCTTTGATAATACATACATACACACATACATCTACTGGCTTCCTGACCCCCCTTTTACCCCTTTAGAGTGTCAGTATAATTAAAATAAATAGAGCTCATTTGAAGGCGATTAATGCCATGTCCCAATTGACAAGTCCCAATAGTTGTTCCATCCCAACGCTGGAGGTTGATTACCTAGAGGTTGCGCAGATGAGCACAATTCACTGGACAACAACCTATGACAACATTTTTTTCTCGTTCACTACTCGTATGTAGGGGCGTTGTTCTCCGCCAGTAAATATTATTGAGGTAGTACTTCATACTACTTTTCAACCACCCTTTTCCCTCTCGTGCTTCTGCTATCCAGAAGTTATGTCATGTGAGGAGGAACGTGACGGTGGCTGTTCTCGAGTCGTTTGTTTTTCCGGTGGAGTTGGGGTCGTTTGGTGGAAGCCTGATCGATATCCCTTCTTAACTGATGATAACCTCGCTGGTCAGAGAGGGAGGACTCCCGAGGGTCCACCGTCACTCTCCTCTCACTCTGTCACAAATCTCAACCTCTTTCCAACCCTCTATGTATCTTGATACTGGACACCAAGTGCAACGATTCTCAAATCTCAACCTGCCAGGCCAGGTTAGGTAAAACGATATAATATGCTTTATCTACAATATCAATGATCACTGTGATACGGGTGTACCTACCGACTTCAGTTTTGTTTTTTGGGCGTCGTTCATGAAAACCTAAGGTTCCGTGAAGAACAACCCTTGAACTGATGCTAAGATACCTGTAACCTTCACTTATCAGTGAAAGTCCAACAAATTAATAGATCACCCTGAAATTTTCATTCTAGCACACACCTAATTCATGGGTGTTCACTCAGTCTGATACCACATCTGTACGTTTTACTGATGCAGGCATGTCAATATATATATTATATAATATAATAAGATTCCAGCCTCGACGAACTCTTGTGAAAAATTTCCGGTTTCGAGGCTCAAATTCTATTCTCACAAGAGCCTTTAGAAAACCTTCTTTCATGATCCATCCATTGTTTGGTGAATAACCGTCAGAAATAGGCTAAAAATCTCCGTTTCAAGTCTTCCTTGATATTTTCTGGTTGGTTAGCTGACATTGTAAATCTTCTGTCAGATTCTAACCTTGGTATATATACCTATTACTATAATATACCTAGCCTATCACAGACTAGAGCTTATAAGCTTAGGACGTAGTATATATAACCTTGGTATATGTATACCTATTACTATATATACCTAGCGTATCACAGACTAGAGCCTTATAACCTATTAGTATAGATACCCAGCATATCACAGGCCTTATGCGCCTAGGGCGTGCTAATAGGGAACGCTGGACGAAACGTCGCCCAAATTATGGTCTGTAACCAGTACATGTGCATCAACTCATTCCCTCCATTCAACTATTGCACATCAGTAATATCAATATATTTTTCCATACCCGTAATTCTTGGTTTGGCCTCATAGATGTTCATGCAAAGACCTGTGAATAGAAAATAAATTTATTAAAACATATTATTTTGAAACTCGGTTTACCTGGAGGTAAATTGAAATCTGGTAAACCAGGTAGATGATAATGGGTATGTGGATGTTGGAAGAATAGCCACGCGCTCTGGAACGTTTTTCTAGTTTCAAGTGCTCATTTTGGAGACTCTGTTCAAGATCAGGCATTATGTCGGGGTGTGGAACAAACTGTGAGTATTCCTCCAGCAAAGAACTGTTTCCGCGAAACGACAGCACCTCAACGTTGTGCACGTCCAGCAGGAGGTCTGGGATTGAATCTGTCACCCTCTGCTCGTGTTTGTTAGTGAATCCCCTTATAAGGTAAGCGCGAGGGGCGCCTTTCTCACAGCGGAGGTTTTCGGTGACGAGTCCGTATAGGATTCCTTCGTACAAGGCCGGGGATCCGATCATCCCTTTGCAGAGGGTATTCGCATCATCGCGGTCTGTCGTGTCGCAAAAACAACCCAGAGATTCGTAGTCCAGTTCGACTCCTTTACTATCGACAAACGTCTTGTTGAACCTGTTGCTGCAGTAATATTGCTCGCACAGACTCATGCGTATCGCCATTATTGACCTGTAGGTATCCACGGGAGTGCCGTCCTCTGTCCTGTACGGCGTTTTATTCAAATATTGTACGAAACCGTACCCGTAGATGGTAACTGTCTGTATGTTCCTCCCTCGACCAAGACCATTCCTATGTTTACTGTTGTTCTTTCTGGCATCGTAAGTTATCACAACTGGTGGCCACGGCACAAACCATTCAGGCACATACGTCTCAAGTTGTGGAGAGTATTCGAGTATCGCGATAGTCCTCGTTAACTCCTTAATGTAATTGGTAACGTCCTTAGTGGCCCCTTCGTTTTCAATGTTCGTAATAATTTTCATGCAAGCGCTATTGCGAAATTGAGTATATCCCTTCTTTGTATCTCCTCCCTCTGTATTTTTCAATTCTATTTTGTACCTTGACAATAACGGTCTGTTCGGCTTGGTGTTGAATATGTTTTCGCTAAAAGGTTGTACGTAGAGAGGCGGCGGACCAAGATCGTAGTCCCCAAGTGTGACAGGGGCCTGGCCTGTGAACTTCGAGTTTGGATTGCTCGCTTTATCAAGAAAAAACAGGAAAGTGTGAACGCACATGCAGAGTGTCATTACAACGTTTCGAGTCAAAACGGCGCCTCCGCAAGCTCTCACTTTCCAAGTATCAACCGACCACTCCCAGCCGCCCTGGCCGTCCTGTTTTACGATACGCAAGTTGTAAATCAGAGATACGAACGGAGCGAGGCCGGTCGGCTCTTTCCTGAAACTTGGCGGTTCGTCGAAGTGAGTGAAAATCTCAGAAACGACCTCGGGGGTGTCGTCCTTAGCGGTTCTCGCCTTCTCCTTGTCGTAGTCGTCGAGCTCCACCTGCTTGTTGATGTAGTCAAGCCAAGCATCGTCGTGGTAGTTCAAACTCCCGATTTGTATGTCAGGTGTGATCGGTGCTGTCGCTCCTTTTAAAAGCGTTATTATGATCACCCATGAGGCAATGCCAGTCATAACTGTTTGGATGATCACCACTGTGTTTTCTTCAAATGAGTACTCTGAAATCGGCTGCGTGGACTCTTCTTCTTGAATTTCATTCCATTATGTAGTGTACGTTTCCATTACGCAGAGACTGTAGTGTACAGTCCATTACGTAGAGACTGTAGTGTACACTCCATTACGTAGAGACAGTTCCAGTGTACGTTTCTAATTGTGCTTCAATGTAGCAAACTCAAGAGGGTTGATCCATGGATGAAGGGACCTTTTGTGGAGGTAATCGTTGGTCGGAAACAATTAAGGTACTTCTTGTTGTTAAAATCACCCTTCGGCGTAAATGGTGATCCTTGTGGAAAGTATAGATCACTCCTTTCTCAAATAAGTGGCCGGTATAACTAGCTGACCCCAACCACCCCCAATCAGAGAAATTGTTGTCAGATAGATCTTGTGTTTGGGTCTGGACCGAGACAAGAATTTGAAACATTCAGAGCAGTAATCAGACATGGCACTAATGTGCCATCGTGAATAGATGAAAGAAACCCTTAGCGCTCGCAGCGGACGGCCGCGAACTACGCACGGCGTACTCCGCCCAGCGCTACCCAACCCACTGACACGCCACCAGTTTTATTTTTGACATTTTATGTCTTTACTTTGGCACATGGACCCGAAAATCGTTATACGAAACCGTTATGCGATACCGGTAAACAAGCGTTAAGGCCCCTACACACGATCAAACATGTTTGACAAACATTTTCTTCAAACATGTTTGAAGGTTTGAAGTCGTATCCACTCGTTCAAACCAACCTTCAAACACACCCATCTTCACCAATCAGTCGTTCAGTGTTCAGCCGTTCAGTCGTGTTGCTTTCTTTCTCTTCTTCTTTAAAAACGTTGTTCAGTTTGGATACGAGTATGGATATTAACCATTTAAGTTATTTATATTGCCTCATCCGGAGTGAAGCAGCAAAAACAGCGCGCACGAAAAAGAGGAGATCTTTGTGGGCGAAAGAGTGGCTGTTGGGAAGAGCAACTTTCAGCCACGTTAACCTCTTGGAAGAACTGAGGTGTGCTCCTCAAGATTGGCACAACTACATGAGGATGGACGAGGTGTATCGATAGTTTGACTCCGATATATCGTTAATTTAGTCAAACTCGCCTACCTACTACGTATTTAGAAAAACTACCTACTTACCTACAAAATTTGAGAAAAAGGACCATCTGGAAAAATTGTCTGATTATTCCCTTGGTACTGTCAATTTTTGATCAATACCTAAATTTTGCGATTTTGGGGAGATATATCGGACTATCGATATGTTAGCCCTAAAATTTCGGTGTATCGATATATTCTGCTTCGATACCCATCCCTACACAGAACAGAAAATTGTTTGCATCACACTTCTCTGATTCACGGAAATGACCCCAACTACCACCGTTTTTGCTGCTGGTTTGAAGGTTTGATGTTTGAAGCGCACCCACACGATCAAACTTGTTTGTCAAACCTCATGTTTGCCTACAAATTTTCTGACATTGACAGAAAACCTTCAAACGTGTTCTCAAACCTTCAAACCTTCAAACATGACCCCCCACACGGTCAAACATGTTTGACAAACGAGGTTGGCAAACCGTGTTTGTCAAACATGTTTGATCGTGTGTAGGTGCCTTTACAGTTGATATTCTGATGATTTTCGCTTACAACCGATTCGTTTCTACGGAACTTCGCATGTTTGCCATTTTTCATCGTACAAAAACCGTTCACCACTCGTTGGAATCGTGTGATTTTATTGAACATTTTCTTGTTAACCGTACCCCCGTACCTGGCGCGGTAGCTGAGCTGAGCATGATGAAAAAAAGGCTGGTAAACAAGGTAGTCAGCAACAGGTAGTGAAGAAAGTCATTACTTACTAGAATCGAATGTGGTAACCTTGCACCACCATGTAACCCGGATCGTGGTAATCTTGCAACCCGTAAATGATACCGTCAATTATCCCTAAATTCCCATTGGGACATAAAATGTCCCAATGTGTTGCAGACTCGTATGCAAGCGTTTGATTAGAGATTCGGCGGGCGAAATGGATATCAGCCGGGGGGGGGGGGGGGGGGGGTTTCTTGTTCTACTGTTGACACTAGTTGCTACCCGTCGAACTCGACGGTCAGGGAACTTCTACTGAGAGCTGTGTGAACGGAGTAGTGATGGGCAATTCGAATGAAGAATCGAATGCGGCATTCGATTATTCAATTCATTCGGATATTCGGATGGGAGATTTCAAGTATTCGAATACTTTCGCATTCGTATTGTAGCGAAACTAGCGGTATCTTCGCGAAGCTCAAGATGCAGGAGGATGGAACTGCGACAAGAGAACCTGTGACGAATGCGAATGCCCAAGTACCTACTGTCACAGAACAACCATAGCTGAGACTTTCATCCGAACTCTATCCCATTCCATTGGTTATTTTTCATTCGAATACTTTAGCATCTGTTCTGCCTTTGGTTGTTTTGCATTCGGATCTGTTGGAGGTTTTCCCACTCCTTTTAGCGAATTTTCAAAGAAAATGAAGCTATTGCAATGGCTTCGAAATTTAAATAATATAAATTTTTGGAAATTTTCTTCATAGAAATCCGTTTCAGACCATTCTAAAACGATTCCTGAAATTTAACACTTTTTTATATGTATATATATATATATGTGTCACTCCAGACGATAACTCTCGATAGAATTGAGATAAACAGCTCAAATTTTCACAAAAAATCTATCTTGGCAATCGAAAGGCTAAGTTCGAAGATGGGCGAAATTGGCCTACTCTAAGGAGGGTTTTGGCGCATTTAAAGTGCGCAAAAATTACCCAAAAATCCCCAAAATGTTATTTTCCAACAAGTGACCCCTCATTTTAAAGGTTTTTGCACGCTGAACACGATGGTGGAATCGGATTTTAGATATCTTGATCCGTTCTCAAATTAGAGCATTTAAAGTGCGCAAAAATTACCCAAAAATCCCCAAAATGTTATTTTCTAACAAGTGACCCCTCATTTTAAAGGTTTTTGCACGCTGAACACGATGGTGAAATCGGATTTTAGATATCTAAATCCGTTCTTAAATTAGAGCATTTAAAGTGCGCAAAAATCACCAAAACTAGGATAATCTTTAAACAACAAACTCTAGATAACAAACGGTAGAATCAGGATGGACAAAACGTACAAATTAAAATAAATACGAAGAGAATATACATAGAAAACCAAATTTTAGACCGAAGTTTTCCTTTATTCAAAACCATAGCCATTAATTCGAATATTTCTTTGAAAATTCGCTCATTAAGTCATGCTGTTTCATGATGCAAACGAATCATTCGAATGAAACGAGCTTCATCCGTGTAACTAAGTAAGATCAATGAAAAATCAAGTTATATTTTACCTATATATTCCTGAATTTTCTATTCTAATGTCAGTATCAAATAGGTAATTAAATTTTTTTTATTCAATATAAATCCTATATTATTACGTTACTTATTTTCTAAGTAGGAAGTTTTATTTTATTTTATTTTTTCCAATCGGCTACTAAATTAATAATCAGGTACCTAATATAAATAAATCATGTTTTTAACTGGCCGATAATAATAATAATCCATCCACTTACATACCTATTTGGTCATTCACATTTTGAATAGTAAAATATAGGCTTATTAATTATTAACGACATGGAAAACGAAGTTCGAAAATTTGTAAACTTTATTATGAACAAAATTAAAAACTCATGGTAATGCAACAAATTATGGTACTATATAAAAATGCTGAACATCATTATAACTAAGTTGTTTTCCAATACTTGTAGGTAGGTAGGTAGATACCTACAAGAATTTAGATCACAATACCGAGATCGTTTGTATAAAAAGAGGAAGTAAAAAATACTGAACGTCTTATAAATTTACGATATGTATATTATATTTCGTACACCTACCTCATCATCATTTCGTTGTTTATTTATTTTTTGTTCTTCTTAAATCTGAACATGACAAAACACACTATTTGGTAGAAAGATTGCACTAAACTCAAGAAATACTGAACACCACTAGATACAGATTAAAATCATAATTCAAAAATTCACAAGTTCAAAATGGCGGTGGGTGTTCCCTCCACATTTGAATGAAATCATTCGAATGATCATTCGATTATCAAAATCATTCGAATACTTGGTATTCGATTATTGAAATCATTCGTTTCGCCCATCACTAGAACGGAGCAGAAATTGTTGAAGGTGTTGTTACACAGTAGTTGCTTAACAACTACGTTTAATAATAATGAATGTAGTTGGAAACAATACAACTTTGAAAAATACCTTCGTACAAAATTCAATATTTTCAATGTTTCATATTTTTAATTTTTCAATTTTTCAATTTTCAGTTTTTTCAATTTTTTTCTTTTGATGACACATCTGCAGACCAAGAGGTTTCTTTACACACCTGAACCGAATGTTTATACCCAGCCATTCTCTCAATTTAGTGGATGCAGTAAAAAATACGTTCCAAATTATATATAGATACTAGTTTCAACTCACTCGCTGACTTGCTGCAGTGATGCGCAAATTATGTTTACATGGAGCTTCACTCGCTTGACAAAAGGATTTCACTGGCAAGACAAGTAACTGGGAAGAAGAAGAAGAAGAAGATTTCACTGGAAATCATACCTCCTTCGTGAAGCTTTAATTTGATTCACCAACATAAACAAAGCTACAAAGCTGTGATCGCAGGCCATTAATTTGGGTTTGTTGGAGTTTTTTGTGTTCTCCAAAATCGAACGATTCTCTGGCGTTTTGTTTCTCGACTTAACAAAATCGGTACCTACTAACTAAACTACGTTTATGAGCCATCGCGTTCGTCTCAATTACCTACATTAAACGCTTATGAGTTTTAATCGAGTTCTAGTTTTGAATTTAGTAACTATCTGACAAGAGTGCCTAGTTGTTGAGGCTAAGCTAAGGCCAAGCCAGTAAATTTTTTCATTCATTTTGGAGCTCTTACAAGTTTTCATTTAGTCGAAGCCTTGTATAAATGTACGTTTTATTGTATAAAAGTACCTGCATTGAATAATATTCCCTGGTAAAACCGATTCGTCGATTTCTGCTTGTTTCACCTATTAACAAAATGTACTGGATGGGAGGTCTTTATTGTTATGTATTCGATCTTGTCTGTACTCACCTATTGCCTATGAGTTTCGTCGTGAATGGATCATTAATACCCATTGCGCATGCGCAAACCTGAAATTTGTGGTCACAGGCAAAACTCCAGAACTAGTAGACCAATTTTCAGGGATTGTCCAGGTTTACCCCTAAACAGTCTCCTATGAATTTCATCGCCGTCGGGCCAGTGGTAGCACGTGCGCTTCCTATAATCCTGTTACGCATATTAGGTAATTTATTACTACCTGATGTATTTATTGCTATTCAATCATTTTGACTCTTTTTTTTTACCAACTGATTATATACGTATAATAAGTGAGGAAGTTGTACTGCCCACCCAACTTGGCAGGCGTTTTTGGTTAGCGAGTGGTTTGAGTTGCTCTGCCACGTTATCTCTCAAGGATTTACCTGTGTAGGTTCCTTGTCAAAGGTAGAAGGTCTGACAAGAGCCGGCTTCACCATAAGCAGCCCGTGGTATACGTACGGGCATCGGCTTCGACCTTTTCTTTACACTCGCTCCGTACTGTACGGCCTGCGAGATAACCCAAAGAATAAGGCGGGGATAGCGAAGTTGGGATGGCATCTCGTAAGGGCACTGTCGAAACGGGACCGGAGCAGGGGTAAAATGTGACTCCCCTTACAGCACATCACTGTCAAGGAGGATTCGCTCTTCAATGGGAAGTCCTGGCAGCAGCGCTGGAGGAATAAACCCTTTCTAGAGCCCTAAATAGAAAAAAAAAGTTTTCTGACCCGTAAAAACTGCGAGAGCTTTTCTGTATAGAGAAATAATATTCTGTGGGAAACTTCCGGGAGAGGGCCTGTTGCCAAGTTTCACCCCCGCCATGGCCCTGGCGTTTTCAGCTGTCATAGTTCATCAGGAGGCAATATTGTGTCACGTGCAGTTATTTATTTAATGTTACGGTGTAAGCACCGTTCCACAAATATTCCACAGACACACAAGGTGGATCACTGTTAGACGCGTACTGTCAACAGTAATCGAGTTACATTCCTCGAATCCGAGACGACAAGAAAACGCCGCTTCGGAAAACATGAAACTAGTTGTTACCATCGTAAATTCCTTCACAAGGCCTTCGTTGCCGAAGATTGTAGTCACTTACCAAAAATGACGTCAGTGACCACTCCATTGACACTGTCCGGCGTCCGCACTTACCACCATGATAAGATTTTTGGGGAAAACGTACGCAGCTACAAGATTTTTGGAGAAACGTACACAATAGTACGTCATTCCGATAACAGACAATCAAGTCAAGCTCAAGGAAATTGTGTTTGCGCCATCTCCATGGCAGTTTTCTTACCCATAAAAACAGAGCTTTTATATATAAAAATATTCATTGGAAAATTCGTGGGGCAGGACCTGTTGCAAGTTCCTGGCGGTTTCAGCTGTCGTAGTTCATCAAGAGTTACCTACCTAATTGCTTCATACATAGTAATTATTCATTTAATATTTTGGTGTATGCACCTTTCCACATATAACTTAAATCACTTGCGGCGGATTAGTGGAAATCCATATAGCAAAATTATTATTTTCCTTATGCTTCATGAGAAATTTCTCCCTTGAGAGGGAAAAACATTAAATCATGTTTAATGTTTTTCCCTCGCAAGGGAGAAATTAGATATAGTTTTTTAATGTCAAGAAAAAATGAAAGCCACAATTTCACTGAACTCTACAAGTATAATGTTGCATTTACTGTACTTATTATAGAACTCGCCATCAACATATGGTTGCTACAACAGAAGGTAGTAACTGTGTAGTAACCAATGAAAAACGTTGCATATTTGCGTGTCGGAATTCACAGAATGACCCCCAGCCCTAAAACATTAAACATGTTAAAACTACAGGATAAAAATAGAATAGTCTATTTCCACGTAAACTAACAAACTGTAGACCGGTTTCGGTTGTTACACCATCATCAGTACACAATAGAATGAAACTACTGGAACTTGAGCTCCTATTTATATAACTCGAGTGAATGGTAGTGCAATCTCATTGGCTGGCCAAGGAAGTGAAAAGGAGGTGGAGCCTTATTAGCTGGAATGCAACACAAGTTAAGGGTGGTACATCCTGATTGGAAAGGAGGTGGGACAAAAGGAAAAGGAAGCAAACGCCATGAGGTGATACTAACCAAGCTTACAGAAATAAATCGATTAAAGGTGAATGATTTTGGAAATGTATTTCTTTTACAGAAGAGCCTGATATGAATTTTCAGTATTTCCAATTGTTCCAATGCATCCAGTTTCGAACCTTTATTACAAAGATGAACTATCTCAACCGATGAATTGTTCCTATCAATACTGAAGTTAAATCCATGACCCTCCTCCCTTAAATGGTTCTATTGTTTAACAATCAAAACCGGTCTACAGTTGTTAGTTTACGTGGAAATAGACTATTCTATTTTTATCCTGTAGTTTTTTCACCTTTCCACAAAGACACAAGGTGTCCCACACATTAGTACATTATATGTGTTTTCTCCTAATCAGTTCCATGGTTAATATTATTATTCCACGCGGAAGACTTAAAAGTTTATCCGAGGGTGATATCACGGGTCAGAGGGCTGGTCAACCAAGGGTGCATACTTGATACAGAGTGACCAAGGGCTTCCTTTTTTTTTAAATAATTTATGGACCGCCGGGGTCGGCAGAGGTGATGGAAAGAATAAATGAACCTGCTTATCACATTGCAATCTATTTGATATTGTTCCGGAATTAGCAATCCGTAATAATCATGTGAAATATATTTGCATCCACTTTGTTGAGGAATCAGCAAGAAGTTTCAACTTTGAAAATACTAATATGACCAGGTCGAAAGCTACCTACTTTTTTTTCCTTTCAGATTTGGATAAAAGAGTGCATTCAGTCCGGCCCATTTCAGCTAGGGTTTTCCTACGCGTAAACCCCTTGGAGTTTAATAATAATTAAATCGTATTGTAGAAAAAATTTCTGCGAAGAGGTTGAGATTTCCTTCCAGTTCTTCACTGCCTCCAAATACCTACGTGGCTCGCGGAGGAGGTTCAACTCGAGGTTATTTCACGTCACTCCAATATTCATTTTGTGAGGGGGGGAAAGTGGGAAAGCGGAAAACAGGACGTGGCTGTGGCCCACTCACAATTTTCCATCCGAGCACACACTCAAAGGCTGACTTCAATAAAACACGAGTGAGACTCCCAAATCTGGCCATTCCTCGACGTGCTTCGCAATACACAAAGGTTTCTCCTTTCGTTCTCCCGACGGTGGTTGGTGGATTCTTTTTTTCCTTTTCCTTTACCTTTACGATCCAAGGCGTGGGTGTCACCTCTAACATGTATAGAATTTCAAAATTGTTCTAAGAGAACTTTATGCAAGGGGCAAGGTTCTCCTAGGACTTTCGTAGAATATGTTGATCAAACGATTGTTGCACAGATTGGTTTTTCCACTCTCTGTTTTCCAGTAAATTGACTATACTCCAGTATCGATCTTCATCCATGAATCGTTGTTTAAGGATTTCTTCGATGAATTTTTTCTGGTATGCAGTTTTTATGTTGTATCTCCGTTTAAATTTATGAACTAGGTACGGTTGTTATCTCCTCTTGCCTTCATTCTGACTTCAAGTAGTGGTCAATAATTCAGTCCAGTAGAAAACACCATTGAGCTTGAAAGGTGGTGAAAGGTGGTTGAGGGTGAGGTTTAGGAGTAATAACGCCCCGCGGTTATCATCACAGCACCCGCGGTTATCACCACAGCAGACGCCCGGAAGAAGGAGTCTAGCACCCGGCGGTTATCACCACAGCGAGTGCTAGATGAAGGAACGTCCCTCGGTTATCACCACAGCAGACACATAAGGATGGGACTGCTAATACCCAACGGTTATCACCACAGCGAGTATTAGAGGAGAGAGAGCATCCCATGGTTACCACCACGGCAGATGCGAGGAAGGGTAGGAGAGAGAGGTGTAAGGTGATCGAGAGAGAAGTCGCAGGTCGGAGAGAGGTCGGTCGAATGAAGAGCTGGGTTAGCCGGGCGGTTTATAAAGTTGCCTCCACCTCGTCCCCCGTCTGTCAACGGCCGTTGCGACCGTTGAGAAACGTTGGGAGTTCGATGGAGGGGACCCTTCTGGTCCTTTTCCCGAGTCGTCACTCAGCTCGTCGTTCTCCGTATTTATTGGTTAAAAACTATTATACAAGGCGATTGGAGAAAGGGCTCACGCCTTGTGTGGGGAACCACTGACCTAAAGGAGTTAAATTAAAATAAATGTGCATACCTAGGTGCATGATATGAATGTATATATATGTATAACTAGATGACAAAACTATACCATAGTACTACACCTCAGCGTTGCTCCACGTTACGTCGATTTTAATGTTGATTGTACATCTTTTACTAATAAATATTTTGAGAATAGCCGTTCATAATTATAATCAGATTGAGCTTGACATTCTCAGTCATCTGAATTATTTGCTCATTTCTATTACCAATGCAAACAACTCTTACAGTTCTTACTCTTACTTGACGTATTAGAGTAGGTATAATTGTATACTGACTTCAGGGGCACTTGAATAATGCACTGGTCAGTTGAGGACATCGATGTGATGGTAAGTTCTTCCTCAAGTTATGATCCAAAGTAATTTGATACGATAACCTCATTTGAGAGAAAACTCTAATCAAAAGTGGGGGGATATAAAATATAGATGGACAGAAGGAATCGATTCTTCAGCCTTTTGCATCCTAAACCTCTACTGCTCACGTTTATTCTTCCGTCAGGAAATTATGACCAAGTGCATAAGACATGTGTTCGGCGGTTATAGGTACGTGGCGATCCGTGACCAGTTCCCAACTACCCTCCAAAATTGAGCCGTACATTATCGCATAAGCGTATCCATCATTTGATTTGACTTGTCCATGACATTTATCAGGATAGGTTTGTTTTCGGATCGGCTTAGAATTATGATGAGAATTTCTGTTATTATGGATTTAGTTGGCACGTACTTTCGCAGCCTGAACAAATTTGGTTCGGTGTCTGTCCGTTTGTGCGTCCGAAAATCCTTGCCAGACTCATAACATTCTCAGTTCGAATTCGATTTTGCTGAAATTTTCATAAATCATGCATGTTGAGCCCCAGATAGATTGTCGCCATGTGAATTACAGAACAATCGGATTATTGGTACGGTCAATGCGTATGAGCAAACGCGAATCTGAAGTACTCAATTTCACACGAATAAGTGGCCCGATTTTTCTCAAAATCGATGGGTAGTTGGGGTGTAGCTTGTAGGCGGTACCCGTGGAATTTCAAAACGCTCGGAGTATTAGTGGAATTTCCTCGATCTGGGGCTTTCCTGGGGGAAGCACGAGGGTATGTATGGACCACAGAAAATTGTGATCTTTGCAGAAGGGGCATCTATACACGAAAATAATAAACCGCTGCGTAATAATTTGTAGAGTTTTTTTAAATGATGTAACTATATTTCAGCATTTACAAACGCCATCATCATACATTGTTTTCAAAGATGGTAGAACTAAAGCTAATAAATTCCCCATTAAAATCAGTACCCGCGGATAAATTACCACGACGATCACAACATTATAGCTTCGGTGATTTGGTAGCTTCTGAAAAATGCAAATTCTGTTTCTATCAATAGCCATCCATGTGATCTTTATGGGAGTAATAAATGTATGAGATTGAGCCTGACTCGTAGGTGCACACTGCAGTAAATTAGGTAGGTATATTACATCATATATTATGCGCTTGTCAGAGCTAAATTCGTAATGCGGGGAATATTAATTAGTTGGGTTAAATTCATATTCCCCGCATTACATGAATTTCCACCATTCGTAGGGCTCATTTAATTATTTGTCCGATTCCAGTGCTGATTTTGCGGTGGGTAATTTATCCCGGATAATGCTCGTAGATGCCGCTCTCCGTAGCCCTCCCTGTGATTCTGTTTAGTTGTCTGAGCCTCGAGATCGATCCTTCAGTTGACCGTTGCCGGCGTCCTCATTAACTGACGGCGACACCCTCCATCCACCAAACCATCAACTTCCACAGGGCGGCGGTTTATAGGTCCTGGCACACTGTGCGGGAACAGGACGGGAAACAGCCGCTGGAGGTCGTATTTTGGTTTATTATTCTCTGAATAATAAACCAAAAAAATTGTTTATAACATCCCCTCACATTTTTTTTTCTTTTACGTTTCAAGGTGCGTAGATTTAAAAAATGCAATGTACGTCCGCCGTATTATACCGCCTTCATTTTCGGTCTAAAAAATTCGTTCTTTCTCACACATGCTCCATTTGGTCCCTAGTTGTGTCCCCAAACTTTGCAGCATCGGAATATACCCAGGGATGTTATGAGTGAAAAACGCTGCAAAGTCCTTGTCACATGGGTTTATTATTCTATTGGACATACTTACAGAAATTTTGGCTGTTCATTTATTGCTTTCATGTGCAATTATTGAGCTGGGTATTTCTGATGGTTTCCACCAATTTTGGCCCCCAAAACAGAAATTAGTAGGCTTTTTTCCCCCCTTCAAATTATCTTTGATCATTGGTAGCGCCGTTTAATCGTCTTGATCCACGTGTTGATACTACTTCTAGTGTTATTATACAAATTGATGGTGATTTCAGACAATTTCCCAGGTCTTTTGACTCATAAAAAATCGATTTTGGGATCAGAACCATTGGTAGAACCACAATTGTCCACTCTTTGGTCAAAATTGACTTCATATTCGGTCTTCTCGTCCCAAAAAACATGGAAAACGGTACCTCAAAAGCTCATGTTACTAACATGTTACTAAACCACAAAAAGTACCTGCTTTTATACACATTTTCACTCATAACAGCCCGGGGTATATTCCGATCGGGCTGCAAAGTTTCGGGACACAACTAGGGCCCAAATGGAGCATGTGTGCGAAAGAACGAATGTTTTAGACTGAAAATGAAGCCGGTACACCTGATACGGCGGACGGACATTGCATTTTGGTTTATTATTCTGCGAATAATACACCTGTGTATTCGCTCAGCAAAAGTTTTTGTAACACCCCCTCAAAATTTTTTGCTGAGCGATTTACATACGTGTATTATTCACAGAATAATAAGCCAAAATGCAATGTACCTACGTCCGCCGTATCATACATATCTCCTTCATTTTCGGTCTAAAAAATTCGTTCTCTCTCACACAGGCTCCATTTGGGCCCTAGTTGTGTCCCGAAACTTTGCAGCATCGCAGTATACCCAGGGGTGTTATGGGTGAAAAATGGGTGTAATATAGGGTTTTTTGATGTTTTATTTTTACGGCGAGTAGACCGAATATGAAGTCGATTTTCACCAAAGAGTGAGGAATTGAGGTTGTAACGAAGGTTCAGCTCCCAAAATCCATTTTTTATGAGTCAAAAACCTGGGAAATTGTCTGAAATCACCACCAGTTAACATAACAATACTAGAAAAAGTGTCAACAGGTGAATCAAGACAGTTAAATGGCACTAACAATGATCAAAGATAATTTGAAAAAAAGAGCCTAATTCTTGTTTTGGAGGCCAAAATTGGTGGTCGTCAGAAATAGCTATTTCAATTATTTCACGCGAAAGAAACAATAAATGAACAGCCAACATTTCTGTAGGTATGTGCAATAGAATAATAAACCCATGTGACAAGGGCTTCGCATCGTTTTTTCGCTTCTGTGTATTTGAACTGGGTGGGACGCGGCACGGAGCAGGCGCAGACGGGATCCGACGTCCTGTCGGAGCGAAAAACGCTGCTAAGTCCTTATCACGTGGGCTTATTATTCTCGACTGAGCACGGCACAATTGAGACCTCAGGGAAGAGTGAAGAGACCCCACAAAGCTAATTTGACGGTTTTAAACTCAAATATTAGGTTTTTATTTGTGACAGAATATTTTCTATCAATTAAATTATCTCTGAATTGTCTTGATTCATCGGTTTATACTACCTCCTGTCAGTTTATACAGATCTCTGGTAGTTCCAGCCATTTTCACAGATTTTGACCCGTAAATGTTGAATTTTGAGAGGTAAAACTTCGTTAGAACCTCAATCCCACACTCGGTAGTCAAAATCAACTTCATATTTGGTCTCTTCACCCGGATGGAACTTCATATTTGGATACCTCACAAGCCCACGTTCACAAAAACTTCAAAAATACCTAATTTCGCACCCATTTTTACCCATAACACACTAGGGTATATTCCGATCGGGCTGCAGTTTCGGGGCACAACAGGCTCAAATGGAGCCTTGGTACGAAAGAACGATTTTTTTTTTAAACCGAAAATTCGGCACCTTAAAACGTAAAAGAAAAAAACCACAGTCATGCAGCATGGCTATAAGAGCGAATTTTCGAAGTTTTCGGCATCTTCCTCCTCCGCCTAAAATTTTCTGAAAATTAATTTTCGGCCAATGTTTTCCCAACTTGATACCATACAAAATTAAAACAGGAGTAGTTTTACGCAAAGTAAAATTTGGGGTGGAAGGAGGGGGAGGGGGAAATCAAAAATGTTTTGAATACCAGAAGAGTAGGTATTGGGTACGTAACAAATTTTTTGTTCCATTTTTTGCCGAGTAACACCTCGGTTTGTAGATTTTCCAACGCTGAACACGATGGTGAAGTCAGAATTGCGATATCCCATTCCGTTATCAGATTAGAGCAGACGAACCAGGAAGAACATCTCAAGAAATAACCACGTTCCTTCATCTTCAAAGTGCTCCAGTTTGAGAATGGAATGAGATATCGCAATTCTGATTTCACCATCGTGTTCAGCGTACAAAAACCTTTAAAATGAGGTGTCACTTGTCAGACTTTTTCATTTTGGGAATTTATGGGTAATTTCCCCCCCCCCCCTAAAACTCCCCAAAACTCCCCCTTAGGGTGACCCGATTCTGCCCATCTTCGAACTTAGCCTGTCGATTGCCAAGACAGATTTTTCGTGCAAATTTGAACTTTTTATCTCAATTCTTTCGAGAGTTATCGTCTGGAATGACACATACATATATAAATATATAAATATATATATATATATATACATATAATTTTTGGTGTCTTTCGGCAGGGAATTCAGGATGGTCTGAAACGGATTTTGGTATAAAAATCTTTCGGAAATTCGAGTTTTAAAAATTTTGGACCGAGAACAATAGCTTCCTTTTCTTCGAAAATTCGCTAAAATTTGGGGGGGGGGGGGGGTCCAAAAAAAATTTCCGAACAGAATAGAGATCAGTGAACCAAAACGGCGATTCCTGGCACCGGACGTGCCTCCTCCCTCACACCCACAGAGGTAAATTCTTCGAATAATACACCAATCATGACGTGATACATTACAAACCATTTTTCTAACACCCCTCAAATTTTTTTTACGTTTCTATATTCCTAATATGCAATGTCTGTCCGTCGTATCATCCAAATACACTTTATTTTCGGTCTAAAACCAGGGGCGTTGCGTTCAAAAGGCCACTGCCCGGGCACCCAGAAACACTGAGTAAAAAAAACTCAGCCATGTGTTCAGTTGGCATTTGCATTTCCCTCCGTAAACTGTACCTGGCATTTTTAACAAAGTTCATCAGCGACTCGGCAGAGTTCTCTGGCTATGGATATTCAATTTGTGGTTCCGTCATGTTGGCTCCCTGTAGCTCCACAGACGGCGTGTTATCAGAATATAGTGACAGTAATCAATGTGCAATGGAAATCAAAACTGGTAGGTCCTGGGACCTGGTGTCGCCATGGCGACCGAGAAAATTGGCCCGTCCACTCAAGCTCAGGTAAAAATGTTGTTTGCCACGCCTGCTTTGGGCCACTGCCCTAGAATCTGATTTCAACCCCAAAATCGTTCATTCCACAATCGATTTGATCCCTTCGATTCAATTTGTCATCTCGATACTAGATGCTTCTTCTGATTTGTTTTTCTCTATCAGTTATCCGTTTTCTGATTTGCTATCACATTCGCTTTCTCTGTCAGTTTTCAATTGTTTTCGTCAAATTTTACGCGTTTTGCATTCAGTCCGGTTCTGATGACAGATTTGTATTTGTGGTACCTACGTGCGTTTTGTCCTGTTTGTGGATTGATCGGCGTCAACACACAGATAGCTACCTAGCTTCTATTCAATAGCTTCTCCATTCAAGATTCAGGTAGGTTGTTTTGCTGTATTTTAGTTAACTATATTTTTGTAACACATGAATTCTGTGGCTAATTTGCAGTAGAAATTGCCGACGTTTTCGTACTATGATAGAATGTTGATTAAAGAGATAAGCTTTGCTGAATACCACTGCTATCAGTAAATAAGGGAAGGGTGTTGTTGCCTTGGGGTATTTTGTAGACATATACGTTGGTTTTGTATTCTGGTCTGGCTCCCCAACGTTTTCAGACCCCACGCACCGCTACTGTTATAGATGAGAGATAATTGAGACTTTCTTATCGTCAACTCAAGACGCCGCATCAGTAATTCGTTATAAACAGGTAGGTGAGGCTGTTGTTACTCTATTAATAGCCACTCGGATTGTTTGTCTATGTGATTCACTCTTTCCTCCCCTCCAATGCCTTTTCCATCTGCGTCGGTCTATTTCAGTTCCCGCGCAGCGTTCACTGCCTGTCGGTATTACCATAAAATGAGCCCAACTGTTTACACCTGACGTGCACTGTTGATGTATCGTCGGTAAAGTGTGCTTTTCATTTGCATGGTGGATCGTGTGTTCGTTTAGTGTTCAAATAGAATGAGCCGTCCCACCACCTCCTTTGGCGCCTATCAACCCGTTCAGAATGGTAAATATTGATTAGTACCTAGTACCGTTAAGTAGGTTACTTTCTCCCTCATATCGTGTAATCGGGTGTCGTACAGCAGGTTTGAATTTGTCAAGTTTTGCATAGTCTTCTGGTCCAGTCTGATTAAAAACGAGAAATGATAATGCGCCAGTTTCTAGATTACATTCTGTAGATATATCTCTGCCATAAAGCGGCCGAAAAGCTTGAGTATGACGTAGAAGTAGATGACGTATATATCATTTCGGGTGCTTAGATTCCCCCTTTATACACATTCTCACAGGATTTGTCTTGGGAACTAAAAAAAGTCTGCCAATTCGAGTAGGCAGTTTAGCTTCCTCACTTGAATCACATGAACGTATAGAATAGTTGGGCAGGTACTTTTTGATACGGGACCATCTGCGATCCAACCCGCGTGTACCCTCAAAATGTAGCTCCCTACGACTATTTTTCGTGTAGTTGGAAGCGTTACAAAGAAACGGTCAACATTTCATGTTCGCGCATGCGCAGACGAACGTTACAGTACGATTCCAATGAAATTCACATGGAACTATCCAAGTATTATTCCTGATCGACCCTCCAAATCTGAACTCATTTCAGCGATATTTTAAGGTTGTTATGGGCGTTACAAGTATTTTACGTTTGCGCATGCGCAGACGAAATGATTTCCATGATTTTGAGGTGGTACCATCTGCGATCCAACCCGCGTGTACCCTCAAAATTTCAGCTCCCTACGACTATTTTTCGCGTAGTTAGAAGCGTTACAAGGAAGTGGTCAACATCTCATGTTCGCGCATGCGTAGACGAAATTTGCAGTGCGATTCCAGTGAAATTTATGTGGAACTATTGAAGTACTATTCCTGATCGAATCTCCAAGTTTGAACAAATTTCAACGATATTTAGGGTAGTTATGGGCGTTACAAGGAATTACCACAGACAGACGCGGAACCAAAAATGTTCCTGATGTCTGAAACGTAAAATGGTTGTGGAAATTTTCATTTTGGAGGAAATAAAATTTGTTTGCTGAATCACCAATCCAAGGCTTCCCCACCTTCGGTAGTGAGGAAGCAAAACTGATCAGAATTTAATGTTGGCATAGACAAAACGGGCAAGCACGAAGTAGTTGTACCTAGGCCTTTTTTTCCGTCGGATTTTTCTGTGTTCCTAGGCACTGTTGTTCCAAAAATGGCCATCAAGCTGGGCTTCACTATGAACATAAACCATTTTCAACAGTGTACTCGAAAGGTTTAACCAATTTTTGATCAAAAACAGCATTGTAAGGTAGAAGGGGGTTCCCTTGAAGTGACCAAAAGGGAAAATGTCGATGATAATTTCAGAACGACGTATTAAATTCTACAGTTGTTGTACCTAATGAGTTAAACCGTTGGGTGACAACTGCAAAATAGTTATGATTCATCAGTTTGAGCCTACGGAATTAAAGCCAAATCAAACCTTCAGAGCACTGGTTGCCGTTCAGACAGGTCCGAATCAAATCATCAGAATGCTGTTTGGGAATCGATTGTTCAAACGCTGCAAATCCCTGCACAACGGTTTATTATTTTGTACAGAATACCCTTCTGTTGCAGATCACAGCTCTCTGTATAGATAACCCTTCTATATAATATAATATGTACTATTCTATACATATTATGTAGATCGCGGACCCTCCGTAGATTAGTACCTAACCCCGTACTCGTTACTAGGTACCTATCTAAATCACGAGTTAAATGTTGCTAAAATAATTCTGTCGATGACAAACAGTAACTAAAATGGCAAAAAGAAACGCAAATGATGAAGTTCTGAAGGAAAATTGTTGATGTGGAGTGAAATAGATGCCCCTTCTGCGTAGATCACTGTTTTCTGTGGTCAGTACCTACCCTCTGGTCAAGTATAATGCACCGTTGTGTAATAACTTGCCCATCAATAATACTTCAACGGTTGGCCAAGTTGCAAAAGTACCGATCAACAAAATCCAGCCCCTTCTTGGTAGATGAACCGTTCTGTAATAATTTACCGTTATGTAATAATTCGACATTGTGTAATAATTTACCCATCAATAATACTTCAAAGTTTGTTCAGGTTTCAGAAGCACCTACCAACAAAATCCAATAGTCCATCACTTGTCAAATGAAATAACATCGCAGAACAACCAACTCGACTTCATACAGCCATCCTTGATTATAATCAGGTGCTCCCTGGTGATGATATCCGGGCCGGATTTATACCGTTTGATTCACGATCGTGTTGAAGCTTTTTGGTGCACACGAACGGCTCGACGTACAATGCTCCGGGTGGTCTCAAAAAATTGTTTAGCTCAAGATAAATTTAATAACGTAAAAAAAACCATACGCTTCAATCGAAAGTTCTCGAGCTACGGCGTTCTGAAAATTGCAACCCCTATTTTGAACCCCTTAGAGATGACCGACAGTAACGCCGAGCTTCGAGGACCAACTAGACCCCGAACGGAACCTATAACCCGAATTTCATCAATTTTTTTTTTTTTTTTTTCATGGTAACTATAAGAAAAGTCAGTCGGCGGACAGTCAGAAATTTTTTTTATTGCATTTTCGGATTCTACATACCTTGAAACGTAAACCATCAAATTTTGAGTGGGGGGTTAGAATTTTTTTTTCATGCTCGATTCCAATGGTTCATTATTGAAAATAATAAACCAAAACTGAGAAAAACTTGTCCCATTGAGAAACCACCGTTCATCGCAATCGAATGACTGTTCTGTCAATTAACTTTGACTTCATATTAGCACAGCTTGGTTAAGTCCAGATAACGACTCGGAGGTGAAGTGAATACCAACCGTTTATGGATAAAACCTTGAGGGGGCTTCGGAATGATGACGGGCGAGATATCACTGTCAATATTGAAAAAGAGATTGGACCTTGAAAAAGAGAAAAATGATAAACATCGATTCCAACGGAGAAATACTTGAATTACAGTTGGTGAGGTGGGGGCGAGCAATGAAGAATCGGTTTGGTAATCGATGATCGAGTAAGGCCGTGCTTCGTTTTGGCAGTTCCTACCAGCACGTCGGCCCATGACAACGCCTCACGATGGTAAATCAGTAACGTAACTTGGGGTGACCGGACATTCTTGATACTCTCTCTTTTTCAAACACAGGACATTTCAAACATAAGGGAAAACTAACAAATACCTGACTAAAGGATAAATTCAAAAATAAACAGTTTCGGATTACAGAAAGTGGGACGAATCCTAGTTCTTGAGGATCAAAGTAGCTAGCTGCCATCACAGTTTGCTCATAACTCACCAAAATTGTACATAACGGTAACTTTCCAGACAGGAAAATACTATTTCAGTAACCTTATGCACCAAAAATTCAGTTTTTTTCATTGCATAAATTTCGATAAATTGATAAATTTCGAAAAATTGTCAAGAATTGGGGAATGTTTTGTGAGTAAGTAGGGGAAAAAATTTGAATTCATAAAAAGTTGGAAATGTTCAAAATTGGTTTTTCATGTTTGGAAACAGTGGACAAGGTTTAAATACCTAACTAAAATGTTGATGTAATGGTTGAAGGGTAGTGCATGTAAGTTATTTCGAAATATTGTCAGCCGTTTCTTATGACATACTTGGGTAATCAAGATTCATCAAATGGTTTTCATAATAATAACAAAAGTATAATTTGTAGAGCATCATAATTATGTACAAGTTTTACCTAATCCGTCTCGTGTAAAGGAATATTGTACTCATGTAAGAATCCTTCGCCGGTTCAAACATTCCTTTTAATGAAAAATTAAATTCGTAAAGCTGCTGTACGTAACATCAGAAAGATGTAAGGAAGCCATTACGGAAGTCGAGACTAAAGTACTGTACTTCTCAGGACTACAAAACTAAACTGTTTTAGCGTAATGGGCCAACACAAATAAGAGATTGTAGGTTATAATGTAGTGTATAATTAGCGCAACGTAGGTAAGCCGTGTGAATCAGTGATGATGTTTATAAGGGATCCTTGTCAACTGGCAGCACATTCAGAATTTAATGAACTACCTACTTACCTATCTTAATTAACTACATGAAATTATCATGAATAGATCATAATCATAATACTATTGCCAACAGATTACATAAAAGCTTCACTCTTTAAGCCATTATGCGTACCTGAAACTTTTGTTTCCTATGGCCAGTATTAAAATGGTGTAGGTATATATATCTCTTATCTGTGTGCACATCACGTTAAAACCAGTGTTGCCACGCGTCCCCTTTTGGAGTTGGAGGTATTTTTGTCATTTTATCCAACGTTTTATAGGCCTCGGTGAGACATAGTAGGGTGGTACCTTACCTACTCAGTACTCTTTTTCTCAAGGAATTATCTGGTCACTCTATGTAACGTCTTTCATTTGCATACTAACTGGTTGATCCGTAAGTTACGAAGGACTATAAAAATGTTGCATACTTGATTCTGTATAATATCCCTTGAAAACGTTCAGTTTATGAATTACGCTGTAATTCATAAACCTAATCAATACATCTAGAGCACCAAATCGCATTCAGTAAATTATTATCTAAATTTCGCAGTGATCTACAGAAAGGGCATCTACTCAAGTAAATAATAAATCGTTGTGTAATAATTTGCATTGTTTTTTATACCAGACAGTCAAACATGGAACCGACCTAATTTGCACACAAAGCGCAAGTAGAAATTTTGATGTTTTCTCTACTTTGTTTGTCTCCTTCCAAAATCAATCAAAGTTATAGATATCACTTGGTCATGATGAATCTGTATAATGGGGCACTAAAGGAACCAAATCACTCTTGGTGTTGTGAAATTCGATTTTCTGTTCTGAGATATACTAGAAAAGTATATCTCAGAACAGAAAATCGAATTCACGCACGGAGAAAATCAATCGAAAATCAATCAATCAATCAATCAGAAAATCGAATTCGAGCACGGAGAAAATCAATCGAAAATCAATCAATCAATCAATCAATCAGAAAATCGAATTCGAGCGATGCTAGTTGTTGCCGTTGTTGGTAGGTACTACCTCTACCAGTACCGTAGGTGCTTGTTGATAGAGGTCGAAGATGTGGGTAGATTTTTCAGTGCCACGAACAATCTTCGGGTCTACTGCAATCCATGAAATGTCCAGGAACTCAGTTGGGAAATTCGTGGATCCATGAATGATCCATTTTTAAAATAAGTAAGTCCCAACTAGCCACCCCCCCCCCCCCCCCCCCCCCGACCTTTTACATTCAGGCACAAAACACACGTGTAGGTTTTTCAAGGAACATGCGCGAACGAAACTTACAGTCGGATTTTGGTTTATTATTTTCAGTAATGAACCACTGGAATCGACCACGAAAAAAAATTCTAACCCCCCCTCAAATGTTGATGGTTTACGTTTCAAGGTATGAATAATCCAAAAATACAATTAAAAAATTTCTGTCTGTCCGCCGTACGCCGTACTGGCCACTTTTCTTAGTTACCATGAAAAAAAAATTGATGAAATTCGGGTTATAGGCTCCTTTCGGGGTCTAGTTGGTCCTCGAAGCCAGCCAGCAGTTTCAGAACGCCGTAGCTCGAAAACTTTCGAGGGTATGGTTTTTTTACGTTATCAAATTTGCCTTGAGCTAAACAATTTTTTGAGACCACCCGGAACATTGTGTTCCAGCCGTTCGTGTGCACCAAAAAGCTTCAACACGATCGTGAATCAAACGGTATAAATCCGGCCCGGATATCATCACCAGGGAGCACCTGGTTATAATCAAGGATGGCTGTATGAAGTCGAGTTGGTTGTTCTGCGATGTTATTTCATTTTTGATAAGTGATGGACTATTGGATTTTGTTGGTAGGTGCTTCTGAAACTTGAACAAACTTTGAAGTATTATTGATGGGTAAATTATTACACAACGGTAAATGATTACACAACGGTTCATCTACCAAGAAGGGGCTGGATTTTGTTGATCGGTACTTTTGCAACTTGACCAACCGTTGAAGTATTATTGATGGGCAAGTTATTACACAACGGTTCATTATACTTGACCACGAAGGTAGGTATTGACCACAGAAAACAGTGATCTACACAGAAGGGGCATATATATTTTCACTCCACATCAACAATTTTCCTTTAGAACTTCATTATTTCTTTTTTCGTTTTTTTTGCCATTTTGGTTACTGCTTTTCATCGACAGAATTATTTTAGCAACATTTAACTCGTAATTTAGGTAGGTACCTAGTAGCGAGTACGGGGTTAGGTACTAACCTACGAAGGTTCTGCGATCTACATAATATGTATAGACTAGTACATATTATTTAGACGGGTTATCTGTACAGAGAGCTGTGATCTGTAACAGGAGGGTATTTTGTACAAAATAATAATCCGTTTTGCAGGGATTTGCAGAGTTTTAATCTCATCTCGTTCCTGGGACGAATATTGCGGGCCAACTAGCTCCTGTCTTCGGGATTCCAGTATATAACATGTCCGTCAAATGCAGCTAGCAGGAAGGTTATCCTTGAAGAAGAAGAAATCAACTGCTGTGGTAAATTTTGCAGCATCTGCTAGTACTTGCCGAGGAGTTGACATTTTCCGGATTGGCTATTCTTATTGTTTATGGTCGCGAAACAGCAGGCACGAGCACATCTTGTCTGAGTTATCTCGTGCCCATAGTTTTAGCCTTATTACTTGTATTCCGTGACGCAGAAAGCATCACAGCGCTTTTATGTGCAACGTTCCGTGTTCCAACGTATCTACCAGCGTAGGAATGAATATCCTGCGTTTTCCTGGATAAGTACTTGGGATTGGGAGGTGAGTAATGATTTTTTATTGACTTGTCACTCCCGCAGCCGAACCGGTACAGAAATAGTCGGCTGATCGATCAGGGTATAAGTACGCGGGTTCAGATCCTTTACTGCCAGATAATCACATCATCCCTCGTTGAGCCCATCGTATTCGTGTCGTTTTCCACACGACATCCTCCGTTTGACCTTTTGGTACCTGTTGTGCTATCGAATATTCAGTTTTTATCTAGGAATATTATTAGCTTCATTGCCTACTCCCAAATAATAGGCGTATGCAAATATCTCAAGTCCAACAATGCGAATGAAGCTTTTCATTTTCGGGAACAAATATGTCTGTTATATAGTATTGATTCAACTCAGTCAAGCCATTCACAGAAAGTTAAAATAATATTCCTAGATAAAAACTGAATATTCGATAGCGCTACTGAATATTCGATAGGGAAACTGAATGTTCGATAGCACAACTGAATATTCGATTGCAAAACTGAATATTCGATTGCAAAACTGAATATTCGATAGCAACTGGATTCGGGAACAAAGGTGAATATGTCTGTTATATAGTATTGATTCAACTCAGTCAAGCCATTCACAAAAAGTTAAAATAATATTCAGGGATAAAAACTGAATGTTCGATAGCAAAATTGAATATTCGATAGCACAACTGAATATTCGATTGCAAAACTGAATATTCGATTGCAAAACTGAATATTCGATAGCAACTGGATTCGGGAACAAAGGTGAATATGTCTGTTATATAGTATTGATTCAACTCAGTCAAGCCATTCACAAAAAGTTAAAATAATATTCAGGGATAAAAACTGAATGTTCGATAGCAAAATTGAATATTCGATAGCACAACTGAATATTCGATAGCAAAACTAAGTATTCGGTAGCACAGCTGAATATTCTATAGCAAAACTGAATATTCTATAGATAAAAACTGAATAATCTATAGATAAAAACTGAATATTCGATAGCACAACTTTTTGTGAATGGCTTGACTGAGTTGTATCAGTACTGTATAACAGACATATTCACCTTTGTTCCCGAAAATGAAAAGCTTCATTCGCATTTTTGGACTTGAGATATTTGCGTATGCCTATTATTTGGGAGTAGGTAATGAAGCTAAAAATGTCTGTCAATTTAGGTGGGCAGTATAGCTTCCTCACTTATTGTAACATGGGCGTATAGAATCAGTTGGTAAAACTGTTGAGAAAACATCGTTTTTTGATTATCTCTATTGTAGAGCCTCCATTGGTCCGACGGCAATGAAATTCATAAGGGGCCGTCTAAGGGCTGCAGGCACAATCCCTGGAAATTTCACTAACGTTGGTCTAGTAGTTCTGGTCTGGAGTTTTGCCTGTGACAACAACATCCGACAACTATCCCCCACTTACTCTCAAAATCTCGAGCATTACGACAATTTCTAGGGTAGTTGTCGTGGATCCTCCCAGAACCACAACTCTGTATTAGCAAATATTAGATCTCGCAAATAAACACGCAGCAGTGGGGACGAAAGACGCAGGGGTTGGAAGCCCAGCCTGGTTCCCCACCATCCCTTACAAACTAGGGGATGGAGGGAGACAGCCACCGGGTCTACAAAAACTCGCCTCCTGCCTCATTTTCCTCATTCTACACTCTCCTCTAGTCACTGACTACTCTCTCTCCTCCTTACCTCATCTCTCTCCTCTCCTAAAAGATGCTGTGCATGGTGGTGGTCCGCCCATAACCAACAGCCAAACAACTTAAAAGATCCCAGGAAAGGGTGGTGATTCGCTCATAACCCGCCTGGGCATATCCTCACATCACTCGTGATGAAATACGCCAATTTAAAATTCATCACAGTAGTTATGGGCTCTACTAGGATTTCGCCTTTGCGCATAAGCAGACGAAAGTTACTGGAATTTATCAGTGACTTGATATGGGACTACCTATGGCTCAACCCACCACCTACCCTCCAAACCTCATCGCTTCACGACGATTTTGTAGGGTAGTCGTGGGCTCTAGAAGGATTTCACGTGGGCGCATGCGCAGACGAAACTTAAGGTGGGAACACACTAGGTTTGCTCCAGCCAAAAAGAACGGTCGAACCGCGGTCCACTGTCTTCTTGATTAGGGTTTGAACCGTGGTTCCAACTGGTTAACGTTCGGCTGGAACGCCTTCTGTCAACCCCGGTTGACCCCCACCTTCTCACGTGACTTTAAATTTTGTTTGAAACCCTACAGTACACGCTAACAAGTTCTTGTAAAATTGGCTGGCCTCGAATTTAACTGCGAAGAATTCTGACATTGCTCGGCTGACTCTGAAATGCTCCAGAAATTGAGTTTTGTTATATTTGGCCACCACGTCGAAGTAATTTTGGTTTTTTGGATGACACCTTTGTTCTTCTGCTAGCCATATTTCCAAGTCACAATCGCCGTCATCAGTCAAAATTTCGCCCAATCATCAAATTCAATGTCAACATCATCCGTCAACAGCAATAACAAATCCATTGATCCAACCCGCACAAAAAAATTCAGAGCCAGAGAGCGAAATTAGATTAGTAAGGTTACCTATGCTTGAGGTAGGTTCAAATGTGGTTATAGCAACTGCCAACCAACCGTCCTGAACCCCAGGCAAGAGAGTGGTCGAACCGCCGTTCAACCTGACTGAACCGTGGTCACACTCGGTTTGTTGGCTGGAACAGCGGTTGTCAACCAAGGTCACACTCGGTTTGTTGGCTGGAACAGCGGTTGACGAGTAAATCACTACTGCGCATGCTCGGTTCAACCGCATTGATTTGCTGGAACAAAGCTACTGCTGTCACGTCACGTGCACTCACGTGATATCATTTGCTGTCTCACGTCACGTGACATGCGTTGGAAGCACACTGATACTGATATCACTACTTACCAAGTTGTATGTAGACGGGCTCTGAAGCTGCAGCGTTTTTTTGTTTTCTTCATGGCTTCCTCAGCTAGTGATTCGGAATGGGAAGAAATAGAAATAGTAGCTAGTTCTATCGTGAGCATTTTGCGCATTCGAGCATTTTGAACATTTTGAGCTCTTTTCCTATTTCCTCCCAGGCTGTTTGTCGGAGGTTGCAATCCCGATTTTCCTCAAGTTTGGTGTTGTACAAACGGGGATACACCCTCACTTTTTCAATTAGAAGTTCTTCAGCCATTATGACGAAGCAAAAAACGCTGCAAATCCCTGCACAACGGTTTATTATTTTGTACAAAATACCCTCCTGTTACAAATCACAGCTCTCTGTATAGATAACCCTTCTATAACATATTATGTACTATCCTACACATATTATGTAGATCGCGGACCCTCCGTAGGTTAGTACCTAACCCCGTACTCGTTACGAGGTAGGTACCTACCTAAACCGTATAATTTACCTGTATAGGTTCCCCTTCTACGGAGATAGAATAATTAACCGTTGTGTAATAATTTGTCCATCAATAATACTTCAACGGTTGTTTAAGTTGCAAAAGTACCTATCAACAAAATCCAGCCCCTTCTGGGTAGATGAGCCGTTGTGTAATAATTTACCGTTGTGTAATAATTTGCCGGTATGTAATAATTTGCCATTGTGTAATAATTTACCCATAAATAATACTTGAACGTTTGTTCAAGTTTCAGAAGTACCTACCAACAAAATCCAATAGTCCATCACTTATCAAATTAAATAATATCGCAGAACAAACAACTCGACTTCATACAGCCATCCTTGATTATAATCAGGTGCTCCCTGGTGATGATATCCGGGCCGGATTTATACCGTTTGATTCACGATCGTGTTGATGAAGCTTTTAGGTGCTGACGAACGGCTGGACGTACGATGCTCCGGGTGGTCTCAAAAAATTGTTTAGCTCAAGACAAATTTATTAACGTAATAAAAACAATACCCTTCTATCGAAATTTTTCGAGCTACGGCGTTCTGAAAATTTCAACCCCTACTTTGAACCCCTTAGAGATGACTGACAGTAACGTCGAGCTTCGAGGACCAACTAGACCCCGAACGGAACCTATAACCCGAATTTCATCAATTTTGTTTCATGGTAACTAAGAAAAGTGGTCAGTACGGCGGACAGTCAGAAATATTTGTATTGCAGTTTTGTATTCTACATACCTTGAAACGTTAACCATCAAATTTTGAGGGGGGGGTAAGAATTTTTTTTTTTCATGCTCGATTCCAATGGTTCATTATTGAAAATATACCAAAATAAACCAAAAACGATCAAAACTGAACTCACGTCACGCTGAGATGTGTTTCTCCAGACTTCGTATCACGTGATAGCGTACGTCCCATGGCGTGTGGGTGAGAGCGGTCAGGTCAGGTACCGCAGTGTAGCTCTAGGAAGCCTATTCCCTACGTAAATACGTAGAAGAACTTTGAACCACACTTCTGTGACGTGACGTGACTTCCCATGATATCACGTGAATTCACGTGACGTGACGTGACAGCAGTGTGTTCCCACTTTTACAGTACTTTTTCAATGAATTTGATATGTGGGACCACGTATGTGATATGTGTGCTCCAACCCGCGCCTACCCTCCAAATTTCAACTCACTACGACTATTTTTTCGAGTAGTTATGGACGTTACAAGGAACTGGCAAATATTTCATATTCTGCGCATGCACATCCGAATATTACAGTGGTTACAGATATCCTGATGGTACAGTTCTGCCATCTACTCTCCAACTTTCACCTCTTTTCGACGATTTCTAGGTTAGTTATAAGGTTTACAAGAATTTCACGTTTACGCTTGCGCCGACAAAAGTTACAGTTTTCAATGAATTTGATATGGGACCATCTGTGCTCCAACTCGCGCGTACCCTCCAAATTTCAACTCATTACGACAATTATTTCGTATAGTTTTGCCCGGAACAAGGAATTGACTACAGACAAATACCTACGGAACCAAATAATATTTCCTTGATGTCTGAAACGTAAAGTTCTACTAGAAATGTTCATTTTGGAGGATATAAATTTTTTCCCGACTCTTGCACGAATACAAAGCTTCACTACCTTTGGTAGTGAGGCAAAATGGATACCTCTTACCTATGGTTTTCCCCCAACTCCACTTCCCTTTTAGCGAATTTTCGAGTAAAAGGAAGCTATTGTTCTCGGTCCAAAATTTTTAAAACTCGAATTTCCGAAAGATTTTTATACCAAAATCCGTTTCAGACCATCCTGAATTCACTACCGAAAGACACCAAAAATTATATGTATATATATATATATATATATATATATATATATATATATATATATATATATATATATATATATATTTATATATATATTTATATATTTATATATTTATATATGTATGTGTCATTCCAGACGATAACTCTCGAAAGAATTGAGATAAAAAGTTCAAATTTGCACGAAAAATCTGTCTTGGCAATCGACAGGCTAAGTTCGTAGATGGGCAGAATCGGGTCACTCTAAGGGGGAGTTTTAGGGGGGGAAAATTACCCAAAAATTCCCAAAATGAAACAGTCTGACAAGTGACACCTCATTTTAAAGGTTTTTGTACGCTGAACACGATGGTGAAATCAGAATTGCGATATCTCATTCCGTTCTCAAACTGGAGCACTTTGAAGATGAAGGAACGTGGTTATTTCTTGAGATAAAACAGTTTTACATAAAATCAGTTATTTCTTCGAAAATTCGCTCTTATAGCCATGCTGCATGACTGTGGTTTTTGGTTTATTATTCTGTGAATAATACACCTATGTATTCGCTCAGCAAAAAATTTTTATAACCCCCTCAAAATTTTTTCTTTTCCGTTTCAAGTTGCGTAGATTCCAAAAATGCAATGTCCTTCCGCCGTATCACGTGTACAGGCTTCATTTTCGGTCTAAAAAAGTCGTTCTTTCGCACACATGCTCCATTTGGGCCCTAGTTGTGTCCCGAAACTTTTCAGCCCGCTCGGAATATACCCAGGGGTGTTATGAGTGAAAATGTGTATAAAAATAGGTACTTTTTGTGTTTTAGCAACATGTTAGTAACATGAGCTTTTGAGGTATCTTTTTCCATGTTTTTGGGGACGAGAAGACCGAATATGAAGTCGATTTTGACCAAAGACGCGGAAATTGAGGTTTTACCAAAGGTTCAGCTCCCAAAATTGGTTTTATATGAGTCAAAAACCTGGAAAACTGTCTGAAATCACCATCAATGTGTATAATAACATTGGATAAAGTGTAAACAAGTGAATCAAGACCATTAAATGGCACTACCAATGATCAAAGATGATCTGAAAAAAAAAAAAAAAAAAACGTACCTATTTCATGTTTTGGGGGCCAAAATTGGTGGAAATCATCAGAAATAGCTATTTCAATCATTCCACATGAAAGAAACAATAAATTTAACAGCCAACAAGAATCTCTAGAACCCATGTGACAAGAACTTTGTAGAATAATAAACCCATGTGTCAAGGACTTTGCAGCGTTTTTTGAGATTTGGGTAGGTACTCCAATAATTCTTAACGCCATTTGGAGAGAAGCAAGGGTTCATTTGTTGGTTCAACCCTCCTAATATTTTCATGGAAAATAGGACATCAGTATAATTTCACTTAATGGGACTATATGCGTGTACCTACCTACATGGGAGTCCGTGTTGCCTCACGGACGTGGACATGTAGCCCATAGTTAAAAACGCTGCAAAGTCCTTGTCACATGGGTTTATTATTCTATTGGAGTTCTAGAGATTTTGTTGGCTGTTGAATGTATTGTTTCTTTCATGTGGAATGATTGAAATAGCTATTTCTGATGATTTCCACCAATTTTGGCCTCCAAAACATGAAATAGGTACGCTTTTTTTTTTTTTTCAGATCATCTTTGATCATTGGTAGTGGCATTTAATGGTCTTGATTCACCTGTTTACACTTTATCCAATGTTATTATACACATTGATGGTGATTTCAGACAGTTTTCCAGGTTTTTGACTCATATAAAACCAATTTTGGGAGCTGAACCTTTGGTAAAACCTCAATTTCCGCATCTTTGGTCAAAATCGACTTCATATTCGGTCTTCTCGTCCCCAAAAACATGGAAAAAGATACCTCAAAAGCTCATGTTACTAACACGTTGCTAAAACGCAAAAAGTACCTATTTTTATACACATTTTCACTCATAACACCCCTGAGTATATTCCGATCGGGCTGAAAAGTTTCGGGACACAACTAGGGCCCAAATGGAGCATGTGTGCGAAAGAACGACTTTTTTAGACCGAAAATGAAGCCTGTACACGTGATACGGCGGACGGACATTGCATTTTTGGAATCTACGCAACTTGAAACGTAAAAGAAAAAATTTGAGGGGGTGTTATAAAAATTTTTTGCTGAGCGAATACATAGGTGTATTATTCGCAGAATAATAAACCAAAAGTTGGAGAACTGGGTAAACTAACAATAATAGCTATGGCCTGCTAGATTACCTATGAGTTATAGCTGTGAACCCTGGCCACTTAACTTGACTGTCAAACTGGCAAGTTGTATCTATATTTATGTGCCTACTTTTCTTTGCATAGTTCTTAACAGTTCCTATTTGATATGCCTAAAATAATTTTGAGTATGGATAAAACTCAAACTCGAATAGACCAGTATTTCTCAAATCGGGGTTTACATATTGTGCCAATGTGCCTCCAGGGGGTAAGGAAGATTTCCGGAGAGCGGTCGCGAAGTAGGGAGGTTGCGGTAATAATGTTTGGCTTTGGAGAGGCAGAAGCCACATTATACTTTGAGGCTTTAGCACTGAAACTTGAAAAGCAAATCTGGAGTCTTATCTTGGATGGTCTTATGAACCGCTGGACAGGTTCCATGTATTCCACGGAAAACATAACTTGGCAGCACTGAACCAAAAATTATCTTTTCCGCGGCTTTCTCCGTTTTTCGCACACTTCGATGATTCGTTTCCATGGTATCCATAAGCTTTTATCTTTGTGATAAGTGATGTGATGACTGATTTCAGTTTACATTCCACATCTAACAGCTCGTTTGTATGTTTGAGGTGCTACTAGTGTTTTGTGGTTTCAAAACACCTACGGAATGAGTGACGAAAAAAGAATCCGTTTTCAAAATTTCACTCAGGAGGAGACGGTACTTCTCCTGGAGTTGGTCGAGAAGTGGAAATGGAATTTCACTACTCAAGGTCGGATATCGTCAGGAAACACACATAAATATGTACCTACCTAATTATAAAAATTTGACATTTTTATTATCCGTTTTGGTTTATTATTGTGTGAATAATACACCAATGTACTCGCTCAGCAAAAAATGTTTATAACACCCCCTCAAAATTGTTTCTTTTCCGTTTCAAGGTGCGTAGATTCCAAAAATGCGATGTCCGTCCGCCGTACGCCGTATCGCGTGTACCGGCTTCATTTTCTGTCTAAAAAATTCGTTCTTTCGCACATAAGGGCCCTAGTTGTGTCCCGAAACTTTGCAGCCCGATCGGAATATACCCAGGGGTGTTATGAGTGAAAATGTGTAAAAATAGGTGCTTTTTGCGTTTTAGCAACATGTTAGTAACATGAGCTTTTGATGTATCGTTTTCCATGTTTTTGGGACGAGAAGACCGAACATGAAGTCGATTTTAACCAAAGAGTGGAAAATCGAGGTACTACCAAATTTTCAGCTCCCAAAATTGATTTTTCGTGAGTCAAAAACCTGGGAAATCGTCTGAAATCCCAATCAGTTTGTATAAAACACTGGAAAAAGTTTCAAACCGTGGATCAAGACGATTAAATGGCACTACCAATGATCAAAGATAATTGAAGAAAAGAGAAAAAAAAAGAAGAAAAACACAGTCATGCAGCATGGCTATAAGAGCGAATTTTCGAAGAAATAACTGATTTTATGTAAAACTGTTTTATCTCAAGAAATAACCACGTTCCTTCATCTTCAAAGTGCTCCAGTTTGAGAACGGAATGAGATATCGCAATTCTGATTTCACCATCGTGTTCAGCGTACAAAAACCTTTAAAATGAGGTGTCACTTGTCAGGCTGTTTCATTTTGGGAATTTATGGGTAATTTTCCCCCCCTAAAACTCCCCAAAACTCCCCCTTAGAGTGACCCGATTCTGCCCATCTACGAACTTAGCCTTTCGATTGCCAAGACAGATTTTTCGTGCAAATTTGAACTTTTTATCTCAATTCTGTCGAGAGTTATCGTCTGGAATGACACACACATATATATATATATATATATATACTCGGCCCTTCAGGCCTCGCCAGGGGGCAAGCCCCCTGGACCCCCAAAGGGGGCTCCGCCCCCTCGGAACGGCTTCGCCGTTCCTCACCCCCGAAGGTTGTGTTCTTATACTTCGTATAACAAAGGAGAATTTGCTATGCAATTGCAGATACCAAATTCAAACGAGCCGTTGCCAATACGGGGCCAATTTCCATAGAAACACATTAAAAAATGCCAAGCGGCGCCCGTTACCATGAAATGTAGGTAACTAGTTATTCATAGGTAACAAAGATAACGTTGGTAATTCTTTATCACATTCCTCTTTGTGCTCATCTTTATCACATTCCTCTTTGTGCTCATCTTTATCACGTTCCTCTTTGTGCTCATCTTTATCACATTCCTCTTTGTGCTCATCTTTATCACATTCCTCTTTGTGCTCATCTTCATCACATTCCTCTTTGCGTGACGCGTTTTTGTGACAGGACATTTTTTTCACATGACCCCCGGCGTTAAAATTGCATAGCAATTAATAACTCGGCCCTTCAGGCCTCGCCAGGGGGCAAGCCCCCTGGACCCCCAAAGGGGGCTCCGCCCCCTCGGAACGGCTTCGCCGTTCCTCACCCCCGAAGGATGTGTTCTTATACTTCGTATAACAAAGGAGAATTTGCTATGCAATTTACCCCCCCCCCCCCCCCCCACACCACCAACACACAAAAAAATAAAACGATTCTGTTTAAACGTTATTTATTTACATTTATTTACATTCATAGGTAACAAAGATAACGTTGGTAATTCTTTATCACATTCCTCTTTGTGCTCATCTTTATCACATTCCTCTTTGTGCTCATCTTTATCACGTTCCTCTTTGTGCTCATCTTTATCACATTCCTCTTTGTGCTCATCTTCATCACATTCCTCTTTGCGTGACGCGTTTTTGTGACAGGATATTGTGACAGGACATTTTTTTGCACATGACCCCCGGCGTTAAAATTGCATAGCAATTTATATATATATATATATATATATATATATATATACTCGGGCCTTCAGGCCTCGCCAGGGGGCAAGCCCCCTGGACCCCCAAAGGGGGCTCCGCCCCCTCGGAACGGCTTCGCCGTTCCTCACCCCCGAAGGATGTGTTCTTATACTTCGTATAACAAAGGAGAATTTGCTATGCAATTTCCCCCCCCCCCCCCCCCCACACCACCAACACACAAAAAAATAAAACGATTCTGTTTAAACGTTATTTATTTACATTTATTTCTGAATGTAGGTAACTGGTTATTCATAGGTAACAAAGATAACGTTGGTAATTCTTTATCACATTCCTCTTTGTGCTCATCTTTATCACATTCCTCTTTGTGCTCATCTTTATCACGTTCCTCTTTGTGCTCATCTTTATCACATTCCTCTTTGTGCTCATCTTTATCACATTCCTCTTTGTGCTCATCTTCATCACATTCCTCTTTGCGTGACGCGTTTTTGTGACAGGATATTGTGACAGGACATTTTTTTCACATGACCCCCGGCGTTAAAATTGCATAGCAATTAATATATATATATATATATATATACACATAATTTTTGGTGTCTTTTGGCAGTGAATTCAGGATGGTCTGAAACGGATTTTGGTATAAAAATCTTTCGGAAATTCGAGTTTTAAAAATTTTGGACCGAGAACAATAGCTTCCTTTTCTTCGAAAATTCGCTAAAAAGGAGCCTACATAATTGAGTTTTTGGGGGCTAAAATTGGTGGAAACCATCAGAATTATTTCACGTGAAAGAAACAATAAATTAACAGCCAACATTTCTGTAGGTACGTCCATTAGAATAATAAGCCCATGTGACAAGGACTTTGCAGCGTTTTTAAACACATGTCTTCGATAACAGTGAAGCGAAATATACATGTTGCTATGTATTTACATGACATGTACATCTTCTTGGCTTCGGGTTTCTGCTCTGCGGTTAGAGGTGGCTCAGTGGCACCTCTCATATCCATAGCCACCGCACAAGCCACAGTTACCTGCTTCAGCTCTGTTCTATCACCGTATTGGACAGCACAAGAAATCCCCTTTTCCATACTCAAAAACACTTCTCATAGTTACAGTGAAAAACGGAAGTCGCTGTGAAGTATATTACAGTTGTAGTGGTCAGCCCTGTGTGTATTGGTTCACCAGGGATGATGTCACTGAATCACTGAATAATTTATTCCAACAATAAACACTGGAGAGGTTATTCCGTGTTGATGTTCATACAAATCCAACCTGATTTTTCATATTCTTGGAATAACCACCGGGCCGCATAAATAAGTTTCAGCACTGAGAAAATGGCGGTGTATTTTGCTGTTCTCACTATTTTGTACGTATTTAATTTTTGATTTTACATATTTTTTGTAAGGATTGTTCTCTTTTTTTCTGTTGCAGCTTCAGATTCGGAGCCTCAGGGTTTCATCGAGATCCTGGCGACTGTCGGCTCCTTCATCTTCATGCTCATAACGTTCCCCATTTCCATTTTCATGGTGTTCAAGGTACGTGAGCCTCAACTATTGCCCCCTCATCCACAACGAACCCCAACGTGATGCCCACCTGCTCAGTCATACTCGCAATATCCCGTCTGCCACACTCACTCCGGAACGCAAATGTTTGCTTCCGTTTGGATATCCCATTAAAAATATCCCGTGAATGAAAATTGAATCCGGTCGATGGGAAAAGAGGGAAGAAGATTGATGTTGCAGCAGGAGGGCAACTTCGTTTTTATTTCTCAGACGGCCTACTACAAATTTATTTGGCATCTGAGAACTCCTCAAGTCAGCTCTGTTGGTGTAGGTCATGGAAGAAAGGAAGAGGAAGGTCCAGTCAATGTAAAGTCATGTGCATATGGATACTACTCAACACTGTAGCATCCAGGGATAACCGATTTTACTGCACTCTACGCAGAAGTCTAGTGAACTAGGTATTTTTAACCTGCAAACTAGATGGCGTTCACCAGCCAAACTAGAACCACTGATGTCCTGCGGATCTGAGGATAACTAGAGAGTTTCTTGAGGTTGTTACTTAGATAGCGTGGCAGTAGAGGTCTACTCAAAAACTCATGCCTACTGCACCTTCCTGTCCCTTTCTTCCATGGATGTAGGTAATAAGGGTACCAACCTTAATCTCTCCAAGGCCGAGCAAGGAAATGCTGTCTTGGCAGAGAGGATATACTGGGAACTTCGCAAGTTACCATTAAAATGCACAAAACATCTTATTTCCCTGGTATTTACATTTTACGCTCTTTTATGCTATTTAATCGTTCGGTGGTGTTGGTAAAAAATCCCTTGTAGCCGCTATACCGGTGGAAAGCAGAGGATTACGTTGATGTTTTTTCGTTGAGGGGTAGGGCATATGGCAATATTGATTCCAAATACTACATGGATACCATTGAAGTATCTAAACTCTCCCAACTAAAGGTTCCAATTGATAACACATCGAACTCCTTTGACTTTCTTTAGTTAGTAGGATACTTACGTGATCCTTGGAAATGTTAGGCTACCGTTATTATTATTCTCTAGAATTTTATGAGTGCAGGTTTTAATATTTGTTCGTATGATCATTTAAAAATAATAATTTTATGAGTAAAAATTGCCATGACAAAACGAAAAAAATCAGTAAGTTTTTATTGTAATACACAAGTAGGAGATACGGTAGTCATAAAAAGGAATTAAAACAACTAATAAAAACTATAATTAAACAAACAGGTACTTAACGGTAACCTAAGTTCTATAATATACACATGAGCCGATTAAAATTTTATGTCAAACAAGTCAGAGATCGTAATACAGTTCTGCGCAGTTAATTTATCTTCTAGGTAAGTCTTCAGAAATTCCGGCAGGCTTTATAAAGGCGCATCAGGTTTGGGTTTAAGACAGGTTAGCTTTCTTCACACTGGCTTTTTCTGATGGTTAGCTGACTCCTAGAGAACGCTAAGAAACCGTCCATGATCAATACCGTCTTGAGAAGGGTTTAAGAATCGAGAAGGCTCTGTGTGTGTGTGTGTGTGTGTGTGTGTGTGTGTGTGTGTGTGTGTGTTGTGTGTGTGTGTGTGTGTGTGTGTGTGTGTGCTGTGTGTGTGTGTGTGTGCTGGCATGCCGATCAGAAAACAACGTTGGATAGTCAGGAAAACACTGAACAGCCAGTCATGGATACTACACTGTCCAAAAAGAGTCCGAGAGTCACTGCAAAACGGCCAAACGCCTTTCTGACGGGCAGATAACTGTCAGATGGTCACTGCGAACAGATTGTGTTGCTGGAGGCGCTGATGATTCCGGATTCTAGTTTCGTAGTTGTTTTGTGTGAGCCCACATTGGACCATACCCAGATTGTCATACAATTGCACACATAAAGGCTAGGGATGTTAGACAGCCTAATTTCTTTTAAAATCTTTTGCAACTTTTGTTGTATCCCAAGTATAAAATACACTGCCAAGGTGATGGCACAGGAGCTTCCTCGTCACAATCAGAGTGACCCATTATAAAATAGAACAGACTTTAATAGTACATTACATTACATAACGTTAAATATACATATTACATAACATTACATTACATAACATAACATTACATAACATTACATGATATATACATATTATACATAACATGACTTCCATAATACATTACGTCCATTATACATAACTAGCCTGACCGCTCGCTTCACTCGCTATCCGAGATTCGCTGTACGCAGTATCGTGGAACCAACAAACGACGGAAAAATCCCATACCCTACCGGGTATTTGTGCCCAATTTTATCAAAATCCGTCAAGCCATTCAGGAGTTGACCATGGTCGACCATATTTCCGCTATGGTCAGGAAATTAAAAATGCGCCTACGTTCAACTTGGGAGGCTACCGGATATTGGTGCCAAATTTGGTCGATATCCGTTGAGCAATTCGGGATTCGACCATGGAGGGGCCCATGGATGCGCTATGGTCGACCGCGGGGGTAGTCCGAAGGGTCGATCGTAGATAGAATTTCACGTAGATTACGAATACGCGATAAAAAATAGGGGTTACCATTTCAATTAACGAAGTTGACCATGGTCGACCATAGTTCCGCTATGGTCAGGGAATTAAAAATGCGACGTTGCACAACTTGGGAGCCTACTGGATATTCGTGCCAAATTTGGTCGATATCCGTCGAGCCGTTTGGCCGTGCATAGAAGGACAGACAGACAGACAGAGCGCATGCGCAGGGCGAACCGCTGGCTCTATCATGTTGAAATTTATATGGGACCTCAATGGGCCCTACCCGCTTAATCCCTGAGAATTACATTGAAATTGGGTGAAATCTTTGGTTACTACGGCTGTAACAAGGAAATTGAATCTATTTCACGCCAGCGCATGCGCAGAGCGCACCGAGGGTCCGATCATGCTGAAATTCATACTGGAACTCACTAGGCCTTGTCCAAACAACCCTTGAAAATTTGAGCGAAATTGAATCAAAATTGTGAAAGTTATGCGTGTTTGTTGAATTTAACGTTAGCGCATGCGCAGGGCGTACCGCTGGATCAATCATGTTGAAATTTGTATGGGACCTCAAGGGACCTTATCCGCACCATCCCTCAAAATTTGAGCTGAATCAATTCAAAATCGTGGAAGTTTTGGCTGTAACAAGGAAATGCGGACAGACTCACAGATTCACAGACTCACAGACTCACAGACCCACAGACCGACAGACACGGAACCAAATTTGTTCAGTAGGCTTTGAAACGCAAAATGCAAGTGGAAATTTTGATTTCTGAAGACAAAAATTTTTTGGCTCACGAAAGTGAATATAAGGCTTCCGCTGCTTCGCAGACTCGGAAGCAATAGAATAGAATATTTTTACTCGGGATATTTACGCGTATAGGTAAGAGTAAGTACAACATGGGGAAAGTAAATTCTCCTCATTCCTGTCGCCTGCAGCTGGACATAGGCTTTGCCAGTGTCGTATTCCAAGGGGCTAGGATAGGCAACAAACCGGTCCTCAGACCAGTCTTGCATGTTGTCGTATAACCCTTTAAACTTACTTACTTTTTACTTAATTTTATAATATTATTATAACTCGTCGATAAACAATAGAACCACCGTAATAGTCCTACAACGATGACTCTTCGAGCTTTCACAGCGCTCGAATTGTCAAACAAACGAACTACTATTTTTGTCCTACTCGCCATTCTCTCCCTTTCCTCCCGCTGTGGGAAATCGTTCTCGCATATAAATCCACATAACAAAAAATGAATTGGACTTTTAGCGAACCTCTGAAATCCAGCTTTACTTCACACCTCCACCACCAAGGTCGGTGTCGGCGCTGCATAACCTCAGAGCCATTGTTGCTGGACTATTATAGTAACTTCGTAACTAACCATTATTATTACCCCTGTTGATGTTCTATATCGATGTTTACAACCCAACATGAATGTGCAATTTTCGTGGGTTACAAATTCTCCTTTTTTTTGTCAAATTTTGTGCATTAACGATTCATTTTAAAAGATGCACAGAACCGCAATGGGTGGAACCGCAAATGTATTAATAAATTTAAAAAACACGTCATCAAAGTCAAACTGAGGGCAGGTTCACAAAAACGTCCAACAGCCCCTATTAGATTTTTTGCCGCATTTTTACTTTTAATCACCGGCATTTAAAAAAAAATAATGCTTATTTTCGAAAACGGGCTTCAAGCTACCGTTTTTCCGGGAGTTCTGACCTAGGTTTTTTTTTTTCCAAAAATTTTTTTGACGAAAATTCCCCATTCTTTTTATTCATTCCATCGATCCCATCTGTTTTCAGGATCTCTTTTAATTTTGTTATTTAATATAATTAATTGATTTGTTGTTATTTAATAGAATTTGAATAATTTTCTATAAGTTAAGAAAATAAATATCAGTTGAATAATTTTCCTTGTTTTTAATATATATATATATATATAAATTCAGTCTTCATGGGAATAAACTTCTGGGCGGGGTAAAGGTACTTTATGTTGACCTTGGTTTTTGTCAAGTAATGGATTTTAGAGTAGGTAAATAATACACATAGTATTACTTGATAATATCAACGGTTACAGGTGGTTCAAGAGTACGAGAGAGCTGTGATATTCAGGTTGGGGCGGCTGAGATCGGGCGGTGCGAGGGGCCCGGGAATCTTCTTCGTCCTCCCATGCATAGACGTCTATGCCAAAGTCGACCTGCGCACTGTTTCCTTCGATGTACCACCTCAAGAGGTAAACAACCATATTATGCATTCCCCCCCCCCCCCCATTCATATTTTTCGATTTCCTTTTATTGTATGCCCACCCCTCCACCAGGCAGGGGTCCGTTTTCTAATTGCGTAACATGGGTGGTTGTTGTTTCGTGTTACCTAACACATTTAGGCCCTGTGTTGTCAGCCTGTCAACAGAGCCGATCGCTGCTAACCAGGGGATACATATGTGTAGGTAACAGACGGTTTGATTCTGGGTTTGTTCCAAGCGCCATAACTGAGTTATGGAACCATACTTGAGTTTTCGAACCCGAACCAAAAAGGTGGGGATTTTTCTCAGTTCAATAACTCATCGGTTGGAACATCCGGAACTTGAGGATGGAAACACCGTAAGCTGTAGCGTAGCATCGGTCACAGCACGCGGATAACCGTCAAATGTTACACGCCACCACCACACCACTCCAACTTCCTAAAGTATACCTACAACTATCATAGTGATTTTGTTTCCAGCACAAAGAATAACTTCAAACACAACAAAGCACTGCAAATAAAAGCCTAATACTGTGTGAAAACAGCTGAAAACATAAAAAACGAAAATGAGACTGAATAGGCCTCCAGCACATTTAGCGTGAGAGTAGTGAAATGAAATTGTAGGGAGGTTCCAGAAGGTTTCCTTCAGTTCGAATTCGGAAACTCGTCCCTGGCGGGTTCGAAAAATTTCTCAAACTGAGTGCAGAAAGTTTCTTTCTATACCCGTGGAGGTGGGAACATGGTGCGGGAATTTACAGAAGTGAAGCTGCTTGGAACTGAGTTTTCGTGTGCAATGGGTTCTGCGCCGAATACATTATGAAACTTGCCTCGCTTGGAACAAAGCTTCTATAATACCTACCGTTTCCCTAACAGTTTGTGCCTGGCACCCCTGGTGGTACTCCAGCTTCGGGGATACAGGGTACCTTCCCGTCGAATCGAAAAGTTTGTTTTTAAAATTAAAAAATCAGGATTTACCAGAATTGAATTCTTTTTGATGCCTCAAAGTGATATATTCGCGGGAATACGTTGAAATATTTTTTTAATATCACTTTGTTAATCCCTATCCGCCGTTACGGAGTTCTTGTGAGAAACCCTGTCTGACATTATGAAGTTCTTACAGAATAACTCCATGTACGAGTAGATCAGGGAAAACAATCAATGTTGTGCTCACAATACTCATTCAACACATTAGCTGGTGAATCTAACTTAGATGTTTGTGGATCCAGATCTTGTCTAGAGACTCCGTCACGGTCCACGTGGACGCTGTGGTCTTCTATAGAGTCAACAGCCCAACAATGGCCACTAACAATGTCGAAAACTACAGGTCAGCCCCCTTCCCTGCCACACACCCCTCTGGCTGTGTAAACCCGCCTGTATAATATATGTACAGCTTATTGTTGATGATGGGAGACATCAAGTTCAGAGTTCTTACATCGACTCTGTCATAAATGTGTATTCAGCGACTCAGTCTCTCAATTTTGAGGCCCGGCATATTTCCTATACTTACATTATTGAAAATATGGCTGGATTTCTCGACTGCGTATAGTTCAAAAGTAGGTTGTGGGGGCTTTTTGGGTTCAATCAGGAAACGACGCGCTGTCCTTGTAGGCCCTTGTTTCGGTTTTGAACTATACAAAGTCGAGAAATCGAGCCTTATTTTCTATAAACCATTCTGAGGGCTACAGTATACAGACACTACAAGCTTTGTTCGTGCATTCCCTCAGAGCAACCCGGGCATCCGCAGTAAGGGTGAGGCAAAGATTCGTTGTTCGTGCAGACCCAGGGCGAGCTCCGAGCCAAGTGGTCCGGTGTTCGTGCTGTCCCGGGGCAGATGATTCGGTGTTCGTGCTGGTCACAGGGCTTCCTCCGAGCTGCTCTGAGCAAGCCCTCCCGTGCCCCACGAGAAGACCAGGAGCAGCTGAGCACTGCTCTTCCGCGCATGCACCCTCGACCCGTTTGAGCTGCCCGTGCTCCGAACAAGCTCCAGGCTCACCCTGCTCCGAGCGAGCATGTTCAGAGCTCACCCTACTACACCAAGCCAGTTCGGTTCACGCGAAAACTGAACTTGCTCGTAGCTAGCCACAAGGGGGCAGCTCGAACAAAGCTGCAGTATACAGGCAGTAGTAGGAGACGTTTAGGTCCTAATTACATTACATTTTTAGGACTTGAATCTGTAATATCTGATCTAGATATTACCCATTGATACATCAGATATTACAGATTTTCCATGATTTTTCCAGATTATAATTTTCTTGAATCACAGTGTGTAATTAAGTGCTAAAATTGTAAAATGTAATTGGGTTCTAAATGTCTCCTACTGCTGCCTGTGTACTTCAGGTGCTAATATCTGATGTCGTGTGGTGTGTCGTTGTAGCCCTGAGGACGGTTTAATAAATAAACCGAAACGTTGGCCTTGAAGAAAAGTCATTTCCTACAACCTATGGTTGAAAATAACAGCGGATGTGCACAGCCAGACTGCCAGCAGTAGCTTTGCGCTTGTTGTTGGGTTGGAAATCGTACTGCACAGTAGTTTCCCTCGTTTTGGATCACTGAACAGTGGACTCAGTCGTTAGGTAGCTACATGTACATTGTTAGCATGACGTTAGGGATGTCATCTCTATATTGTATGTGTTCTATTTAGTGCATGAATTCTCATGCCTTTAGTTTCCCCCTCTCGATGTTGTGAAGTGTTTTCCCCTCTCGATATTGTCCTAGAGATATTGAGGCTGCAGACACCTCCCATTGCACTTGCCGCCCACCAGGTTGTTATAATTTCAAATTAATATTTATTCCTCATTTTTTTATTCGTAGTTTATCCATCTCAGCTAGATTTATTTACAAGCCTTTGCCAAGTTCAAGTCCTCCAATTCCATTCCATTTTATTTGTAGTAGGTACATAAAAACGGATTCATTAAGACGTTATCTGTTTCCACTAAGAGCAGAATAGGAGACCGGCTGAAGGTACATTTGTTACAGGAGATAGGTTTGTCACTGACGATGTTACAGGAGGTAGGTTTGTCACTGACGATGTATTTTGTTCTTAGTGGAAATAGATAACATTTGATTACACCGTTATTATGTGAAATGGAATCCCACGATTTCTTCGTGAGTGATTCAACTTTGTGTAGTAGGTACGTGTAGGTACCTTTTTTTTACACATTTTATTTTTATTTTTTTCCTACTCTTGACACCCAGCTTGATATTTATTGATTATGTTCCCAAGCATGGTTATTGGATCATTTTTTTTAATTAGGTGCTTTCAAGAGACTCATGCACTGTCAATGTCGATGCCGTTGTCTATTATAAAATCGAAGACCCTCTTAAAGCCGTCATCTCAGTTGAAAATTTCAGGTATCTACCAATTTGTATGTATTATTTCAATGTAGCCGTTTGATTTGTTCGTACTGGCTTTTTCTGATGGTTAGCTGACTCCTAGAAAACCGTAAGAAACCGTTCATGATCCAATACCTACTGACTCGATAAGAGTTTGATAGTCGTTGGGAATCGAGAAGGCATTAACACGGTCAGTTTCTCGTCCACCCTGTCTTCTGTGTGCTAGGTTGATGGATTAGAAAACTGGGGTTGGATAGTGAGGAAAAAAACAGCGAACAGCTGATCGTGGATACTATATAGTCCGAAAATCACTGCAAACGGCCAAACGCCTTTCTGACGGTCACATACCCGTCAGATGGTCACTGCGAACAAACATATTATAATCGATCACAAAAACCCCGCTAAAATAGAATGAAACTAATCAATGTCCCAGATTGTTTTGGAAAAGAATTATACTTAGTTATTAGCTGATTATACTATAGTTAATTGTTTAATTAATTATATTATACGGTAACTCATCTGTAATAGTTGCTAGATTTCTCTCTACCAAAACAGGAAAGTTTTTCTTATAAAAAATTGAGTTTGGCGAATCGACCGAAAATTGAAATTCAAACTCACACCAAAGAATCAATGTTCAGCTTCATGTACCTATTTTAATATCATAATTTCGAAAAAAAATGGTCTAAATAAGAATTTAAGGAAGGTCCACTGGTGTGTGTACACATATCCATGTATTTCATTACAGTTCATTCGGGGCTTTAGTTTGAGCATGCGCAATGGCAGTGTTTCTGTAACGGTTAACTGCGGCGCACTGGATTTGGTGAAAACCAGTGTCTGTTAGGTATATAGCATTTACAAGTAAAAGTAACCTTTCTGTAAATCAAATTCACCTTTTTATAAATCAAATGCACCCTTCTTTGTAAACCAAGAAAAAATGCGGAGAAATGAAGATTTCTGTATGAAACGCAGTTTATTATCAAGAAATTGTAATTTATCAATAAATAATAAAGGAATGAAATGAAAAATTAATTATGATTAAATCAAATGATTTAACGAAAAATCACGAAAAAACTATTATAATTAAGTGGTAGGGTAAAGACACCAGTTGTTGGCATAACGAAAATGTTGCGGTATTTTCCCAATAAATTTCTCATTTATTAGCCAGTCCTTACGCTTCAAAGTTTTCCTCGCTTGTCAAGATCTCCACGACCGGTTTGTGCTTGGACTGCTGCAGTATCGGCGAAAGTGCTGTTAGTTTGCGTCTCCCGGGGGCCTACACGTGTTTAAATCATCAGTCTTCTCTGCACTTTTCTCGGTTTACAAACAAAGGTGAATTTGGCTTGGAAATGCTATAAGTATATGGCAGTGATTGCGCCTGCATAAACTGTCCACATTTTTTTTAGTGGTACCTGTTTGACGGGTTGTTGGGAACTGGTCCATAGTGGCGCACTAGCGCAGGATGCTTTTGTCGTTACCAATGTTCTGTTACCCACATATTCACATAATATAAGTAGTTCGGTACTGATCCCTACTTACCTACAGCTGCTTTCACTTGATCAGTGTTTTTGCCCCTTCAATAATTGTGGTTTGATTTGCATGAGCATCAGTAGTTTTTGTTTTTGTACCCATTTGATTTGTACGTGAGCTCCTTGCTGAGTTTTAGGTAGGTAACCGCATAATCCGTTCATTCATAACTTACATGTTTTCCGCTTTTCAGTCATTCGACGAGGCTCCTCGCTGCCACCACTCTGAGGAACGTCCTTGGGACGAGGAACCTGGCTGAGATTCTGTCGGAGAGGGAAAACATCTCTCACACGATGCAGGCTTCTCTGGATGTCGCTACTGAGCCTTGGGGTGTCAAAGTAGAACGCGTAGAAATGTAAGCGATAAGTAGGGGTAGCTCTCGGTTATGAGATGGTACATAACTATTTCTGGTTGGAGACGATACTACGCTCTGTAGGAGCTTCTGCTACCGTAGAGCAGCAGATTGTGATATTGAATGTCGGATATCTATGGCCCTGTTACGTACACCAGGAGTGGCTTTGGTAATGGGGCTCAAGATCTTGTCAGACTTACTGTAACACGTCCGTCTTTCGTAGTCCTGTCTTAACTGCCCCTGAAATAAGTGAAAGACTGCTGGCCTGTGTGCGACAAATCTAACTCAAGGTCTGACTTCCTTATTTCCTATGCGAACAAAATTCATAAACATCTATCCCAGAGCCGGAGGAATAAACCTTATCAGCCTTATCAGGTGGAATAAACCGGTTCCCGTGAGATCACCGAAGTTAAGATACCTCGAGCCTGTATGGGTGACAGCCGTGACACGTGGTGACATGTCCAAACATGACCCATGTAGCTGTTGGGCGAACCCCTCTCCACTCAAGGGGGCGAGGCAATGATTAGCCAAGTAAAGAGCGAAATGATCAGATCGAATTCTGATCCTCTCATTGGAGGACAGCTGATCACGTCCGCGACGCTGGCAGGGCAGTCGGACGAAAAGCCCCAGCCTGGAATGACTGTTTACATTACTTTTTTTTTAAACTCTTTTACATCTATCCCACAGATGTTTAAACGTTGAAAAGTGGATACCTGCTCTTTCACATTCAAAAGCAACGGGTAAAATGACCCTGTAGGGCTATTTTTGAACTTTTAAGAAATTTAGAAAAATAAATGTGACGTTAATTTTTGTATTGGAGGTGAACATTTGGCATATTTTCACAAGCACTCAAAAAAATCAATAAAAATATATATATTTTTTTAAATATTCATCAGATAGCTAAGAAGTGTTGAATTACATTGAAATCTGATTATCAGAAAACCATCTCATAATCGGGGACTTGACCTTACTAAGCTACACATTTCTCTCAAATACTTTGCTTCTGCACGGTGACTACGAGGAAGGATGATACCAGATTTTTTAAGGGACCCCCTACTAAACAGCAATCATGTGAACAGTCTGCGAGTGACCTTACAGATAAAGTACATTTAATCCCTTAAATAATTACTAGTTGGTGCCAACTTAATCCTCGTAGCCATGGTGTATATAGTGCTTATAAGTAAGTATAGTTCTGCAAAAAATGCAGTATGGGTATTTATTAGTATGTAATTTGTAGGTTCAAGGAAAATACTCCCTGCTCCCATTATGTTCAGTGTCTCAGCTTGAAATCCACGCCATTTTTCCATGTCTGTACAGTAAAAACTTGATTGGGGACCAAGGTACGTCGTACAGTCGAAAAAGTCTGTTAAATAATCGAGAGGTAAAATCGAGTTTTTAGTGTAATTTACTGTAGGTAATACGTTGGACCGAATTTATCATTTGATTTTTTTGTACCAATTCAATAAAACAACTGCAATTAAATCCGGCAGAAAGGATGTGAGGCTGCCAGTACAGATGCAGAGAGCAATGGCTGCTGAAGCAGAAGCAACTAGAGAAGCTCGTGCCAAGGTCATTGCTGCTGAGGGAGAAATGAAGGCTGCTCGGTCTCTAAAGGAAGCTTCTGATGTCATTGCTGAAAGCCCTGCTGCACTGCAGGTTTGTAATATTGATAAGTTATGCCTGGGACTGTTTGCAAACCTGTCTCATCTGTTTAGATAGGAATGTGGCAAGTCTGTCTGGGGAACACCTCATGTTCCTGCAAATTACCTATGCATATTTTTGAATCTGTGGATGCTGCAGGGGTACCGTGAAAAACCCAGTGATGGAACTGGAAGTGCCTCATGGTCCTGCAGCCATAGTGTTGTGCAGGCATAGTATCGTCAGGCCCTTGGAGGGAAAATATCACTCCCACTACATTATGTGTTAGCACAACGTGGTTCGAAGTGTAAGGGCGCTTCAGGCTGTCCTCTCAGCTCTTCAAAACCACTTATGAAACCTGATAGCTGTGCGGTGCTTTAATTAGACCTCACAGACCCAACAGTGGGCCGCTAACTCTCCATTGTGTTGAATTAGGAGAGGGAGAGAAATGGGATGAGAACCCTTCTCATCCAGACTCGTATTTGTAGGCGGGGCATCCTATTCACTGGCCCTTGAAATTAGAAAAATCAACTCCCATTACTTTACGGTGTACGTACTTCAAAAACTGTCACTTGTCGAGTACAATGCCCATATATAGCAGTAGTCTAGTAAGCTGTAAAAATTTATATTAGGGGAAAATATGAGGATCAGTCCCAAAATTATTGCCATGAGCAGCCTACTCGAGGGAGTTGGGGCAACTCCTGGATAATCTCTGAGAGCTGGTGTTTATGGCATCCTGATAGATCATGAATCCTTGAACCTAGAAATCGTTTCATGGCAATCTCATGTGCATACATTTCGATGGCGAGGTTTTCTCCCTGAAAGTCCATGACCGAGCTGCCTTGGGATTGGCCAAGCATAATTAACATATATTCGGGAGGAATCCGTCGTCACTAGCTGATTGAGTACTGGAGGTAAGGAGGAGTCGGTGTAAGGACATCATCATCAGCCCGTCAAGAAAATACCAAACACAAGTTTGAGCATGTGCCTAAAAGGTCGGGCTCTGTCCCCAAACATATTGGCCCACCGGTTTACCAGCGCAAGTGCAAACGTATTTTTAGCCCATTTTAAAAAAAATAATAATAATAAAGTCGAATTTGACCTGTTTCTGTGTTTTTAGCGTGTTCTCAAAGGAAATGTAGCTATTTGGTTTGTTCGGAAAACTCAAAGAGACCAAAATTCCGGATGATTTACTTCCGGTAGTTGCGGTTCGCCACAACCTGGTCCTGTATGGCAATCATGAAACCTTCGGTTTCGACATACAGGGAACCAGTCACCAACCATCTGCAAGAGGCAGAGCTGTTGACATCTTTTGTCAGGACTGAGGTGGGTAATGCCCTCCTCGGTCTGTGTGTGCCCAGTGCTGACCCTCTTGGGGGAAAGTGGTTGAGGATGTGGCCAAAGATGAGGCCTGGAGAGCAAAGGTGCTGCATGGGTGATTCCGTGCCCAGCTCCTGTTCCCAGCGGTCGACAGCTGTGCATGGAATTACCCATGCAGCTCCTTGGCTCCCCAGGCCTCATCTTTGGCCACGCACAGACTGAGGGGGGTAATGCCCTCGTCCACCTGACAAACTGCGTTTGCAATGGGGCTGATGGTAACGCGACCAAGAAAGTACTCCCGAAGCCCGCCCGCCTGCCAATAGCAGATGTTGAAGATGTCAGGAAATCCCCGACCCCCAATACTCCGTGGAAGCGTGACCCTCTCAACCGCCGACTTGGGGTCTTGAGCCCGGAAGGCAGTCGAGTGAGTCCTGACTAGGCTTTCCAAGAATGCAAGCTCAGTCACAACCCCAAACGAGTCTTCGGGCACTTCTCAAATCAGGTCTCAACTCCAGCAACATGGCCAGGGTCATTCACATCTTCGGGAGCCTCCCTGCTGTCATACTGCTTTGGGGTTGTGAAGTGTTGTGACTGAGCTCAGTAGAGTGTTGTGACATCAGCAGGGAGGCTCCGTAGATGTGAATGGCCCTGGCCATGTTGCTGGAGTTGAGACCTGATTTGAGAAGTGCCCGAAGTCTTGAGCGAAGCCTCTCAGAGTCCGCTTAATGGAACCACGGTCAAGGCCGGCTGCCTCCGTGTACCCTAAGTACTTGTAACACTGACCCTCCTCCAGGGAATCGATTGAGGAGGCGAATGATTATTTTATTATTATTTACTTTTTTTAATGCTTTCTACCGTTAGTAAACCCAATGTTTAGGAACCTATCATCTGGCAGTTGGGAACCAGCCTGTCACAAAAAAATATTTCTTAACATTTCTCCACTTGACCGGACGCTTTTCCTGTTCCAGCTCCGCTACCTCCAAACCCTCAACACCATCTCGGCAGAGAAGAACTCAACGATTGTGTTTCCCCTTCCAATGGACATAATCACACCTTTCCTGGGCGGCTTGAGGAAGGACAAGTAGGAGCAGGCTTTGATGCCGGGGGAGGGAGGGGGGAAGTTGAGGAGGCTTCCCGCCCCTCTCAAGGTGCTCGCCATCGCCTACTCGCTCATAATTTCCTCTCAGATCAACCCTCACCCCCGCGTGCCCACGTGTGACTGTCTAGCCTGCTCCCACTACAGACACTGAAACCCAATCGTGTGTCTGTAGTTACATTATTAATATTTCTGTTTTGAATAATATTCCAAAAGTATAATACAGTAATTTAGAAATGAACGGATACAAATCCAGATTTCCTTTTGAATCCGCCATGTTTAATCATTGTTTGTAGATCCATGGCTAAAGATTTCATAAAAGGGAAATACAGAAAAGGCAGAACCTTGCGAGAACGTACGGAACTGCCATTGGATCTCAGTAGTTCTCACCCTTCTGGTTTCATTACACGAAGATTCATGAAGAATTCGGCCAGCTTAGAGTGCCCTCCCTGCCTTCTGTGTTTCTTTTTCTGACCTCTACTCTTGTTAGGTGATGATGAATTTCTTTCCACTTTTATAATAATAATAGGTAGGTTCTACATCTACCGATCTTAAATATCTGTACATTTCAATAAGACGCGAATTATATTGTTGAACAAATATCATTTAGAGAATTAGGTTAAGAACTTGTTCCAAATCAATCCAAACATTTCCTAATCCATTCAAGAACCAAGACTCTATTACGCCATCAACAACGCTTGAATTGCTTTGGAATAAATTGAGCCGAACGAGTTTCGGTTCAATTACATTTTTGTAGAACATGTTAAAACTGAATAAACTAGTTATTTATCATTCAACCTCTGTTATCTAAGTAATCTACACAGTGCGTTCCGTGAACATTTTGACGCCGAACCAGTCCCTCACTTTTTACTTAGGTACTTAGGTATTTGTTATGACTCGAAGTTTTACACTTATCAAAGCACTGAATAACTTGTTACTAGCGTTGTTTAAAAAAAAATCTCTATATATATATATATACCTTATACCTATATACACATAGCTACATATTTAGAATAAATTTCAATACCTCATCGGTACTTGTTACACAAGTTAGTTATAGATCATCGTTTTCAATTTAGCCGTGGTCAGCTTTTGTTGTGAAGTTCTGAACAGGAATTTTCCCTAACATTTTTCAAACTACAGTATTATAATAATTATATATACCCGAATTCAAATTCATTGTAACGGTTTTGTTCAGAATCGATATGAGCAGTTTTAATGAGAAACCATGAGCCTTTGTTTTGCACTTTGATGAGTACCTAGGTACGTATAAGCTCATCTTTATGCAGTCCACTGCGTAGACTGTTATAAGTAGACGAAGGTTATTACGGGTTCTAAAGCATTATTCCTTATTAATTCTCTCTTTTCTCTCTTTTAAAACATGGAATTTAATGAGTTCTAAGCTTTCTCTCTGTGCCTTTTAAATAAACCGTTTTTTATTATATCTACCTATTCATTTTTCGTTCATTCATTTTCAAGTACCCTACCTACTTATATTACTGCTTCCCAACTACCTACTTAGTTAGATTCTGTTTGCCTTTGCCAGGTTTGAGTTGAGCAGCCGTAGGCGGGGATTCAACACTTAGTGTTGCAGGGGACTTATCGGCCTCTGTACGTAAAACGAAGGATAGGGGGATTTCTTAGTTTTGTTAAAACCTTGTCTGTTTTTGGTACCAACAAAATGGGTGGGGGGGGGGAATAGAATAATAAGGATGGTACAGTACCTAATTTATAGATGATACGTGCCATGTAACACTAATATGATAATACTGAAAACAGATGCTTAGCATGTTAACTTGTGATTGTACGATTTATTGGTATAACTGAAGACCGTGGCCGGAAAACAGAACTTTACGTATCTGAAATTTAACTGGAGAGCTTAAAAAAAACCCAGGTGATCGGAGAACCAGCGGCTCTGATGGAACGTACTTTAAATATTCATAGTAGCGGTTAGGGATGAGGCGTTCAGCACTGAACGGATCACTAAAGAGTTGACGTTTTCACTGAACGGCCGATCCTAACCTCACTCCATTTTCACAACTCCTCATATCAGTCCCACGATCTATGTTACTACCGCTCCTCCCTTCCCCGCTCGCTGTTCCTCCATTTTCACAGCTCCTCAGTTCACCCGTTCTTCCGCCTCGTCTGCGTTCCTAACTCCTGTTCCCCTCCCAACTCCCACCAGTTCATCGACCCCTCCCTTTGCCACTCGTTTCTGATCATTAGCGAGGCTTGTTACTTATTAGATTCCAGCGTCATTTTTGATTGTGATGGATTTTCCAAACCACTGTGATTTTGTATGAAAATATATATATTAGCCTATTTGTATAATTTCATTGAATCAAACCTATCAATACCCTGTTTTCGTGATTTTTAGGCCGGGATAATTAGAATTTGGATTAGGGACTCGGTTGAACGGGTGAATGTGTCCCAAAGAACGCATCTCGGAACTGGTGGAACCGAACGCATTTTACACGTTCTAGTGTTTAGACTGTTCATCTTTGGGATCGTGACGCAATTTTCACCACTACCGTCGTCATGATATGGTAAAACGGGGTTTTTATCAATGGAGGTGCACTCCATTGATTAGGAATCAATGGAGAGGACCTTGTGGAGGATATTGGCATGTGAAACTGAGTCAAAAAAAATGTAACAGACTGTTTTTCGGCCGCGGTCTTCAATTATGTCTACCAATTTAATGGTTCTAAAACGAATTGCAACTAATTTTTGTTTGTATTTATGTACTTTTTCTTTCCATCGAATTTATTGGAATTGTATCAGTATTGAAGAAATTCTGTATGTTTGTACCATTGTCAAAGTGTATGTATATGAACTTTAAGAAAGTAGGATGAGGATCTGTGGAATGAATGACAATATGCTCATAATTATCATAAATAATGAGTTCTGGGTGGATATAATTTACTGTTAACCCACAAGACTAAAGCTCAACAAGTGCATAACATTTTCTGCTACAAAAGCGTGGAAGATTCTCAGCCCCCTAGTCATAGTAAGTAATTGAACTTTCAACCCAACCCCAAACGATATTAGCAGTAGGTAGATACCCTCGTAGGTAGGTAACTACTTCATTATATTATAACTAGTTAATTGGGCCTAAGCCTAAGGTCCATGGCCTCTGTGTGGGTGCACGAGTGGAAACCTTGGACTATACCAATACTAGGCAGATGCCTACGCCCATAAATACTTGAATAGTCAGCACTAAAGTACCTTCATCCTGTATGCAAGATCAACCTTGTAGGTCTGAAGGCTCCATGGGAAGTAAGCTGTCGCACACACTAGGCCTCAGATCTGTAGAGTTTTTGCAAGCCACTTGTGTGCTACGTAGATCTTCCTCCTGAAGTCAGGATACAAGACCTTGAGGATCCGTATGACGTGGAACTTCCCACGTCTGCAGTCTGTAGGAAAAATGCGTTGTGCGGCAACCTGATGCGTAACCTTCCCAAGTTATAACCAGTTCATTTCAGCAGCGACGACCGACTGACGCACACAGTTCACAAAACAGGAAGGCCGGAACAAAAAAAAAAGATAAAATGAAGAAAAGTGAGTGACAAAAACTTAGGGAGAAGACTGAGGAAAGCTTTAGCGTCGCTCTAATAGGTATTTGATGTGACTTTAAAACTCGAATCGCCACGTATGCCCTTGCCAAAGCTACGTACGACGTCAAAAAATGTTAGCATCAGAACTGCTCGCTCTTGGCCAGTGTCACGTAGCCTGTAACGTAGTGGGTTGCAAAAACTTCGTATTCATGAGTTGATGCATCGATGGACGCCATTTTATATGTGGTGACCAATTTTTCTTCAAATTCATAGGTCCGAAGTGACCTCGTTTTTAAAATCGTAATTTCTTTCAATTTCAAACTCATGCTGGTTCCCAAGCGATTTTTATATTTTCGAACAGAAGGGACCAACATTTTCCTTGCTTCATAACGAAATTTTACTCCGGTGCTTTCATTTCGTCGAAATTATGATTACCTACAATAAACTATTCAATATGGATTTCTCGCTCTAATAACAAAATAATTTTCATATTTACATTATTTTCTACTTATATGTATTTGGTGTTTTTTTCAACGATGACCCTCGTTTGTACAGAATGGACACACGAACCCCATTATCTGCAGTGTGAAGCTGGGTTCACATGGAGTGTGGAAACGTGTAATGCGGACTGCGTAGTGATGGAGGGGGGCGTTCAGGGTCCCCCTCATATGGCTGGAGTGGAAATGCGTAATGCGGAGGCGAAAGAACAGACGAGAAAACGTGCTGGAAGGTTACAGAAGCTGCGCAATGGCCAATTGCACAGATGCGGGCTTGAGTAATTGTGGAAGGATATTTCTGGAGAGTATTTGGTACAATGCGCGTCAAAAGCCAACCTGCCTGTAGCCAACAGCCAATCAGATTGCTTTACACAGCCCGCATTACAAATCTTCAGTCCATGTGAACCCTGCTTTAGAACATATACCTACCTATCTTTTATTCTGTTAATGATCTAAAAATCAATTTACCTGAGTCCTGTCATTGAATACTGAGATGTAAGGTACAGATTTCATATTAAAGGTACATTATTATGTATTTCTTTTGTTCAACCATTCAGGTTTATTCCATATCATGAGCATTATTATCATGCCAAGATTTCCTTCCCTGCATTGCTCCAAAGAAAATATTAGTTCCTTTTCGAAATATTTTTGAGTACCTACCTATTTAATCCTATTGAATGATAATAATTGCGGTAATTTATTGTTGTAGTACATATTATAAAGATCTTCTAGTTTTAAATCCTTGTGAATTTTTCAGCGGGGAGATATCTCCTGTTTTTATCACTGTGCTATTTCCAACTCTCATACGAAGTTGATTTCCATGAATTTCATGATCAACAAGGTGTTGTATGATCGTTACTATTTACATAATTTGATTGGGCAAATAAATTCGTTTATACATTTCAAGTTGTTGTTCATTCGCCCCCTTATTTCCCACCAAAGCTGTTGATTTGAATCTTGTAAAAACCTATCGATCAACCAGTTTGAATTAGTTAATTTGAATCAGATTTTACCAAATTGTTGAATGTACTTAGATACCTGCCTGAGTTGGGGAAAGAACATATCTTGGGTACTTTTAACTCACGTTCCTATTTCGCCAACTTACGGTCCTTCTCTTGCGCCTCACAGAAGACATTAGAAAAAATGTTTTTTCCAGGTCTCTGGTCGCAATGTTTTATTGGATTTTGCTAATGCGTTCGGATCAGTTCATCACTCACTATTAATTCACGAACTAAAAACCTGTTATACATTTGGTAGCATTTCCTGTTCACTTCTTAAACCATTCTTATAAAATAGAAACCCAAACTGTTAGAGTTGGCTCTGTAATGTCAGATGAGCTTCCTCTCAAGTGTGGTGTGCCGCAAGGATCAGTTCTTGTGCCTGTGCTGTTTTCTTTATTCATTAATGACCTCCCCAAGTGCATTGCCTCATCTAGATACATTCTCTTTGCTGATGATTCGCAATTGTATACCCGATACACCTATAACCAAGTTGCTCATGCAGGCGATAGTCTCAACACCGACCTGAATAATATTAACCAGTGGGCTTACAATAATGGTATGTTATTGAACCCGAGGAAGAGCCAGGCCGTTTCGTTCTCTAGAGGGGCTTTTGACTTGGCCGGACTCCTGTGTCTCATAATTGATGGTGAAGCTATTATTTTTCGGGATCATGTTAGAAACCTTGGTGTGGTGTTTGATTCTCATTCGTCGTGGCAACAACATGTGGCTCTAATTTGCAGCAGAGTTTATTACGCCTTACATTTAATGAGACCGCTTAAAAAATGCCTCGTTCGGACCCTTGTCCTGCCATATTTTACGTACTCTGATGTAATTTTTACTACAGGATTGAGAGCAGATGCCATGAGGCGCCTGACAGTGGCATTCAACTCCTGTGTCAGATTTATCTGCAATGCCTCGAGAAGGGCGCAAGTCCTTACTATAACTGTTTGATTGGCTATGACATCAATGATTTCATGAAAGTAAATCTACCAGGGGCGTTGCGTCTAGGGATGGGACATCGAAATCGATATTATCGAAACATCGATGTTTTACTTCGATATTCCGATTTTTCGCCATCGATGCCTCACATTCGATAACATCGATATATCGATGTTATGGTCCGATAATATCGGCAGAAAACGCCTTTCAACCAGCTCTTGCGTCTTGGATCCCCTCCCCACTCTTGCTTGATCCACATGTTACTCCTTCTTCTTACAGGTCATAAAATACTCAAAAGTGCTCACTTCATCAATGACTTTATTTTCATTTTCAGAAATATTTGAGTAAAAAAAAAAAGAAACAGAAATATTTTATTCCGAATTCAGTCATTTACAAACTAAAAATAAAAAACATTCCAAATCTGAAATATATATGTACTTGATTAGAAAAATAACTCTTCGTCGAGTGACTGGAAGAAAACAAGTTTCTTCAGATTTTCTGCTTTCAGCCTATTGCGCTGGGGCGTCAAAATGTTGCCAGTTTCAGAAAACAAACGTTCTGAAGGTACACTCGTAGAAACGCGCAGAAGAGGGATATAGATATCGATATCGAAAATAAAACATCGTTATCGATGCTGTCTACAAAATATCGACATCGACATCGATATCGATATTTTCTTTCGATGTCCCATCCCTAGTTGCGTCCATAAGGCCACTGCCCCGGCACCCAAAAACACTAAAAAGACCAACCATTGTTCAGTTGAGCTCAGTTTCCCTCCGTACACTGTACCTAGCATTTTTCACAAAGTTCAACAGCGACTCGCCAGATTTCTGTGGCTATGGATATTCAATATTCTAGTACAGCATCCATGGTGGATCCTTAATGTTAGCTCCATAGACCAAGGATGTTATCAGAATAAAGCCACAGTAATCAAATCAATGTCCTGCAATCGAAACCTAGGCTCCTGAAACTGGCAGGTAGGTCCTGGGACATAGTGTTCCACGGCAACCGAGAAAAGTGGCCTGTCCGCGCATGCTCAGTCGAGTATAAATGTTGTTCACCTCCCCACTTCGGGCCCTGTCCCCAGAATCTTATTTCCACCTCAAAATCGTTCATTTCACAGTCGATTCAATCCCTTCGATTCAATATGTCATCTCGATACCAGATGCTTCTTCTTCCGATTTGTTTTTGTTGTCTCTGAATCACATTCGCTTTCTCTGTTGAGTCTGTTGTCAGTTTTCAGTTTTTTTGCGTCAAATTTTGTGCGTTTTGCGTTCGGTCCTGTTCCGATGACAGATTTGTATTTGACCTGTTTGCTGTCTGCGATCTTGTGGTTTGTGCATTGATCGGTGTCAACACAGATAGCTTCCTAGCTTCTAGTCAATAGCTTCTCCATTCAAGTAGGTACTGGCTGACGGGTCATTGTTTTGTTGTATTTTAGTTTACTATATTTTTGTAACACATGAATTCGGTGGCTAAGTTGCAGTAGGAATTTTGAGAAGGGTGTTTATTGTTGCCTCAAGGTATTTTGCAGACATATCCTATCTGTTGGTTTTGTGTTCTGGTCTGGTGCCCCACCGTTTTCAGACCCAACGCACCGCTACTGAAATCTACTTTGTTTTATTTTCAAATATATTAAAGGGGCTCATCCTGAGTATCTCAAGGGTATGTTTGCTTGCCCAAACTAGATCGGTTAGATCCTTGGGTCTCTTGATGCCACAGCAGTCCCCGTTTTCGGAGGCTTCTATTGGGGTGTGTGGTGTACGGCTTTGGAATACACTCCCCAGGGCTGTAAAGGAGTCACACACCTGTTCGATGTTCAGGAGGCCGTGTATGGCCCAGGAGGCGGTTATGGCCCACGTTACGGGGTGTAGTAGCCATTCATATTATCTTTCTTCTTCTTCTTCTTCATTCTTCTACCCTTCTCTTCTTCATTCCTCTATCTTTCTCTTCTTCATTTTTTCTTCATTCCTCTACCCTTTTCTTCATTTCTGCTCTCCTGTTTGATTTAATTTTCTCATTAATACGAATTTCCTATTCCTATTTCCTATTAATAATCTTGTACGCCAATTACCGACTAATTTTGCCATTGTGTACGCTAGGTGAGACCCAGGTCCTCTGTACACCAATCAGTATAGATTAATCAACTAGTACTAGACTATCGGGAAGGGAAGTTTGATAGCATAACATTCCTCCAAACAGTGGCCGGACATTACGAAAAAAGTGACAAGTTAGGAAAAACTTACGTGAAGAAAGTGACATAGTATGATGAGGACGGGATCTCCCTGCTGATGGTACGTATCATCTATTATGTTCTGTTTCTACATAATAAATTTTTTCGCCGGATTTTGCATTTAAGTTGTGTACCTAGTCAACCTTCACGGTGCAGATTACCTGTATATGTAAAAGTTAATGAAATTCAAAAATAGAAGGTAGTAAAGTATGACGGCGCAATTGCTATAGCCTCTACCTCCCGTGCAGTTGCTATAAAGTGCAGTTGTACTCTGCTTCGGCGCAGTTGCAATATCCCCATCCATTTAGGGTTTTCCTGGGGGGGGGGGGGGGACTCGAGGGTATTGACCACAGAAAACAATGGATCCACGCATCTATGCAGGTAAATAATAAACCGTTGTGTAATAATTTGCAGCGCTTTTTCCTTTGGATGTTTATAGCTTTGATATGGGAAACTATTGTTCTTCGCGGGATCGCAAATGGATTGAACCATTGAGGAAACCATTTTTTTTTCACCTAGATTGGCCATTCGCCCGCTGTGCGACGCCGATGTGCCACTCAGGTCTCAACAAGCGCCCTGTCAGGCCTTAATGAGTACTCTGGTACCATTAGTTATTAAAATCCCAAGCCAAATTAATTTAAAACCGTTAATTTAAATTCTCAATAATTACTCAACGGTTTATTACACACAGGTTTATTAATCACCTTATGCTTCCTGAATCACAACAAATAATTAATGAACTGAATCCCGCGCATTTTCATGATTGTGTAATTCCCGGGCCGGTTCCAATACGCGATTTAAGGCTTTCCTCGGGGGCTTTGACAATTCGCTCCTTAAGCCATGCTGCATGACTGGAATTTTTGATTTTTGACATAACAGACATGTAATTTTGACATTTTTAATTTTTGATATTTCAGTGGACGAACAACTAAAAATCGAAATCAGTTACTGCAAGGCGGTCGAGCTGTCTGCTGTCTCGATGCTGATGGATGCGCACCTATTGGATGCAACGGGCAGCTCACCAGCTGTGCGGGAGTAAAGCAAGCGTATTGGCCTCTCAATTAGAGATACAGACCCTTGTACGCTTTGATTTTAGCCTGACTTAGTTTTCTTCTCCTCAGTCACTGAATAAATAAAATAATTATTAAATTAATAATTTTATTAATTTAAAAGCCTGGCAGCCTTGTGTATGAGTAGAGGACGGTCTCAGAACTGGCAACACTGCTCGCTGCCTATAGCCATTTTGGTTTTTGGTTGCGGAGTTACTACCTTGTTGATAAGTTTTGTTCGTATTTTTTTTTACTGTTGTTTTAATTATTTTGTTGATGTTTAAATCGATAAGTTCCGATAAATGGTAAAATGGGCTCGCTCTGTGCGTCGCCTGGTGTGCGATTGTTGTGATCTGAACGTGCCCTCTGATGATGTTATCTGCTAGTCTGGCTGCTGCGAAACGTAGTATCCTACTTTTCACCAACCAGCAACCATGGACCATACTGGATTTGAAGGTATGTGATACTACCGTATGCGTTTACACACTTTCTGGTTATTCCGATTATCAGTCTTACTACTGAGTTAAATAATGATTACACTTATTGCGGTGTTGAATTTGGACGCTCCGTTGTCTGTTCTGAACTTTTCCCATCTTCCCGTGGGGATTTGGGTTACAACGCCCTGAACATAAACGTAAATCACCTGAATTTGCTCGGCCTGCCTTCACAACGATTATTCTGTGAGATTTGAGTGGTATTTTTTTGCTTCGTACCCATTACCGACTAAGGTATCGTGGTATTCTATTATGGTACTGGTATACTACGTTGGTATTTGCTGTTATTCCTAAATAGATCAGCAGACACTTCAAAATGATTTCAAACTGTGGGAACGTGAAAACGTGATACCGTAACTCTTGGGTAGCTGCTTGATAGCCTTGTTTGGTACATGGAGGTCCCTCTGATGAGGATAACACCGGCCATTCGTTGCTAGGAGGTTGTTGCTACCTAAGGTGGCCGGACCCTCCATCACCGTAGTTAGATGCATTAAATCAAAATTTTTTTTAATGAATAGAACTGAATAAGCAAGGCGCCTGCCTTGTTCGTTTTTGACCTCTCGAAAATGCACTAAGGTTGTAGGATTTTCCAAATTCCAAAGGATTTACTTGGTTAGTAAAGCAGGGTTCACATCCATCCGGAAAGCTATCCGGAACGTGCGTACGAGCAGCTGATTGGTTGGACATCAGCTGTGGAGGGGGGAATATTCTTTCCGGAGAAGCACTTTTGAAGCGAACTGTACGCATCTGATTTTTCAGATATTTTCCGCTCCGCATCTGCGCACTTCACTACTGCGCATACAGAATGGCGTCGGCAACCGAAACAGCTGTGGGAGGAAGCGCGGGAAACGAGTTGTCAGCCAAAATTCCGGATGGTTATGAACGCCTTCCCAACTTCCGCGATTCCCCTCCATCCCTTCCACTGCTTTTCACTAGCTTCCCCTATCCGTATTTCCGGACGGCTCCGGATGGATGTGAACCCTGCTTTAGAGGAACCTCACTTGGCCAGAAGAAGCCGCCAGAGGCCTGATGAGACGTCATTGCCTGGTCTTGCAAGGTTTTACGGTTGCAACCATGCTTTGCTTGCCAAGCCTTCAAACTCATTTTCCCCATTTATCATTGTTGGGTATTGGTATTATTATTGCGTATATTATGACGACAGAGGTACGTTTGTTGACAGGTTTAGTGTTGTATTTATGATGGAATCACCCCCATCCTGCTCGGCATGGACAGGTCTTTCAGCTGAAGTTAATCGCCCACCCGTCGTCCGAAGTGCGTCGTTGTCAAGTGGAATCGACGTAAGTTGCAATAATACATCAATTATAATTGTGGAATAGGTTGACAGTACCTAATAGCTCTGTTGTACACCTAAAAATATTGTCATGAATGGTTTCCCTTGTTCTTCCTTGAAGGATTTTCCATCAATGTCGATGTTTGTGACGTAGTTTTGTCTTTTGAACTCCTCTCGAATTAGCAACAAAAACCGAAGTATCTGGCTAAAGACACTAGAGAACTTGATCTACCTACCTATCCTGGTCAATTTTCATGTCGGAAAAATTGTCCAGCCTTCTTCCAGTTTGGCGGCTAAAGGTTCTCGCACACTATGCGGGAACAGGACAGGAAACGCCGTGGATAGGACGCGGGATGCCGGCCGGCTGCGGCTGTCCCGTCCTGCGCCTATACCCACACCAGGCAGGACGTTCCTCAACTCTCTTTCCCCCACCGCTCGCCATACTCCCCTCGTTTCAAGATCTCCTGGATCTCAAACAACATTTTTGTCCCATTTGCTTCTTAGAGTGAGAGTAGCATACAAGTTTAATTCATGAGTGATTCATCATCATCTTCTGAGGAAGAAGCTGTAGTTACGACTATTCTGCTCACCGAACCTAATAAAAGGATGTGGGTTCATGACCATCATAAGAAGCGAGATGAACTTGGAAAGCTCAGTACGACTTTTGAGGACCTCAAAAACGATGCTCATAAATTTTTTACCTACTACCGAATGAACTATGAAAAATTTGAAGAGCTGTTGGGTATGGTTGAACCACATATTACGAAGATGGATACCAGATTCCGGAAATCAATTAGTCCACGAGAAAGACTGGCTCTCACATTGAGGTGACATTTTTTGATCGCCCTTTAACATAATGCGCTTGAAACTTGGACATTGATGCACTGAACATTTTGGTGCCTAAAATATGTATAGGTACCAATCGAAAAAGTTCCAGTCATGCAGCATGATCATGAGTGAATTTTGAATAGAAGATGAGATACCTACCAACCCCTCGTCATATTTATGTTTTTTTTTAAATCACGTTTAACACGGTTTTTAGCAATTTTAGTGACAACATAACTTGAGTTTGAACACTTAATTGCGAGCAAAACATTGCCAGTTTTTCACTTTTTGTGTGATGTCCTCCATCAGGGAATCAAGAAATGACCAGGCAATTGGAGAAACAGCGCCTATTTTAATTGAACAAATGATAGTTATGAATGAGAAATGTACCTTGGACAAGGGAAGGCGGGCATGGGGAAGGCGAGCGTGGGAAAGGCGGGCGTGAACGTGGAGAAAATTTGGACGGTGGAGGGAGAACGTCCCGTGCCAGGACGCGCCGTTTTTCGCTTTGAGAGCGATCGCGCCGCAACCCGTCCTGTTCCTGCCCCATGCCGTGACCGCCGCGTCCCACCTAGTGTGCTTATCTACGTTCAAATACACAGAAGCGAAAAAATACGGCCCGCGTCCCACGGCTGTTTCCCGTCTTGTTCCTGTCCTGTTCCCGCCTAGTGTGTGAGGACCTTAAGGGGGTTGAAGTGGCGAACACTGACACTTCGACCTGGCAAATTGTGAGGACTGGCACCTTAACTTGTATTGGAGGGATCAGTGATCTCTTCAGTGATACCTAGAGGTGGCTCAAGTTGAGATGTCTGATAATCTCGTGTTTCCCCCACTCCTCTTCCCCTTAACCGCCAAAATGGGGTTTGGCTATCCCTTGAGCTAGGTTCGCATGGAGATGCAATTCCGGACGGCAATTCGGTACGGCAAGTCGTTCTGCAATGCTATTGGCCAACGCAAAATGGATTATTGCAACGCAATGTCATGAATACTACATCAAAATCTCCAGATATTTTCCGCTGTCGGATCCGTTGCCGTATCTGTGCAGAGGTTACTGCGCACACATCTCCTGTTGGGGTTTTCAGCCATATTGGAATTCGACATTCTTGGTTGACTTTGCCGGTTAGATTTCCGGTTATCATTCCGCTGCCATGTGAACGCCTCTGAGGTAAAAAATGAGGCGAATGCGCTTCCATTAGGATTGCCGTCCGGAATTGCATCTGCATGTGAACCTAGCTTTAGTCTTGGTACGCATGTGCTTGAAGTGTACTTTGGCTTGAAATGTCAGAAAATGCAAAAATCGAGGGGTTTTCCCCTCTTCATGGTGGTGGGGGGGGGGGATACTACCACTCAGTAGTGTGTACTGCCCAGGTACCTTGAGGTTGAGATATCACAAAGTTAGTCAACTTTAGTCATCAGATAACCCTTGATTCTGGGTTGTATGTCGGGTCGATTTTTAGTATGTACTACTCTCAAGTAGGTATTGATATACTTGATAAATAGCATATACTTGTAAAGAGACAAAACTGTTAGTTATTACGCAGGGCTTATCCTACGTTGTAAGTTATATTCACAACGTAGGACTAACCATTGTATGTGGAGAACTTGAAGGAATTTAGTGGTTCGATGCTCCACGACACGGGAATAATCTAATGTCTAGCAGCATGCGAAAGGAACGAGGACGCTACTTTGCCTATGTTTTATTTACCTACTCTTATACATGTGAATATTCCGGATAAAATATTCTGTTCTCTTGAGATATGACAAGCGTAATACAGCATGAAATTCCTGATAATCTCGATATTTAGGATTCAATTTATGAGAGGCGGTTCGATAGCTGTTGGACGTGGGGGTGGCTGCGCCTTGGTACTACGAGGGTGGATCAAATATAAACGGGACTTTTTTTTTTAATTTTATTCGTCAGACAATAAAAACCAGGTATATGTCACTTTTCTACATAGTCTCCTGCTTTCGTGACGCATTTTTCCTAGCGAGTGGGAAGTTTTTTAATCCCAGCATCAAAAAACTATGAAGGTTGCGTCTGAAGCCAATTGCGCACGAACCCCTCGACCCCCTCATCAACCTCGAATCGTTGTCCGCCTAGCGCTTCTTTAAGCAGCCCAAACAAGTGCAAATCACAGGGCGATGGGTCAGGGCTGTAGGGAGGATGATCAAATGCAGTCCAATGCATTTCATCCAATTTTTGAACAGTTAGAGCTGCAGTATGGGGCCTTGCATTGTCATGGAGGAGGATGTCGTCACGAAATGTTTGATTCCGTCTTTTGTTGCGATATGCAGCCCTCACCTGAGTCAGCAGCTCACAATACTCGTAGTAGGCAGCATTGATGGTTCTTCGCTCATGCAGAAAATCAATGAGCAAAACGCCTCGATAGTAGAAAAAAACAGTTGCAAGGACCTTGCCAGCAGACAGTCGAGTTTTCGCTTTCACTGGGGCGGCTGTCTCCCCCTTCCTCCGCCACTCCATACTGGCTTGCTTCGATTCGGGTGTGTAATGATGGACCCATGTTTCGTTGCAGGTGACGATGCTAGCCAAAAATGCTTCCCCTTCTTCCTCAAACCTTGCAAAAAGCCTCCCTCTGACAGACCTCCAAACGTCTCAACTTCTGATCTGCAGTCAAAAGGCGAGGGACCCATCTGGCACACACTTCACGGAATCCTAGGTGCTCTGTAATGATCGTTTGGCAGCTCCCATAAATTATCCCTACCTGCTCAGCAATTTCGGAGACAGTCACATGTCGATTACCTTCAAGAATGTCGTCACGAACCGCTTGAATGTTCTCATCCGTAATGCTGCTCCGGGGACGACGATCGTGTTCCTCATTCTCTACTCGTTCTCTTCCCTCCTGAAACTCTTTGTGCCAGGCAAGCAAACGGGTCCTAGAGAGGGTTTGGTCCCAGAACTGGGCGGTCAACCTTTTTGAAAAATTTCTGAAGGTTTGACTCTTTCAAGGGCAAGAAATTTTATGATAATTCGTTGCTCAATCGAATGCGATCACTACTCATGAAAGGTCGTAAAGGGGGAGACGCCCCCCTCATCCACCTTCTAATGAACCTGTCCAAACAATCTTGAAGTGACGGCTTCTGTCAACCGTAGGCGCTCATAGGTCAAAGTCCCGTTTATATTTGATCCACTCTCGTAGTAGTGAAGTGTGTATCATACTGTTGGAGAATTTTGAGCTTCATGTGGTTCCAAATTTGATGTTGAACTATGTACTCGTCAAGAGTGAAAACGGTGCCGAAGACTGCTGAGAAGTCAAGGCTGTTCACCTAGGGGCAGCGTACGAACTAAACGCTTCGGCCGCGGTTCGTCGATGAGCTGGGCCGCTTATCATTGATATCACTTTGAGACCTTCCATCAACAAAATATCCATAGAGTACTATTCTTTCATAGTGCTCTGTAGAAGAAACGTTTGGTTTCATACACCTAACATACAACTATCTGCCTTGAATGAGCTGTTCCCTAAAGAATGTTGAACTGACGTTTTGCCGGATTCATGCACATGTTCACGATCTATGATGTTTTTCGAATCAAACACGGCTACTTTCCTCCCGGTGTCCTCGGAAAATCTAAAACTCGCAGCGAGGACTCGACGTGTCGGATCTTGCGCCTTTTGACCTCAGAATCGGATTCAGCACCCTCTAAAACCCCTGTATCCCATCAGCTCCAAACTCCGAGTAGTTTGGCAAGAGTAAGCCAAAGAAAAAACGCGTGACGTCATCTGAAATGTATCTCCCACTCACTGGGTTCCTACGCACGGGAGCGAGAGGGCAGTATGTACCAGATGACGTCACACGCGTTTTCCTTCCCCCCCTTTTTCACCCACTTGCGTTCATTTCCGACCCGTCGTACAGCACCTTTTTGGAAAGCTCTCTGTTATATCTACAATTTGAAAGAATAAAAGCCCCTTCTTGGTAGATGAACCGTTGTGTAATAATTTACCGTTGTGTATTAATTTACCCGTCAATAATACTTCAACGTTTGTTCAAGTTTCACAAGTACCTGCCAACAAAATCCAATAGTCCATCACTTACCAAATGAAATAATATCGCAGAACAACCAACTCGACTTCATACAGCCATCCTTGATTATAATCAGGTGCTCCCTAGTGATGATATCCGGGCCGGATTTATACCGTTTGATTCGCGATCGTGTTGACGAAGCTTTTTGGTTCAAATTAAAGGCTGGACGTACAATGCTCCGGGTCGCAAAAAATTGTTTAGCTCAAGACAAATTTAATAACGAAAAAAAACCATACCCTTCTATCGAAAGTTTTCGAGATACTGCGTTCTGAAAATTTCAACCCCTATTTTGAACCCCTTAGAAACGTCTTACAGTAACGCCGAGCTTCGAGGACCAACTAGACCCCGAACGGAACCTATAACCCGAATTTCATCAATTTTGTTTCATGGTAACTAAGAAAAGTGGCCAGTACGGCGTGCGGTGGACAGACAGAAATTATTTTATTGCATTTTCGGATTCTACATACCTTGAAACGTAAACCATCAAATTTTGAGAGGGGGTTAGAATTTTTTTTTTCATACTCGATTCCAATGGTTCATTATTGAAAATAATAAACCAATAAATAAAAAATGCAGGTCTATTCCTCGTGCAATCAGATAAGAAAGTCGAGTGATGCCTCGCTGATGTTTTCCAACTTAACTCTTCAATGAAATTTGGAACGAATTGACGGTCGACGATTGTCGATCGTTACATTCATACTGAAGAGATTATGATGAGATTATGTTAACAAACTCGCGACAACCTTCTTGTAATCGAATTCGAAGAACCTCAGGCGATAGTCGGTTACCGACTTTCCGCGGATAGGCCCCTCAGTTGTGGTCTGGACTCTGACTCATCCCGTTCCCACCAGCCAATGTGGGACCTTCCCAGGCCTCAACTGATGGCGTCATCTTGTGAATCACTCACTTTCATCTTTGGGAGTCGTTGCAGATATAGGATAAGTATTCCTTGCAGATCCAACCAGAGATTATTGTTGGATTCTATCACGGAGAATCTAATGAAATATTGGGTAAGTGCACGTTGTTGGACACTCATTCGTCTACCAGTTCAAGTCCAGATAAGTCGGTACGTTCCCAAACTTGAAAGATCCAAGACTCAATACAACTCCGAAGCATACTCTTATAGACAAACGAAAAATAATTTAAATTCCAATTGTTTTGAATATGCGACGTCTTACAAAGCCTTCGTGTTCATTCTGTTTGGAAATGCCAGTTTGCAAAATAAACAGCTTACTATAGTTTGGCGTTCCCAAATGTTCCCAAACTTGAAAGATCAAGACTCAATACAACTCCGAAGCATACTCTTATAGACAAACGAAAAATAATTTAAATTCCATTTGTTTTGAATATGCGACGTCTCTTTCGTCTAGTGATCAATCATATGCAACAAATCTTATCAATGTTGATTTATGATTAACCACTATATAACTACAATTAGAATGCGAAAGGGGCATTTACACTTTGTAATATATTTATTTTTCTCTTAATTTCCATATACTCGTAGTAATATAGTGTTTAAATTGGTCATTTCTACTGGATGTATTATTTTACCTTTCACCAGACATTCTGCCTGTAATAAAATTGTCTACACCTACCCCTTTTTCAGTTGAATCGCTTATTAGCTAAATTTTGCTGATTTCAAACAAGAATTGCATGAATGCTTAAGCGTTCAGGGATCATACTGTCTGTAAACAGGATTAATGAAATTCTGTATAAAGGAATAAATGTACCTATTTCGATTCATTAACGTGGGAACTTTTTTCCCCCCCTGCTGCTCTATGAATGGTAGCCATAGGTTCTGGTGGTTAGGGCTGTTCGATTATGGTTCTGCCTGAAGTCTCCATTCCCCTCAACCCTCGGCAGAGCGTTGCAGCGCGACCAGATTGAATTTAAATTGGTCTCATTTTCATCCCAACTGCAAGCTACAAGTGTAGCACTAACTGCATTGGCCCTGTGTGGATCTATGGACCAGGCCCCCGCCTCCCACATCAAAACCTGAGCAGTCCTAGTTTTTCATGAAATTAACGGGCTTAATAGGAGTTTTATGTTCGTGCATACACAAAAACACGCGGGTATATCGAGAGGACACAGGAATCGATAGTTGATATGCACCGTTGATATATTGATGTGGATATAATTAACAGGTTCCTGCCGAACTACTCCAAGATGAAATGCTGGACTTGGTATTCCCCTAATGGGGAATTTTTGTAATTCTTCTTCTTTTTTCTTCTTTTTTTTAAAAAAAATTCAGAATTCTTAGAAAAAGGTACTTTGCAGCCTGCTTTTCAAAAATAAGCGGCATTTTTTAAATGATGATGATTAAAATTTAAAATGCGGCAAAAAATGACGTATCAGGTCTGTTGACATCTGTTCGGCTGTTGGCCCAAGGAGGCGGAGCAAAGCCCTTTCAGTGCTTCCAACATCCCAACATTAGAAGAACCTTTGCTGTAACCACTTTTCAATCTTCGGTTTGATTTTGGGGGCGTTTCTTTAATTCATTCATGAATTTGTGGTTCCATCCATCGATTCATTGCAGTTCTGTACGTCGTTTAAAGTGATGCACTAGCGCTCTAAGCAGGATTTGAGTTGAACTACTCAATTACCTGATGCGTCATTTCTAGCGGAACTTGAAAATTCAACTTTACCCTCGTTTTCTTCATAGACTTTCTGACATAAACCCCTCATTATGTGGTCAATAAGTGTTAATTTCCGTTACTGAACAGCATTTGGCCAACAAAATGAGAATTTGTAACCAAAGAAAGTTGCCCATTGGGTTGGCCAAACCACTCAAACTCAATGCAAAGTAAGTAGTTGCTCTAAGAAGAACCACTATCGCCTTTTTTATAATCCCTAGCAGTTACCCCTCCCGAATGCCAACATTGATCTTTAGAGTCAAGTCCACATCATCTGTCTAGTTCCACGGTTTGTTTGGTTTTTGCAGTATTTCGAGAGTGAGGACGAGCTCAAGCTCTACTTCGATAAGCCGATAATCAAAGACCCCTGGTTGGACCCTCCTCTGGAGTTCCAGGATACCCCGCCCCCTTGGACCCTCGCACGCCGGGCAATAACTCCCCCGCCAACTTCCTTTCTGTCGCCGGGTAAGACAGGGAAATGCTGCAAATTTTAAACCGCAACAGTTCGTTATTCACTTTATAGATAACCCTGGTGTCTAGGTCTCCTTATGTGTGCTGTTCCCTAACCAAGTTCCAGTAGCTTTGTTCGTGCAGTCCCTCAGGGCTTGTTCGGAGCAACCTGGGCATTGGCAGTAAGGGTGAGGCAAAGATTCGCTGTTAGTGCAGACCCAGGGCAAGCTCCGAGGCGGGTGAACCTGTGTTCGTGCTGTCCCAAGGCCAATGATTCGGTGTTCCTGCTGTCCGTGGGGCTTCCTCCGAGCTGCTCCAAGCAAGCCCTTGCGTGCCCCACAAGGGGACCAGGGGCCAGCTGAGCCCTGCTGTTCTCCGCATGCGCCGTTGATGTGCCCTCGGCCCGTTCGAGCTGCCCATGCTCCGAGTAAGCCCCAGGCTCACCCTACACCAAGCAAGTTCGGCTTGGTGCCAGCCCCAAGACGACAGCACGAGCAAAGCTGTGAACTAGACCCAAAGATTTTTCTTGTTACTTGTACCCTTGTACCTGTTACCTGAATCGAAATATTTGCACTTTTGCTTCCGAGCCTACCGTAGTTGCAGAAGCCTTGTGATTGCACAAATTAAATCACTCGCTATGAAATTGTGGAAACCCATTTCAAAAAATAAAAACGTAGTTATTGAAAGGCTGTCTGTTTCCATAAATACACTGTTATACCGGTTTCTGTGATCAAACCGTCGTCAGTAGCAAACAGTAACAAGGAATGTTATTTTCCGTGTATTAGTGGAAATGCACAATCTGGGAGGAAAGAAAAATGTCCTCAAAACTCAAAATTACTAGTCGCCTTTTGCGTTTCATGCCTTCCTGAACAAATTCGCTCTACCTGTTCCAATACCCTTCCCACATCTACCCGAAAGAATGGTCTTAATGAGCTGAAATTTGGAAGGTGAGGTAGACCCTGCCTCGGGTTAGGCCCTAGGTGGTTCCACAAATACGAATATCATCGAAATCTGACTGTTTCGTTTCCTTGCAACGCCTATAACTACTCTACAAAACTAATCCAACTAGCGATGTTCTCTCTCGATTTATGTTCTCTCTCACTCTCTCCTTTCTATTGCCACATGCTATTTCACAGTAATTTACTGAGGACCTGTGATTATTGAAGACTTGATTCTCTGGCAGACGGTTTCATTGACCATGCCATAATGTTTATTTGTATTTTTCTTTCTTTGACCAGGGCTAGTTCAACTCATGCATTCATAAGTGAAAATTAATTTGTTTAGTTTTTTTTAAATAGTTAATAAACCTACTTCTTCTTCTTCTTCTGTTTTGTAATTATGACTGTAGGTACCTCCGTTTCTTCCCTCTCCCTCCTGCGCACATCCTCGAGTCACAACTCCTTATCAGTGCCGATGGCGAAGAGAGCCGACGATTCGTCTTTCATCACATCCGCCATGTCGCATGACGTTCTCACCGATCTCTACAACGTCCCAATCGACTCGGACATCTACACCCTCCCAATAGACACCATCAGACCTCACAACAACCACAGGAAAAGACATTACAGGTATGGCGTTTCCCTCTTGCGTTGTATTCAGCGATGTGACCCAGTTGGTAGATTTGTCGCGATTTTTTTATCGTCAAAAACCAAAACAAGATAACCAACCTCGTGCACATTCAGCTATCATTAGCCTTGTTGTAGATGTAATCTCGTGATTCATTCGCCGCCCTTACGTCATCGGTTTGAGTGGGTATTTAAATGATCGCATTAACAACTGCAAACAATTTCACCACGTTGCGTCTTGATTCTTTATCAAGATATTTCCTCATGTAAACTACTGATAGCGCTCCACAAACCTTCCGAAGTTGTCATCCTTGATTCCAAGAGTGTTTTACATTATTGTAGTCATCTATTCTAATTGCCACTCCCTACGTTTCCGTTATTTATGGCGTATATACTAAAATTAGGGTTATCGGTTAGCTGTATTCTTGAAAATTATGAATAGTCCTACACATTCTGATGTTGTTGCTAGCACTTATACTGGTATTCACGTTATACACTATAATGTTATAAGTTGTATGTCTTCTCTTCTCTAATCCCCAGACATAATGGCAAGAAAAGGAGACGCCACACAACCAACACTGAGTGCCGTGAGGATGAACTCGAGAGGACTGTGAGGTGCAACAAGCGACTCAGTGCTCCGGATAATCCTGAACCCGTCCACATGACGTTGCAGGTAACTTGAAGATGTCTAATGTAGAATAGGATTTGTGCACGTATTTATTTCATTTTTAAATGAAGGTAGATTCCATCTTGAGAATTTTGACACCAGCCGCACTATCCTACGGTAAGTAGTTCTTTTTGTATGATTTTTCAAAGTTTCAACCAATTCTGACGTCACATTAGACGGGGGAGGGGGGTGTCCCACCCATGCGAGAGGGGTGCAATGACGTCAGAAGTGGCTGAAACTTTGAAAAATCATCAATAAGAACTACTTACCGTAGGATAGTGCAGCTGGTGTCAAAATTCTCAAGATGGAATCCACCTTCATTTAAAAAATGAAATAAATACGTGCACAAATCCTATTCTGCATTAGATGTGACGTCAGAATTGGTTGAAACTTTGAAAAATCGTGGAAAAATAAGTACCTACTTGTCGTAGTGTAGAACAGTGCGGTTGGGGTAGAGTTACCAGATTGGAATCTAGTTTCATTTAAAAACAATAATATAAACCGCTTTTGTGTCCCATGCACATACCCCATTGGGCAAACCTTTAGGATGCAGCCCATAATATTGTTGCATCATTATAATAATTACCTTCACAGAGCATGGCAAGGAAGTTTTATAAGAAATTAGGACGACAGGAAAAGTGCCTAAAAACTCAGGGGGCTTTTTGGTCATTGCAGAATTATAGCCCTTGAAGGAGCTTTATGATTCTACCGTTTCTTTCTAGCTAGGTTCCTAGATTTTTAAAATACCGTCGTTGCACAGTTGGTGATGCGGTATTCTGTCTGTAACAGTACCAATTTGCTTGTTTCAGGAAGTTAGGCAGTTCCTGCATACACTTTATAGCGGAAATCAAGGCGACTGCCGCCAGTCTCAAGCGAAAAGGAAGCACAAGAAGAAGGCCAAGACTCTAGTTGAGGAAAAAACCGTGAAAGAGCCACCTAACAGCAACACCACCAACGGCAGCAACAGTACTAAAAACAGCCTGTCTCACCTGCTCAAGCAGACGCTGTGTAATATGTTCAGAGTGAGAAAAGGAGCTTCAGCCTGCCGTGGTGTCGCTGCCATCAAAGACAATAACAACGAGCGGCTTCTGGTGCTGGGCGTTCCCAAAGTCCTGCCGCCACTGCAGGAGCGTGCGTTGCCACCGCTCCCTGACAAAACAACTTCAATACCAACTCTTGTCACCAAAGAGAGCGCCATCGACTTTGCATCAAGCATAGAAAAAGTCAAAGATGTGAGTATTAGTTTCGAAGTATGAATAATGTAGAGTGCCTATGTTTCCGTTGTGGTTGATGCTTCCTAATCCTATTTGACGCCACTGCCAACCGGCGAGTAAGATAATGGAGCAGTATCCATGGTGAGCAACCTTATGGTGGTTTGTTCTGACTCGTTGGAAGCTGTGACAGTGTGGCTGTTCACGAGCCTTTTTTTCTTCAGGTGGAGACGGGGTCGCTTGGGGAAGCCTAATTGATATCCCTTCTTAACCGGTTATAATCTTGCTGGCCTAGGACTCTCGAGGGTTCACCGTCACTCTCCTGTAACTCTGTCATATTGTAGCATAGCATGGTTCGGTAGTATGCGCTTAGTAATTCACCATACTCTGTCCACTTTTTGGGCTTTCTAGAGGATTCCTTTACAAACATCCTGTTCCTTTGATAATGCGTACATCTATTGGCTTCCCCACCCCCTTTCTCCCCTTCTTGTCAATATAATTAAAATATTTGAGCTCATTCGAAGGCGTTTAATGCCATGTCCCAATTTAAAAGTCCCAATAGTTGTTCCATACTAACGATGGAGGTTGGTCACCTAGAGGTTGCCCAGATGAGCGCAGTTCACTGGACAACAACCTCTGACAACATTATCCGCCAATACTCGTATGTAGGAGTTTTGTTCTCCAGCAGTAAATATTATTGAGGTAGTTCCATTACGATGGAGGTTAGTCAAATGGAAATTGTTCAGATGTCCTTTCCTGAACCAGAGCTTCATACTAATTTTCATTCCCCTTTTCTCTCTCTCGTAGTTCTTCTACCCATAAGTATATCATGTGGGGAGGAGTGTGACGATGTGGCTGTTCTCGAGTCGTTTTTTGGACCGGTGGAGATGGGGTCGCTTGGGGAAGCCTAATCGATATCCCTTCTTAAGGCCGGGACACACATTTCCGCACTGCGCCGGTACCGAGCTCTCTTCGCACCATGGCAGAGTGTTGGTGACGGAGTTGGGAGGTCACACAGTTCGGAGTGTTGGCCACGCATACGGTTCCGGCTCAGTATTCATTTGCCCTCCAAGACGCAGATATGTTCAGGAATTTTTCAGTGATTTGGGTATTTTGGCACTGGCATAGAGGAAGAAGACGAGGACTAGAGGAAAACTTGTCCCAAAAGAAGAATGTGGGTTCACAGTGCTTGGAAGAAAATATGGGTTGAAGGGAAATTGTCTCGCTGCTGCCTCATCTGATGAGCAAATTAGACGAAGTTTTACGATTCAACCAGCTGGAACTGAAATTAATGGAGAAAATGAGGAAAGGAAATCCTGATCCGCACCGCGTCCTCTCAAAAAACTAAACTGAACTAGTCGAATGCGGTGCAGGCACGGAAAGGAGGTAGGTTTCGTTACAGAAAGGTGGGGACTTACTGGTAAACTTCCTTTTTGTGACTTTCCATCCGTATGTTGTCCAACACACGGCCATGATGCGGTACGGACAAGGTGCGGAAATGTGTGTGCCAGCCTTTAACCAGTGAAATCTCGCTGGTATAGAGACTCGATGGTCCACCATTACTCTCCTCACTCTGTAACAAAGCTTATCGTCGATCCTACAGCTGTATGAATAATATTATAATTCTGTTAAAGTGGAATGACATACACGGATACCAAAAGTCGTTGTGATCCTCCATGTGGTTGTCTGTAAGCTGCTTTTAAACTAAACTGGTCTTATACTATAGTCGCTAAAGGCTATCTCGAGAACGGCTCGAACAATTTTGATGGCATTTCGTATACCCCCCCCCCCCCCCCCCCCACCCTTACTCTTTGGGGCTAAAATTACGATCTAGTTCGGTTTCGTGAAATTTCCTCATCGAGGTGTTCCGGGCCAACCTTAACGACGAAAATTGTTTACATTTCGCCATAATTAAGGAAGGTCTCGAAAGCGGCACAACTTCCTACGTTAGTCACAGGTGGGACGTAGCTCGACTGAAAGAGCTTTTTGATCTGAAACGAATCGAGAACGATTTCTGTGGGATAAGCTGCTCCGATTTTATTGAGGGAAACAAGAGGATTCATTGCTAGGTGCTTTTTCGTTCGTTTTGGTTTATTATTCTGTGAATAATACACCTATGTATTCGCTCAGCAAAAAATTTTTATAACACCCCCTCAAACTTTTTTCTTTTACGTTTCAAGGTGCGTAGATTCCAAAAATGCAATGTCCGTCCGCCGTACGCCGTCCGCCGTATCACGTGTACAGGCTTCATTTTCGGTCTAAAAAAATCGTTCTTTCGCGCACATGCTCCATTTGGGCCCTAGTTGTGTCCCGAAACTTTTCAGCCCGATCGGAATATACCCAGGGGTGTTATGAGTGAAAATGTGTGTAAAAATAGGTACTTTTTACGTTTTAGCAACATATTGGTAACTCGAGCTTCTGATATATCGTTTTCTATGTTTTTGGGGACGAGAAGACCGAATATGAAGTCGATTTTGACCAAAGAGTGGAAAATTGAGTTCTACCAAATGTTCAGTTCCCAGAATTGATTTTTTATGAGTGAAAAACCTGGGAAATCGTCTTAAATCACCATCAGTTTGTATAATAACACTGGAAAAACGTGTCAAGACGTGGTTCAGGACGATTAAATGGCAATACCAATGATCAAAGATAGTTAAAAAAAAAAAAAAAAAAAAAAAAAAAGAGCGTACCTAATTTGTGTTTTGGGGGCCAAAATTAATGGAAACCATCAGAAGTAGCTATTTCGATTATTACGCATGGAAGAAACAATTAATGAACAGCCAACGTTTCTGTAGGTATGTCCAATAGAATAATAAACCCATGTGACAAGGACTTTGCAGCGTTTTTATGATTTTGTGGACACCTGGGTGCTAAAGATATGTTGATGGGTTTCTGTGACCGAAGTGGGGTAAGCCCACTGGTTGTAACCCTGAATCAACCAATTGGACTGTGGGTATGTACCACCGTATTTTATAGCCACGTAATAGTAGTAACCTCCGTGTTATCGATACAGCAAGGAGGGTACCGATTCAAAAAAAAAATTTGGTTCTCAGATCCCTTGACGTCCATTCCAGTGGAACTTCTAATGGATTCTAGTTGGCAGTGCCAGTGTGTCACCTGTTTAGTTTGTAAATTGTGACGTCATCAAATCTTCTTGAGGAAAATAACTGCTGCACGTGTACCATGCAAAAGTGAATTATCTCGCATAAGGACAATTTCACGTCAGTCCGCTCATTCAAATGGTTGATTTCGAAATATACTTGTTTATGGTCATGTGGCTTGTCTTGGTTATGTGTATTACTGATGTACTATATTGCTGACCTTATTGGTGATATGTTTGTGTATTCATTTCAGTATGGCTGGTACTGGGGTCCAATCAGTGGTGAGGCAGCCGAAAAAATTCTCAGCAACGAGCCTGACGGTTCTTTCATCGTGCGAGACTCGAGCGACCATCACTATATTTTTTCATTAACCTTTAGGCTCAATGGCTGTGTTCGGCATGTTCGGATAGAACATGATCAGGGTGAGTACTATTTTTTTATGAGTACATTTTGAGTCACTTGAATCCTCGGAATGACAATTAATGGGCGATTCCAGTGGGTCTGAATTTCAAAATTTAGGTGGTAGATTCTTAATAAGAGACGTTTGTAAGATCTTCGGTTAGTGTTAATGAATAATGTAAAATAACGAAGGAAGAGTTAAAATTGAACGAACAACTGCTGACTCCAATCCTTTTTTGGGCCCGACATCTGCTGACGTCAAAGTAATTATGTCCCAGGCTGGGGACACCGGGGACCCCTTGCTTTGTTAAATTGCCTGGTTTCTCCTGCCTGCCAAAATTCATGTGAATCTTCTTCCAGCTAATGGACTTTATTTTCGTTGATTCCTAGGGGACTGGTGCTTTTGAAATGAGTGTTGAAAAAAAAAATCGCTCGAATTGCCCATTATTATATTTCTGCCACTGTTGTTATTGAGGAATCAACTGCAATTTTCATAATTCCGTAGGTCAAACAACTCTTGCCAAGCTAGTTTGATCCCACCGTAATCCACGTGGTTTTATGTTGCAGGTAACTTTAGTTTTGGTTCGTGTACCAAGTTCAAAAGTCAGACGATTGTGGAGTTCATAGAGACTGCAGTTGAGCACTCGCGGAGTGGGCGGTACCTGTTTTTCCTCCACCGCCGCCCAGTCCTTGGCCCAATGAGGGTTCAGCTCCTTCATCCCGTGTCCAGGTTCAAACACGTTCAGAGCCTTCAACACCTTTGCAGGTATTTTCACCAAAAATCTCTCGAATTATTTTTGTGGGTTTGGAATAAGTCGAGAAATCTGACTGATGCCATCCTTGCTACTTTACTGCTTTAGATCTTGAGCCTGTCCACAAAAACGAGGATATCCATTAGGTAACAAACCTGTTTGAGCCGGGTTTTCAATAGCAAGTTAGGAAGATTTATGCGGTCGATAGAGTTATCCTGAACATAAAGCTACAATGCGCGTTCATCCATCCCTGGATTAGACCTATCAGCCCGTTAAAGTTATCCAGCCAACCAACGATTTGATACATAGTTACATCTGGGTGTAAATTCTTAAACAGCACTTCCTGTATATACAGCACATGTATTTATGATACCTACTATAACTAGTAAACAGTGGCGATGATGACGTAGCATTAGTGGATTATTTGGAATGGGAGAGTAAACTTTATGATAAATGGAATGGCTCAGAGTTTCTATTGAGATTTCGTCTTACTAGAGAAATAGTTTTATCAAGTCCTCTACTGATAGGAATAATTCGATCTCCCCCATACTTTAAACTGCTGCTGACCTGGTGGTATATTCACTAAGCCAAAGAGACATCTCTTTTTGGTCCGACCCTCTTTTGGCAGAAGAGATTTTTATAGTATCCATGACAGGGTTATTCAGTAACTTCTAAAATAAATAGTTGGTGGACATGTTGGCATTTTCAATCTCTTTCAGGGAGACACCTAAGTAGGTGTCTTTTCTTGAAAGAAATAGTCCCTTTCTCATTTCTTGTTTGTTTGATAGTGAGCATGTATCATCCTTCGTTCATCGGCTACTATATCGATCATTTTGATGTATGTTTTTTCATCTCTTTAATGTAAGTCGATTGCTCATTAAAAATATATAAGTACATATTATCGATTCATGAGTAAAAACGTCTTAGTAGGTATGGGTTGAGAGCTATTCTGTAGAACAGACGAACCTGGGAGACACAAGAAGAGACTGTCTCCCAAGGGATAAGATAGATAATCTATTTTCACTATCTCTTTTAGTGAATAGGCTTACTGACTGGGTACAATGTTAATTATTGCCGCTGGAAAATTTTGCGATGTGAGCCAAAGTTCGGCACGCAAAATAGTGAAACACCGGTAGTGAACCAAATTATCGCCGAATTTCATTTTTTTAATGCTAACCACTGAGGAAGAGCTGCTAGAATAGCATGTTGTAGAAAAGCAAAATTCCCAGGGGAAATAGGATCTATTGATTGTACGCATATCTAGTATTTAGCACACAGAGTATTTAACAATCTAAACAAGAGAAATTTGAGGAATGATCGGTAAAATAACACTGATTTACATCTGTCCATCCCGTTTACTGGAAACTAGTTCTAAAGAAAGGAAAAAAGCTGAAAGGAGAGTGGCGACCACCTAACTAAAAACTGTAAAAATACCCTCCAGAAAACGAAAGGTTGTGCGAGGGTTGTCACAAGGTTTGTTCAAAGGGTCCATCTGACGGTCAGAAAGGCGTTTGGCCATTTGCAGTGATTGTCAGATGTATAGTATCCATGATTAACTGTGGGATCTGCCAAGAGAGTTCTTCTTGCATGTGGATCTAGGAATTTCGTCTGGCTGTGGCCTCTCCACTGATGGAACTTTGCTTGTTACAGATTCGCCATAGTGAAGGTGGTCAGGAGGGACTTGATCTCCACGTTACCCCTCCCCCGACGACTCATTGACTACCTGAGCGCCCCTCAGTATTACTCCGAGCAGCTCTCGGACCAGGAACAGCCGTCTCCTCCTCCCTCGCTCCACCTCTTCTCCTTCGCTGCCCCCACACCTCAGCCGTACTAACGCGTTGGCGGCCTCTCACTGTGTCTGTAAGTGCTGTTGTGTCGTGGGAAATGCTGTCCAAACTGTCTTCAGTCGTACCAGCATTCGGTTCCAAGGTAACTTGTCCGCCTTAGTAGATTAAAATGGCCTTCTACAAGGTAATGGACCAACCTAATTAGATTGTAGTTCTATTGATGAATGGGACTGGTCTATTTCATGTGAACTTTGCTCCTGAAATACATTTTTTACGGTGTTTTGTGTCAATGTGGTGCTAATAGCCGAGGTTTTCCTTGCAATAACTATTCATGGCTCACCTACTTTTAGAAATGGGTACTCAAGGCATCGCGATGGGGAGGAACTACCTATCGATAGTTCGGACAGTCAATAGTTACGTTGGTATTGTACCTAACTATTGATACTATCGGCGATAGTTTTCTCAGCCACACCATTTCCTTGTACCTACCTATAGCTCATCATGTATTGTGTACTTTTAATTGAATAGTTACTGTTTATGCATTAAAATCCTAGACAAGTAGTTAAAAACCGGCTGACAGAAAAATAGTCTTAAATTACTCAATTTATTTAATATATTATTTAATTTTTTTTTAACGTTTTGAAAATTCTGAATTAGATTTGGAAAGTTTTGACAGACTTTCGTTGTCTTCTGATTTCTTAAAATGATTGTTCGTGTTTCGATAGTGTTAGTATCGTCAAAAACTATTCATTTCCCCCCTCACAGTCAAGGCATAACCCTAACAGTCAATATGAATTGTAACTATAACTCGTTATTTTGCCCTTTGTACATTTTGTGGAACGTAGGGAAGATTGATCTGTTGACTGCTTAGTTAGCAGCTTCTTAGTTTTGGTAGTTTGTTCCTTTCTACCACAACGGTGATGATACCGTGGAAAGTGTTAAGGTTCTCACACACTAGGCGGGAAGAGGACAGGAACAGGATGGGAAACAGCCGCGGGACACGGGTCGTATTTTTTCACTTCTGTGTATTTGAACAGAGATAGGCACACTGGGTGGGACGCGGCATGGGGCAGGAACAGGACGGGATGCGCCGCGATCGCTCTCAAAGCGAAAAGCGGCGCATCCTGGCATGGGACGTTCTCCCTCCGCCGTCCAAATTTTCTCCAAGTCCACACTCGCCTTCCCCACGCTCGCCTTCAACACGCTCGCCTTCCCGACGTTCACCATCACACCAGTGCCTTTCTTTCTGATGCCCTCCCCCCGACATCTTTGTTCTCTCAGATTAAGTTGTTTGGTTGAGAATGGAATTTACTGAAGAAACCCTCACTGTAGAGGTAAAAAAATACAGAGTGCTGTATAATCTATCACACCGTTTGTATTACGATACGAAGATCAAAGAGAATGCCTGACAGGTTTGTATTACGATGATGAATTAAACTTGTATGACAGACAAACACAATAAAATGAAACCACTCTACTCTGAGAAGCAAATGGGAAGTAGGTAGTACCTCGTGGACAAAAATGTTGTTTGAGAACTAGGAGAGCTTGAAACGAGGGGAGTATGGCGAGCAGTGGGGGAAAGAGAGTTGAGGAAGGTCCTGCTTGATGTGGGTATAGGCGCAGGACGGGACAGCCGCAGCCGGCCGGCATCCCGCGTCCTATCCACGGCGTTTCCTGTTCCTGTCCTGTTCCCGCATAGTGTGTGAGAACCTTTAGTGGGCAAAGATTGTGGCGCATGAACATTCTTGTCTGAAATACTCACTTTTTCCCAATCAGTAAACCAACCTTCCCCCAGATCTCTCTTATTTAGGCCTTAGTCGAAACCCCTCAAACCTCAATGGCCTGTTGTCGAGGTTAGGGTTTATTTTTTTTTCTGGAAGATCTCAATACCCCTGTGAAGGACGAACTTAGATCGGAGCCTGTAAGTAAAGCTCATGTGAAGTTGGCCGATCCCATTTTGTAAATTGCGATTTTTCATTTGCTAGGGAACTCGCTGCTGGACTTCTTTGGATAAATTCTATGTGGGTTCAACATCTCAGTGTGACTTGACTCATCAGTGGTGTTACACACGGATTTTGGCGCTAACGGACGGAAACTCTTTCATGTTCTGATTCGTAGGGTTCGCAAACTGAATTGAACTTTAGCAGTCGTGTAAGTACATTGTGGTTTCAATGGTCCTGCAGTGGTTTCAAACTGGTACTTCCCTTGTTGGGCGTCACTACCATGTCAGGTGCACGTATCATGCGTCAACACCTCAAATATGTCAATAGGAATTGAATTTCAAAACTTGAAATATTCTTTTATTAGTTTTGTATTCTCGTGGAGGAATGCATCAATTTCTTTGTTTCATCCGACATTGATAACAAAAGAAGTCAAACGCTTGGCTTGATTTTTTGTCTTCTTTATTCAAGTTGGTGTGGTTTGCAAATGCCACATCAAGTTAGAAGCTGACGCCACCTGCAGTTGAAATTGAAAACTACAAGTACAGGTTATAACTTAATGCAGAGGAATAAAGTGCGAGTTGCTGGCAGCCAAAGTGCAATCCACGAGCGTGAAAAATCAAGTAGTCCTTTCCTTAGATTAATATTGTTCATCCTTTCGACTGTTGAAACTTGTACCGGTTGGTATCGTGAAGGCCTTAATATGTAAGATGTTATGCAAGCATTGCTGTCATCCGGGTTCCTTGGGCGAGTCCTATATCATCCAGGAGTGTCACTATTTGATAATTCAAAACGAGAACACTGGAATAATGAGTAACCACTTGATTTTTTTTTAATTTCCAGTTTTACGCTTACTGCCTTAGATGCCCCCTTTTTCCTTCATCCATTCTCCATTGTTTCTTATTGGTCATTTGAAAAATGCTTCGGTCTCACTAGGTAACTACGGTTCTCGATCTTAATGCCACGACTGGCCCGCCCAAGGACACCCAAAAAATGCATTCACCACCTCGGTGTACTGGATAATTATTTATTGTGATTTTTCTATACTAGTCGGCGAGTATTTGTAGCTGCTTTTATTAATCCCCCCCCCCCTCCTCATAGTTTTCTCTCTTTGAAAAACTGTCTTTATTTTTGTGTTCATTTACCCATAGCATTAAGTTCTCGTACCAAAGCAAAAAATAAAAAAATCGATTAAATTTAAAAAATAATATAAATTAATCAGGTAAGTTTACTTTTGAATTTTTATTTTTATTTAAAATAAGTCCCTTGTATTTATTAATATAAATCCTAAGTATTGATGCACTAAATTGTTACAAAATAAGGTGTTGCTTCTATTTCGTTGATAGCACGAAGTTGATGGTGTGTTCACGTTTGACAACAGTTACTCTTGTACTCATGTGTATAATAAGGGTCTGAAATTTGACTTGAACCCCCCCCCCTCCCCTCAATTGAACATGTAATGACATGTCTTGATGGGTTCTTAGCTTCTGTCGATCTCATTGATCGTTGGTTGGCATGGCATTTACTGTGATAGCCTAAAGACATGTTTGTCACTTGGTTATTTCCTTCTGGTTCTTCATTTACCCGTACGGTCCATAAGCTTTGTTTGCACTGGCTTTTTCTGATGTTAGCAGCTTACTACTAGGAAATAGTAAGAAACCATCCGTGGTCCAGTACCGGCTTGATAAGCGTTGGCAAGAAGGCAGTGAATGGTCAGTTTCTCGTCCGTCCCATCTTCTGTGTACTGGAATGAAGATCTGAAAACTGGTGTTGGATAGTCAGGAAAACACTGCGAACAGCCGCTCATGGATACTATACAGTCCGAAAAGAGTCCGAGAATCACTGCTGACGGCCAAATGCCTTTCTGATGGTCATATAGCCGTCAGATGGTCACTGCGAACAAACCTGTAGAGATCCCGGGCCTTGTGCCTCTACTCTGTTGCTGCCTGTCGCTTGTATTTACCAACTTCGAATATGCGAGTTGGCAGTTAGAGGCCTGCTCCTAGTCGCTCTACCACCTGACATACCACGTGTAACAGTTTTTGGCGTCTGAATTGCATTTTGCATTCAGATTCGAACAGGCATGAAGATCTCCACATCACAAGGAGGGTTAGTTAAAGAAAATCTTATTTAACTGGCAAAATTTGGTTAGTTGTCCATTCGAACAGCCGCAACGCTCATCGAGAACCAAGATGATGATAGAAATGGCCACCAACTGTAATTTCTTCATGTTATGTCAACCACGGTTGAATCACTTTCTCAGTATATTGCAGGAAGGTGTCTGATACCATCCATCCAAGTTCAGGTCGCCCGTCCATATTCAATTCCTCCCTCCGCCCATCTCGAAAAATATCTTCTTTCAGGAAATCCGGCAGCTTGTCAGACCATTTACTCGGGTTTTTTCTTGGTGACAGCATTGAATGTGGCTTCGTTATTCCTTTTCTCTACATCAAGGGAATTTGAAAACTTCATTCATTTGGCCTTGACTGGTCAATCGTTAAGAGTAGCGGATCCCTGGGCTTGATCTATGCTGAGGATGGAGTGGAAAACCACTTACCCTTGGTCAATGTGAGCCTGTGAAGATATTTCCTCTTCCTGCTGTTGAGCTACTGCAGTCACTCGGCCTATTGACCTACTGACTTTCTTTCTGCTATGATCTGATATCATTGGGAGAACTTGTTAAGCCCTTTCAATACAAGAAAGCTTTGTGTTGACGGCAACAAGTTACGATGTCTGCCAAAGTGGTTGGGGATTTTCAAGCCAGTATTCAAGCTAAGCGATCCAAAAATTCAGCTTCTATTTGAAGATCGCACTGAACTCTCCTATAACTAAGCAGCGCCTCAAAAGAAGAATATTTTCTCAGTCAAATTTCAACCCTGAGCCTGGGTTTCAGTTGACAGGAATTCAGGAAACCCGTTGTTCTGTATTGGTTCAGAAATGTTTTGTCAGAATGCCTTATGGTTTGTGGATTCTTACACTATAATTATGAAGGATCATGTTAGTTAACCATAACTTGTTAATATGCAAACATAACTTTACACTGCGGCGTTGAATTTTTATTCCATTATTTTCGAACACCTTTGGCATAACCCATCTATACCCATGAACACTTATCACTCACGATTTTAGTGTCATTGATAACTGTTTTGAATTTTATGTTGGTTTTGGCGATGTGTAATTTTGTTGAAAGGAATAATGATGATGTATACTACAATCATTGAATAACTGAAAACAGTAGTTTTTAACTTTTATTTGTTAAGCAATCCAATCACAGTCTTTCAGTCCGATTCTAGCGCAGTGTTATCTCAGTTTTCCCCTCCTTCAAAATTGTTTCCTAAGGACAGGGAGACCTGTAGTGCTGCCAAATTTACAGTGATTATGCTATATCCTTATTAGAGAGTTCCTAGGAGATACGGTCATAACATTGCGGCCTCCGGGAGATAGGGCTGTTAGGGCGAGCAACGTGGATGCTAAACCTTAGCCGTGGGTTACAAGAGACAACTGAGGCATGATAGGCCGTATCTCAAAGTGACGTCAGTCTTCGCTCTTAAGTCAGTGACTGTATCTTGAAGTACGGCGAATTCTACCAGCTTCCATCTCAAAAGACAAAAGAGCTGCACATAGACATGGACAAAACCACCAGCCAGCCCCGCTCTTAAAATCATTGTTTTCAATTGAGTAGGCCAGCTTTTATTATGAGGGAAAAATAGATCTAAACAAAGAAAGATTACGCATCTGAAACCATTTTATTTTTTAGGTTGAGAAAAAACTCTATAGAATAGTAGGGACTAATAGAATGTTTTATCGTAGTATAGGCACGCTAAAACCAAATACGAAAAAATGGGCAAAACTTGAGTTAGATAATCCAATTTTTCAAAACCAATTTTTCACCCTCACTCCAAAAAAATTGAAAACTGGGTTCTGGTTCGTTCATTTGGTTGATCTTCTCCAATGATGTGTGTGTCTCTCCATAGCAACTTCTCTTTCCTCTTGATTCTCTTGAGCGGAAACGCTGAGTTAGGTATTTATTTGGGTTGCAAAAACGTTTTTGTAGTAGGAAAGTTCATCATGATTTCACTACAGCACGAGGTACGAGCAATATGTAGTTTTCAAGATGTCAGGTTACTTTGAGATGCGGTCTAGTCGTTACGTTTGGCCGGATCGAGATGCTGGGCCGAATACGTCAGAAGTATGATAGTATGATAAGGCCAATTTTGGCGCATGCGCAGAACACTTTTCCGAAACATACAAGCTACGCATCTGTGCAACCGGATCTCCTAGGAACTCTATTTATTTTATTTTTTTCTTGGTGTTTTTCCTGGTTTATTCACAGTGACGGATTCCAGCGAATGTTTAAACTACCTACTTACTGATTCGATGTTTTTAGTATTTATGCCTAACACTGCTTCAACCTCTGTTTAGCTCACCCTGTTCATTGTGTAGACAATCATTTAGTATGAATACTGAGTTCCATTAGTAAACTGTACTGGATTTTCAGCAGTATGTGGGTACCCCAGAGGGCTCTTACGATCCGGAAAAAACTCTCCTGTTCTTTTTCGGGCACAACTGTGTCCTTGGTTCTTGTTCCTTGTTGACTAGGTGAAAATCCTTCACGCTTAGGACCTGCTCTCCCTTCAGTGTAATTCATTACCTTGGTCTGCTCCTGTCCCCGCACTCTTTACCAGCCGATCACATCCATCGATGAGAAGCAACAACTTTCTTGCCTTCGGTCTGATCTTCCTTGATGTGCTCATTAAGATCTGGCCTCTCGCGGTGAAGCCCTGGGCTCTCCAGCAAAATTTTGTTTTGGCTAAACTGTGAAATTTGGCTCTAGCAAAATTTCGTTTTGGCTAAACTGTGATCTGTGAAATTTCGTTTTGGCTAAACTAAAATCCGTGAAATTTTGGTTTGGCTAAACTGTGAAATCCGCGAAATTTCATCTTGTCAAAAACTGTGAAATCCATGAAAAATTTTGTGGTGGCTAAACTGTGAAATCCGTGAAATTTCATCTTGGCTAAACTGTGAAATCCGTGACAAATTTCGTGGTGGCTAAACTGTGAAATCCATGAAATTTCGTTTTGGCTAAACCTGTGAAATCCGCGACATTTCGGTTTCGCTAAACTGTGAAATCCGTGAAATTTCGTTTTGGCTAAACTGTGAAATCCGTGAAATTTTGTTTTGGCTAAACTGCAAAATTTCGTTTTGGCTAAGACTGTGCAATCCGTGAAATTTCGTTTTGGTTAAAACTGTGAAATCCGTGAAATTTTGTTTTGGCTAAAACTGTGAAATTTCGTTTTGGCTAACTGTGAAATTTCGTTTTGTCTAAAACTGTGCAATCCGTGAAATTTCGTTTTGGCTAAAACTTAAATCCGTGAAATTTCGTTTTGGCTAAACTGTGAAATTCGTGACATTTCGGTTTGGCTAAACTGTGAAATTCGCTTTGTTCTCTTATTGGCATGTCACTCCCAATCTAGCTGGTTAACAATTACATTATTCTTAGCCTACCAAGAACCGTTCCAACCTTTCCCCAGGCCAGAGTAAAACTGTGGAAGCTGAATCAGCATAAATGTTAGGAGGTCAAGCTAACCATATTATTGTCGTACTTATATTATGTGTTCATACCTGTTGACCCACCACAATCAACCGTAAACATGATTATAAATAAGAAAAACGCATTAGTTCCCATTGTTCCCCACGTGTACAAAGAATTATGTCAAGTTTTATTACTTCCATGTTCGGATTCTGAGAGTGTTAAGATTGTTGGCTTTAGTGAGTATGTGTGTGAAATGTACATTGTTGCCACCTCGTAGGCTATCACGAAATCCTCTTTCAACTGTAAGACTAGAGGACCCTAAGAAGTGTTTTTATACAACTACGTTGTTTTGTATTATGGTTTGAGTTGAAAGGTCATCCGCACGCCATAACAATGTTCATAATAAAAACTGAAGTTGATTTTGTAGTCTTGATTTTTCCTTTAAAGCAACTTTTCAGAGTTTTCTAACAGATCCACAGTCCAGTCTAATACAAATTTTGCCCACGAACTTATAACTATTTAATTATATTATGCTACATTAGTGTTCTAGGAATGTGTAAGCAGTTTCGAAGAGGATTTAGTTTTCTGCCAATAATTCCTGGTTACATAACCTAACCTAACATAACCAATGAGTGTTACCCATGGTTTTTTTTTTGCTTGCTCACTACTGAAGGGTTAGTGATGGAGTAAAAAAAAATGTATGTCCAGAATGAAAATTTCCACTAGCATTTTGCGTTTCAGACATCGAGGAACAGATGGTCCCATACCAAAATCATTAAAAAGTAGTGTAACTTTTTTCTGCACATGCGCAAACGTGAAATACTTGAAACGCCCATAACCACCTTAAATTTCGGGAATAATACTTTGATAATTCCGTAAGAATTTCATTGGAATCGTACTGTAACTTTTTCTGCGCATTCGTGAACATGAAATGTTGACAATTTCCTTGTAACGCTTCCAACTTCGCGAAAAATAGTCGTACAGCTGAAACTTTGAGGGTACACGCGGATTGGATAGCAGATGGTCCCTTTGCAAAATTATTGCAATCATACCGTAACTTTCGTTAGCGCATGCGCAACTGTAAAATACCTGAAACGCCCATAACTACCTTAAATGTGGTTGAAATGAGTCAAACTTGGAGGGTCGATCAGGAATAGTACTTTGAGATAGTTTCACTGGAATCGTACTGCAAACTTTCGTTTGTGCATGTGCGAACATGAAATGTTGACGCGTTCCTTGTAACGCTTCTAACTGCGCGAAAAATAGTCGTACACAGCTGAAATTTTGAGAGTACACGCAGGCTGAATCGCAGGTGGTCCCATATAAAAGTTGCATGGATACTCCACCTGTCCACTGAATGAACCTACCGAACTATTGTATACGTTCATGTGATTCAAGTGAGGAAGCTATACTGCCTAGTCGAATTGCCAGACTTTTTTATTTTATGAAAGTAGATTCCATCCTGAGAATTTAGATACCAACCACACTTCCCTGCAATAAGTAGTTTTTATTCCGTGACACTCAAGTTTTGCACAACACTGATGTCATTGCACTCCTCCAAACAGCACCAGGACCACCTTGTGCAGGAAATTTCGGAAAGTCATAGAATAAAAGTCCTACTTATCGTAGGAGTGTTGGTACCAAAATTCTCAGGGCGGAATGTAATTTCAGTTGAAAAAAAAAATAAAAGGACATTTTTCAGATCCATGGGAAGCCCTCATTGGAAGGTTACCTAACCACGTCACTGCCATCTAAATACCAAATTCACAGCTCCTTGAAGAATACCTACTAAGCTATCATTAGGTTTGTTCGCAGTGACCGTCTGAGGGTTATCTGATTGTATAGTATCCATGACTGGCTGTTTGCAGTGTTCCTGTCAATCCAAAGCCGGTTTTCTGATCGTCATTCCAATACACAGACAACAGAGCAGACAAGAAACTGACTATGCACTGCCTTCTCGATTTCGACTTACCAAACGCGACTCTTATCAAGATGGTACTGGATCATCAGGTTATCTACGAGTCAGCTGACCGTCAGAACAAGCCAGTGCTAACAAACCTATTTTTTGGCATTTGCTAATTTTGTATTTACAAATTTCTCTTCACATATTTTGCTTCAGTGGCTACAGACACTGCAGAAGCCCATCTTTTCTTCCAAAACCGAAATGACCAATTTTCATTTCAGACAAATTGGTTCTGTGTCTGTCTAATTACGAAAAAATGACCATGAGCTGAAAATTGGAGGATATGTGCAGTTTTGGCCATAGAAGGACCCATTAGGAGTCCATAAAGATCGATCTGTAGCTTTTTTATGGGTAAACAAAGGAAACCCCTGCCACATCCATATAGCTCCGGTTCTAGGTTTACTTTCAGAAAATTCTCTGCATTTACGACGAGGTATTAGGTGTGAATAACATTCAACAAATTATTAAATAAATAGCGGTTTCCCACATTTTTTTTATTAACTTACTGGACTGGTGACAGTTTGTACGGGATCAAAATACTACCATCGTCGATGTCCAATCAACTGAGCAACATTTTAGTAGAAGACTTCTCCAGCGAATGATATTCCACTTATGATATATGAAATTCCACTGAACAATAGTTTCCACTTGGGGAATGTGGAAGTTTGTATTTCAGGTACATCACATAAGGAGAAATGTTATTCGCTCGAATCAAGGCTAAGGAGACAGGAAGCTGATGAAGTCATTACTACATAAGCAGCATTTCATCTCTTGATGGAGAATCATCTAAAACTATTCTCTTAGACACACAAACTATCCATTTATTACTTATCGGAGCTTCAAGATGTTTGTCCACGGCCCAACAACAGCTCTACGATAATCTCAATCTTGTTATTTTTGAATTTTAGTTCCATTGAAACTATCATGAAACACTGCTCTAGAACTATTTCATTTGTTTGTCTCAGATTGGAGTATCTACCATGTCCGTAGACCCGAGAGCTGACAATTGTTAGGTCACGCGATTTCTAAACACCCAGCGGTCCCGGTATTACCTGCAGCTGTTCTGCTGGATACGGTCAGACTAAACAAAAGTTTCTTTCTCGATGTCTCTCGAACTGAGGGACTGAAGAGTGACCAAGTTCTTTTTCAAATCGAGGTACTTCGGGTGGAAGACTCCGTAAAACAGTTTCAAAATTACTTCAGCTTCTGATGCGTAAACTTTAGTTCGCTCATAGAGTGCTCTGAAAAAGAAAACGATTTTGTAAAAGATACGACCCACTGCCAAACCTACAGCTATTCAGATTCGTAAATATTTCCCTGATGATTTCATAATTTAGACGCTCAGAACTACTGACTTACCTGTCAGGGTTCTTTCTCTTCATCATCCTGATGACGATATCCGTCAGTTTGAGGATTTCTCCAGCGATTTCAATGCTGACGCTTCCATAAAGCTCCCGCGCGCCCTCCACGCACTCTTCAATCAAAGACGCACTCCTCTTGAATTCCCCTGAACGGGAGAGGTCGGTTGAGTGACAGGTAACATTAAAACAGAAGGCAATGAGTAGGTAGGATCGATTGATTACATGACTATTTTCTTCTGATCAGACTGGGAGTTGACAAGCTAAGTTTCACCTGAATCGCCTGTGGTCGTTGCAGAGCACAACTCTTAGGAAAACCCACGATTGACATCACCAGGCTACGAAGGTTCAATCAAAACCACCAATAGTTTTGAAATTGTAGTGTACAACTGACCTTTGCACGCACAGCTTCGGGCAATTAAATCCTTGCACTCGAGAACCTCACGGTTATTCTTGTAGAAATGCTTGGACAGATATTTCAAAGCTTCTTCAGCTGGATCAATAGCTCTCTCATGCTCGTTCATCTTGACGTAATTTTTAGCTGAAAATCAATATACAAATATTACAGCAGATTATATTTATGACAAATGGTGTTTAATAAGCATTAGGTACCTAATTAAAAAAAGAGAAAAAAAAACAGAAAAAGGGGGGAAGTTATGTAATCATAGGTGAGAGAGTTTTACTTTTTGTCATTAGTAACAACAGTATGGATGGGGCAGTCTTTCTTCTAGATGAGAATGCTTAAGCTAGGTATCCACTAGTATCAAACATGTGTAGCGTAACATCGTGCAAACGGGGAAAAAACGCCTGTATCATCACTGCGTTCCATAACAGTTCTGACCGATCCGTCATAAACCGTGAAAATATCCTCATTGCAACAAGTGGCTGCTGCTTAAATTTTTATTCACTGCTTAACAAAACAAAAGACCCGCAGCAAATCACCTCGTTGCTGGATGCTGAATGTTTGGTGGAACCGCGAATTGTACGGTGGGACCGGTCTCATGGCTGACAACAAGTGGCTCTATAAAAATTTTACCCGAATGCATCCAAGCGATTTCGAGTTTTTGCTGCAACTTTTGGGTCCCACAAGTGCAAAAAGCGACACCACCTTTCGAAGAGCCATCCCTGCCCAGGAAAGGCTGGCATTAACCATACGTTTGTTGGCGAGCGGTGACTACTTCACAAGCCTTCAATACACATTCAGGGTATCCAAGCAGATCATAGGCAAGATCGTCGATGTTACAATACGGGAGGACGCCCGACCCCGTCTCCACTATCCGAACCTCGTAACGTATCATTCCTTTGATCTGACGGGGGAAAACCGACAACAGAGCGATCTGCCCCGAACCCGAACAAATAGGCGAAAATGATCGGGGTGCAACATAATTTTAATTGATTTTTGTTAGGCGACGGAGTTACGGTACGGAAGTTTGATACAAGTGGATACCCGGCTTTAGGTGCTACGCTTTCTCCGTTTTCCTCTATGTTTGTGAGTCTTGGACTCTCACATGTCTGGAGGGTCGGATCGAGGCACTAGAATTGTATTCATACAGACGCATCCTTAAGATACCTTGGGTGGACGTTCTGCTTTGAATGAGCAAGCAGCGAGAACTACGGACGATTAAGCAATGTAAGGCCCGATATCTTAGCCATGTCATGCGTGGGGAAAAATATGAGGTCCTCAGGGTGATTATTGAAGGGAAAATCGAGGGCAAGCAGTTGGTTGGGCGACGCCAAAATTCGTGGGTGAAGGACCTACGCACGTGGTTTGGCTGTACATCGCTCGAGTTGTTCCGTGCCGCTGCTTCCAGAGACGTTAGCCATCATGACTGCCACTTCGGACAGAGACAGCGTCATAAGAAGAAGACTTTCTTCTAGACACGAAGCTGGTGATGAATGTGCTTCATCAAGAGGCAGAAACTATTTCTAACAGCCAAACTTCTGCACCATTACCTGTTACAGTTGGTTTGGCCAGTACGGTACTTGCTCTAACAGATATTCCTCTATAATTGTGGACCTACCATGCTGGAGAAGGACATCAGCTTTGTCGACGTCCTGTTGAAACGTTAGGGACATGCTGTCTGAGCATTTGGCGCACTGGAGGGTGTTGGTGGGAATCGTGCCGTCGCAGCTCTGGCACCTGGAGCCAAGGAACTTCTCCAGAAAGTCCCTGGGGCTCCGGCAGGGCCCGCACTCGCACCTGAAGAAATACTGACCCATCAACAGCTCTTGACGTTCAGACGTGAGCATTCTTCGGAAATGCGGTCCTGCGAAGAAATTGAAGACAGGACAGCTTTCTATAGCAGAAATTGATGAAAGGACAGTTTCTATAGTCCACATATATAGAGATATATGTAGAGACGAGAAAAAGGGCAATACCAGGTCAAATCCTTGGCTCTCCCTTGAGCATCGTGGCAGTGCCTGCTTCAGAAAGTCAGGAATGAGCTGTTATTTCATAAATAAGAGGTTGGCGAGACTACAAAGAACTCACCATAGCAGTTGAAGATTTCCGATCCTTTTGGAATGAACTTGATAGCTTTCACAACGAGATACTGGTTACAAAAACTGAAACAGGCGATCAACCAAAACAAAAATTACACATCTGAGGAGTACCCATGACATCCGTTTATATTAATTTCCCATTTTTTAAACGACAGTAGGTTTCATTCCAAGAATTTTGAGACCAACCGCACTCTCCTACGATGAAAACTTCTTCTCTACAAGCTTTCAAAGTTCTGACGAGTGACGTCACAGCACCCCTTCCACCTGGGCACTGCTACTGGGCTCGGAAAACGGTGGGGCACCAAACCAGAACACAAAACCAACAGATTTTTCTACAAAATAAAATACCTCATGACAATAACATCCTTCCCTTTATTTATTTATTGAGTGATACTCAGTAAAAGCTGAATTTGTCAGGCAGCCTTCAGATATAAGAGATAAACCTTCAGCAAAGGCTGATTGTTTATCTCTTCCTGAACTTTTAAACTTTTAATAAACACTATGAGCATACGAAAACGTCGAAGATTTCGACATTAAATTAGCCACGGAATTCATGTGGTACAAAAATGCAGTAACCTAAAATACAATGAAAATAACCCGTCGGCCGTCACCTACTTAAATGGAGAAGCTGCTGACTAGAAGCCAGCCTACTTATCTGTGTGTTACGACGCCAATCAATCCACAAGATCACGAACAGCAAACAGGACAAAGCACACGTAGGTACAAAATGCAAATCTGTCACCAGAACCGGACAAAACGCAATGGCACAAAATTCGACGCAAAAAATGGAAAACCGACAACAGACACAACAGAGAAAGTGAATGTGATTCACGAGCCAACAAAATCAAATCGAAAGACATAAGCACTTCGTATCGAGTTGACAAGTGGAATGGAAGGGATCCAATCGATTGTGAACAGGAACAATTTTTTTGGGGGAAATCAGATTCTGGAGACAGGGGCCCAAATTGGGCGTGGCGAACTACAGTTTTACTCGACTGAGCATGCACGGACGGGCCACTTTTCTCAGTTGCCATGGGAACACTAGGTCCCAGGGCCTGCCAGTTTCAGGGACCTAGGTTTCAATATCGATTGCAGAACATCAATTACTGTTACCTACAACATGCTTGGTCTACGGAACCACCATCGATGCTGTAGAGTCACTACAGCTTGGTTGACGGGTTATCATCACTATGGGTGATATTTGCAATATGGTTTTGAAATATAGTTCAGTCTTCAATTAAATGTGAATGCTACTTTACATTGGCGCTGCGGAAAATTTAAAAAACACAATGCCCAGACATACGAGGAGACAAAGTCTACCTTCCGTAGATAATGAGGTGGAGCAACCTAAAGGATCAGGAACTGATGATGCAGGGCGCTCCTCGTCGGAGAGACAATTTCTTGATCGCCTGATGCAGACGTTCAGGTTCGGGCAATTTTAGGAAGAGGAGGAGACTTGGACGTACTATATACGATTCGAGGTGGTTGTAAACCGATACACCATGGGGAGAACAATTTCAGACAACCTATGGAGCATATTGCTGCTGTCGTCGGTTGCAGCGGTGCCATTCAAAATGCTGGTGGACCACTTCCGACCAGCAGAGGTGAGCACCTTCCTTACGCTCAGTTGAAGAAGGCACTAGAAAGTTATTATGTAAAAGCAACGGGTATTTTTGCCGAAAGAAGAGCGTTTGCTCTCAAACGTCGTGACAGCAATGAGACAGTGGCTAAATTAGTAAATAAGTTGAGATCATTGGCAGGAACGTGCGAGTTTGGGGAGAACATCGAAGAACGGGTGAGAGATCAACTAGTGATAGGTATTAATGATACCCAATGGTAGGAATAACTTATTAGGTTGCATCCAAACAATACGGCTACATTCCAGCAGGTAGCGGCAACGGCTGTAGTCTACTAGAATACTAAATATCCGTAGCCAGAGAAATCTAGCAGGTCGCTGTTAAACTTTGTGAAAAAAGCTAGTTACATTGTATGGAGGGAAATTCAAATGCAAATGAACACACGGTTGGATTTTTTCAATTCTTTTTTTTTTTGGTACTTCTAGTGTTTTTGGTTGCCGGGGCAGTGGCCTTATAGATGCAACGCCCGTGTCGAGACCCCCTTACCTAGTGTGACATGTCGTTGTAGAAACTTTGAAAGCTCACGAAAAAGAAAGGTTCATCACAGGAGGGTGCGGTTGGTCTCAAAATTATTAGAACAGAACCTACTTTCATTTAAAAATACAAACAGAAGTCATGGTCACCTTACTAAGAAACTAGTTTCAAAGGCCCAAGAGCAGCATGTAAACATCAGGCAATGATTGTAGTAGAATGACATTCAATACGCTCATCTTTAGTTATGTGAATGCCATCAATTTTGACACTTTGGACTACGGGCAAACCTGATTTGCCCGCTTTTGATGAGGACAGTTTTGATATGATCAAGTTGAACTGCATTTATTTTACATAATAATTATTAGCGAAGTGTTGTATACTCTATAATATTTGTAATATCCATGCGGGGTAGCCTACCGGCAAACGGAAAAGTAAAGGTAACGCTAGGATGTGCTCGATGTTGACCTTTGTGAAGACGTCGAGAACAAAAGTGTAATTTATTTTCAAATTAAAATAATTATTACATTCAGTTAATCTGTCGGAGTTCTTTATTCTGGAAACCTCTACACAAAGCATACGAAATAACCATCGTTTACCTGTAGATGATGGAGGGGTCACACGAATGGTTCATCATGCTCGCTGCAGGGAAGATACCAGTGCCAACTCTCACTTGGTGCTCGGAACAGACGCCGAACGGGCTGCCTTCCTCGCTGAGGTGACAGTCCACTATCGCATGGCCGTTGGACACCAACTGGGCCACATGGACTAGAACGGTTCCGCCGAGCTCCAGAAAGCTGCTTTGACGGCCGGAGCTGGAGAGCAGATCCGTGAAGTGTTTCAAGTAGATCGCCAAGGCAGTGGATATCTGTGGAAAAACGCCAGTGAGGATCCCTTGGAATTTAGTAGTTAGGTCAACCAATGATTTGACATCATATACGAGGAGGTCTGGCGTAAAACCGACATTCTAATACAAATGAGGATGGTGGGTATTACAAAAACGTTTTTCAAATTAAAACTACAGCATTATTTTCTAAATTCGCATATCTTTCAGTAGATAATCATGTCCAGTATAGTGAAATTGTATAGAAAAATCTAGCATTTTTGAGATATTCAACAACTTGGAATTCATAGTGTGTTTTGTACATAAATGGCTGGAGAAAGTCGGTTCTGCACCTGCATTAAGAACATTGAAGGTTCTCACACACTATGCGGGAACAGGACAGGAAACGCCGTGGGTAGGACGCGGGAAGCCGGCCGGCTGCAGGACCTTCCTCAACTCTTTCCCCCACCGCTCGCCATACTACCTAGTTCCCATTTGCTTCTCAGAGTGAGAGTGGTTTCATTTTATTGTGTTCGTCTGTCATACAAGTTTAATTCATCATAGTAATACAAACCTGTCAGGCTTTCTCTTTGATCTTCGTATCGTAAGACAAAGTTGTGATAGATCATAATACACCACTCTGTATTTTGTTTACCTCTACAATGAGGGTTTCTTCAGTAAATTCCATTCTCAACCAAACAACCTAATCTGAGAGAACAAAGATGTTGGGGGAGGGCATCAGAAAGAAAGGCACTGGTGAGATGGTGAACGTCGGGAAGGCGAGTGTGGACTTGGAGACAATTTGGACGGTGGAGGGAGAACGTCCCGTGCCAGGACGCGCCGTTTTTCGCTTTGAGAGCGATCGCGGCGCATCCCGTCCTGTTCCTGCCCCATGCCATGACCGCCGCGTCCCACCCAGTGTGCTTATCTCCGTTCAAATACACAGAAGCGAAAAAATAGACCCATGTCCCGCGGCTGTTTCCCTTCCTGTTCCTGTCCTGTTCCCGCCTAGTGTGTGAGAACCTTAAGTCGTTTTGTTCCTCCCATTAGGAACACAAACCTCCTGTCATCACTTCTGTCTCTGAAATCATCCAAAAAGTCAAAATTAGAAGCCCCTTTTTTTCTTTTCTTTTTTTAAACTCAAATACTACTTTGACATACTCCTACTCCAATTATGAAAGAAGGCGTGGAATTAGAAGCCCCTTTTTTTCTTTTCTTTTTTTAAACTCAAATACTACTTTGACATACTCCTACTCCAATTATGAAAGAAGGCGTGGAATTTGTTCTGCTAACATTAAAACTTTTATAACCTTGTCAACGGGTACAAGTGGCAACAGCGATACTGCTCTCTGATTGGCTGATTGGAGAAAGTAAAAGTGAAAGTGAAATCTGTAATATTAGGCTTACGATGTGTGTTAAGAGTGAATACGAACTATATCACTCGAGAAGACATCGTGGAAACCCATTTCTAAGAAAAACGGAGCTATTGAAACTATAGTCTATTTCCACTAATACACGAAAAAACGCGAAAAACACTGTTATACCCGTTTCGGTGATCAAACCATCGTCAGTAACAAACAATAACTAAGAAGTATAAGTTATTGTTTGTTGCTGACGATGGTTTGATCACCAAAATCGGTATAACAGTGTTTTTCGCGTTTTTTCGTGTATTGTGGAAATAGACTATTTTTTCAATAACTCCGTTTTTCTTTGTTAAGAGTGAATGTTTGAATGTTGGTGATGCGGGATGTGGCCCGGGTGTTCCGGCTGGCCCCCTTGGCTTGTCTGTTCCCATGAGGAATGGACGGAGTTTCTCCTTACCATCTTTGCTTTGGGCTGCCTGTTCAGGAATGGACAGGTGGCCCTGGGAACCGCCATGGTGGGTGGGTGGGGCACCCTGGCCCCGACTGGCTATTTGGGGGCTACATGCTGCCTCTCTTCACTATCGCCTCTGCCTCCTTGCTTCACCAGCTTGTTTGAAACTCATCTCAAGTATAAATTATTTGATATCATGATGTTCTTTTTTTGACGTTTGCTTTTCTGTACTTGATGTACGCATTATAGCAAATAAAGATTATTATTATTAATAAGTCGGTTTTGCTATGACGCCCTACTTTCAGACATACTTTAAACCTTGAAAGTCGGTTTTGTACAGCATTTCATGGTTTGATAGGTAGCCCTCAGCGTGCAAATTTATTAACAGTCAAAAACTCAATTTAAAAAATTTTTGAGAAAGCCGGAGCTCCTCATGCACTCTACACCCAATTTATGAACAAATTATTCAGTCGACACTCAAGTCGAACATCGATATCTCGAATTTGTCGGTATCCCGGACAGTTTTTCAGGTCCCGAGTCCCGCCCATAAGCTCAGCGCCTCTATAACTCGAACAAACTAATGATATTATGTCGAACTAATGTAAGGCCCAGGAGCGGTGGGGTGGTGACTATATTTCAAACAAATGCCCCCATTTCTCAAAAACTCAACTCGATATGTCCAACCACTGTCCTGATGTTTACATTAAATTTCTGAGAAGGGGAGTTAGTTCAATGTTTTTGTGGACTGTCGACTGAAGGACAGTTTGTTGAATGTGAATAGGGTTTAACTTGAATCACTTGCGGCGGTAGTGGAAATCCATAGCAAAAAACTACAGGATAAAAATAGAATAGTCTATTTCCACGTAAACTAACAAACTGTAGACCGGTTTCTACAGTTTTTCTATAGTGTACTGATGATGGTTCAACAACCAAAACCGGTCTACAGTTTGTTAGTTTACGTGGAAATAGACTATTCTATTTTTATCCTGTAGTTTTTTGTGAATAGGGTTTTCAAGTTTGTTATCGTCCTCCCAACCGTGCAACGGCTTCCCGTTGTTCTTAAAAGACAAAGTTCGATTTACATACATCTCTCATATTTTCCTGTTTCTAGTACAACCGATATCTCGAACTCGCAGTTCGATAACCCGAACTACAGATACCTCGAATTAACTCGAAAGTTTTGCCTGGTCGCGAGGTGTTCGACTTATCGAATTGCGAATGTACCTAGTTTAACGAATGAACTACATTTAGCTGAAAATATTGATCGGTACTCTGGTTTTTCAAAGATGAAAATATGTATGTATGGGCGGCGAAGTTAAACCCCTCATTCATTACATGGTAGCACAGCGTGGTTCCGATCCACGGACCGGGGTTATCCGATCCGGGTTATGGGGTTTTTATATTCCAGTTGTTCCATCTGATGATGGGGGTTAGTCACCTAGAGGTTGTTCAGATGAACTTTCCTGAACCAGAACCTCTGACAACGACTTTTCTCCTTTTATTTTGTGTTCAAGTCCGCCAAGTGATATTGATAAGGAGCTAGGTTCTCCACCAGTAACAATTCTCAGTAGTACCATCACGATGGAAGCTATCAGCTTTGGAGTTTTTCAGATGAACCATTCCTGAATGAGAACTCACTTTCAGTCCTGTGTCTATTAACTTCACATACTGCTTCTTCAAGGAAGTATGTTTTTAAGGGGAGGCGTGTGACGGTATATGGGAACCCCGTCCATATTGGACCTGGGCTCTTCCCGATCTTTTTGACACGTGGCTGAAAGAGCGGTCGATTCGTGGAAATGAATCGTCTACTCCTGGAGGCATTGCGTTATAATCAAACCAGTGCTCCGGGGGCAGCTGTCACACTGCCTCCCTACCTTTCTAGAGGATGGAGAGGGGGAAACTAAGTTGTATGGGCGGCGAAGTTAAACCCCTCATCCATTACAGCTTCCACCAAATGACTCAGTCTTCACCGGACCAAAACACTACTCGAGAACAGCCACACGTCATAACATTCAACAGAGCAACAAGTTGAGTAAGCTATGAAGGAACAACAAACGACTCACCAAAGAGTACTGGTACAAATCATCTGGATATAATTTGTCTATGTGATCCAACAGACTCTTGACGGTAGAATACTGCTCTTTACCAGCAGAGAGGCCAACAAGAGCCACCCGGAGGCCGAGATGAGCGATCCCGATGTTGTAACATAGCTCCAACCCAGCTCCGCACTCCCACTGATGGAACTGCTTCCACGCTTCACGTTTACAGTCCAACGAGCAATAGCTGCCCTCAGCACAGTAGTCGCACCTAACGATGTACAGGCAGTTTCAAAAGACATGTTCACACAAGGATCAAAAAACTGTCATCAGTTTTTTGATCCTGGATTCTGGTAATTTGATTGTCATATGGTCAATGGTATGGTAGATGAAAGCTGCCCTAGTTCAAAATAATCTTACGGGTGCGGGTTGTAGGTTTTCTTGCAGCAGAAGTGGCAGTAGAAGTGTGACGGATCAGGCAAACACACAAAGGCAAAGGGCTTTTCAAAAAATACCATCTCCCCAAGCTGGATGTCTCGCGTTGCCACGACGTGCCTCCCCTTCTTCGCTGATTTACTGCAAAATTCCAAATAAAATCGTGAAATTGAGATAACTCGTTTTTTTTGTTTATTATTCTGTGATAATACACCTATTTATTTGCTCAGCAAAAAATTTTTTGAACACCCCCTCAAAATTTTTCTTTTACTTTTCAATGTGTGTAGAGTCCAAAAATGCAATGTCCGTCCGTCATCCATATCCGCTTTATTTTCGTTTAAAAAAATCGCTCTTTCGCACACAGGCTCCATCTGGGCCCGGGATGTAGGCCGATCGGAATATACCCAGGGGTGTTACGGGTGGAAAATGGGTGTAAAAATAGTGTTTTTTTTTTTGTGTTTTAGTAACATGAGCTTGTGATGTATCGTTTTCCATATTTTTTAGGGCAAGAGGACCGAATGTGAAGTTGATTTTGACTAAAGAGTGAAGAATTGAGGTAGTAGCGAAGGTTCAGCTCCCAAAATTCATTTTTATGAGTCAAAAACCTGGGAAACTGACTGAAAAAACCATAAATTTGTACAATAACACTAGAAGCGGTATTAACAGGTGAATCAAGACAATTAAATGGCACTATTAACAATCAAAGATAATTTGGCAAAAATAATAATTCGTGTTTTTGAGGGCCAAAATTGGTGGAAACCATAAAAAATAGCTATTTCAATATTATTGCGCATGAATGAAACAATAAATGAACAGCCAACATTTGGTTAAGTAAGTCCAATAGAATGATAAACCCATGAGAAGGAATTTTATCAAACATTATTCCTGATACAATGATTACCGTATTTCAACAGAGTCAGAGGCTCCAGCTAGGTTGGTGCTTGGAGTGAAATTATTTTTCAAATACTGAAACACAACTTCCGAAGAGGGAGATTCACCGGAGTCGTCATCGGCAGGCTGCGGCAATTTCTTCAGCATCTCCTCGACATCGTTGAGGAGTTTAGACTGTTCTGCAAAACCCCACCAAAGTCGATTCATTAGAATTCTAATGGTAAGAATCATCTGTGGGGGGATATGGGACGAGAAGTCTTATATCACCTCAGTGGTACTTATCGTGCACTTACAACAAGGAACAGTATTGGGAGCTCACTTGAATCGAGTTCATCAATATTGTCAGGGAAGAGACTGCGGGCGGCCCTCAAGGATTTGTTGGCCTCTTCTTGGTTCCCAAGAGCCTGGAATGACTTTGCCTTCCGAAGGTAGAGTCGGCACAGCCTCGCCAAATCCTTCCCGGTCCATTCGAGGGCTTTGTTGGCATCTTCGATGCATTCCTAAGACAGTAAGTGAACCTATGGGTATAGTGTACAATACCTATGAACCTACAGGTATAGTGTACAATAACTATGAACCTAAAGGTATAGTGTACACTACCTATGAACCTACAGGTACAGTGTACAATACCCATGAACCTACAGGTATAGTGTAAAATACCCGTGAACCTACAGGCATAGTGTACAATACCCGTGAACCTACAGGCGTAGTGTACAATACCCGTGAACCTACAGGTACAGTGTACAATACCCATGAACCTACAGGTATAGTGTACAATAACTATGAACCTAAAGATATAGTGTACAATACATATGAACCTACAGGTACAGTGTACAATACCCATGAACCTACAGGTATAGTGTAAAATACCCGTGAACCTACAGGCATAGTGTACAATAACTGTGAACCAACAGGTATACTGTACAATACCCGTGAACCTACAGGTATAGTGTCCAATATCTGTGAACCTACAGGCATAGTGTACAATACCTATGAACCTACAGGTATAGTGTACAATAACCATGAACCTACAGGTATAGTGTACAATACCCATGAACCTACAGGCATAGTGTACAATACCCGTGAACCTACAGGCATAGTGTACAATACCCGTGAACCTACAGGCGTAGTGTACAATAACCATGAACCTACAGGTATAGTGTACAATACCCATGAACCTACAGGCATAGTGTACAATACCCGTGAACCTACAGGCATAGTGTACAATACCCGTGACCCTACAGGCGTAGTGTACAATACCCATGAACCTACAGGCATAGTGTAAAATACCCGTGAACCTACAGGCATAGTGTACAATACCCGCGAACCTACCGGCATAGTGTACAATACCTGTGAACCTACAGGCATAGTGTACAATACCTACAGGTATAGTATACAATACCCGTGGACCTACAGGTATAGTGTACAATACCCGTGAACCTACAGGCATAGTGTACAATACCTGTGAACCTACAGGTATAGTGTACAATACCCATGAACCTACAGGTATAGTGTACAATACCCGTGAACCTACAGGCATAGTGAACAATACCTGTGAACCTACAGGTATAGTGTACAATACCTATGTCATACACAACCAAGAACTGTTGTCAAATTCGAATGTCGATGGTTGAATTTGGCTCTGCGTCTGCCGGAGGTTGGTACCAACTCAAATCCTAACTTCATCTCAGACATTGATTGAAAAATCTAACTGAAATTCCGATGATATAAATGTTCCCCACACTGGATTAAAAGGAATTTCATTGAAGTCTCAGCGTAATGCCGCTTTCTGAGCGTACACTTACGAACCTTGTACTTCCCCAGGAACAGCAGCACAGCCGATCGATTGCCGTAGCTGAGATATAAGTCTTCCGAGTCCTTGGGAGCATAAAACAATGCTTTAGTGTAATGATCCAGAGCACTTCCAGGCTTTGCCCCGGCATACACCTTGTTGCCTTTCGCACGGTACTGGTTGGAGATGACTACATTCTTGCAGAACCTCTTCCTGTCAACTATTTCCTGGACCCAGGACTTGAGGTGTTCTCTGAAACAAAACAAAAATCAACTGATCCAGCAGATTGATATGGTGGTATAGTGGTAACCTACGGAAATAAGAGTAATCGAATCAATATAAGTCTCAATTGTGACTCCCACTCACTCTCACTCTGAACAGATAGGTATGTACCTAATGTATAGGAATTTTACTGTAATATAAATGGCTAGCCAAGTGACATCAACACTAAACTGATGCCAGGGAAACGAACGCTAGGCACTTGGCTCAAGCGCTAGATGGCATTCATTACACGGAGGCAGGATATCTAGGAGTTACCTAGATATGCTTCAGTGATTTTGTAACACAGTGCTCACCTCACAAACGGGTCGTCATAGCACAATTTGATCCTCTCGGAGTTGGATTTGGCCTCTTTGACTTTGACTAGGATTCCGGAGTCTGCAGCTTTCCGAGTCAAAACGTCCAACACCTGCTGCCACTTGCTGTCCAGTTTGTTTGGCATACCTAGTCAAGAAACGAATCAGAAGGATGCAGACCGAAATACCTATCTTCTTCGTAGAAAGAAAAGAACTGTTTCACTAACTGAAGCCATGTATAATCAATGCGAAAAACTTGGTAAAATAATTATTGGAATCTCATCTTCCTACCTATTTCTATTTGTATTTACAAAAACATTATAAAAAATAATTACTATATTATTCTATTCATGTAAACACGCGGATGTAATGAAGTTCTTCTTCTTTCCATTTTCATGTCTTGCCCGCACTGCGTACCCATGCCGGACATGTGTTGCACAGAACAGGAGATGTGCTGAGGAAGAAGTTCGACCCAATCAACTATACCCCCAGCGGTGGTGGGGGTATTCACATTTCAATTGCTAACTGGAACTACACTAGTGACTAGTGCATGTTCAGAGATTGATGTTGCTTTATTTGATCACGAAGCCATAAATTAATTTGGTAACACATAATTCCTGTGTAAGGTATATTTATAATATTAAGACCATCCCATCTGTAATTTCAATGTAATAATAATAATAATAATAAACCTTTATTGTGCTTCAGACAAACAAAGTATCTATATTTATTTGGCATTAATCTTCAAAACTACTTCAATTTGCACTTCTTTATTCAAATATTTAAAATTGTCCATGGCCCTTATCTTTCGTCATTAATTCACCCTCCTCCAGCCGCTCCCGGGCCATCATGACCATGAGACATCCACATCACTACTCACTTTTTGGTAAATCCTTCCAAATTGCAGGAGCACGGCTGTGGAATTCCCTCTCTCTCTCCGCATTCGGTCCGTCCGCACCCTTGGACGGTTCAAATCCCTTTCATCTATCTTTTACAAATCATCTTCTTCTCTTTTTTTCTCCTTCCTCTTATTCTTCCCCCCCCCCCCCCCCCCTTCATTTCATTCATCCTACCTGTAATATAACTATCATTTCCAGTATTTTAATAATCTTAATTTTGCATTATTGTCTAACTTTTCATTAATGTCATTCATTCGCTGTGTGCCATGGGCCCTCGTGGCCTCCAACACTAATAAAGCCAAAAAACTACAGGATAAAAATAGAAATAGTCTACTTCCACGTAAATTAACAAACTGTAGACCGGTTTCGGATGATACACCATCATCAGTACACGATAGAAATCCTATCGTGTACTGATGATGGTGTAACATCCAAAACCGGTATAGTTTGTTAATTTACGTGGAAATAGACTATTTCTATTTTTATCCTGTAGTTTTTTTATATGGATTATCACTACTCCACCGCAAGGGATTTAATTTATACGAATAAAGCCGTTTATTATTATTATTATTATTATTATTATTATTATTATTATTATTATTATTATTATTATTAAATGATATCAACAGCGGTCTCAATTGAACGTTTTTCTTGAGGATGTAATCAATGTAGTTGTGATATCATCGACCACATGAACCTTTGAAAAACAAATCTATTCAACCTGTGTCCGACGTAGGAAGAGGATAATGAAACTTGAGAAATAGAAGGTGATGACTTGATAACATCACTTACTCCATGCTCTCTCATCTCCCACTAATTGGAAAACGACTACTTCTCTCTATCTACAACTGCTGCTTTTCCAACAGCCTCATCATTGAACAGTGGACGAAGATTAAAGTAATATACATTAAAAAACCGAACTTCCAAACTGACGATGCTAACTCCATTAGACCACTCTCCCTGATTTCATGTGTAGCAAAATTAATGAACAGCATGATAAACGCTAGATTGGAGGCCACCATAGAACAACATAGCATACTCCCCATCCATCAGAACGGATTCAGAAGAAGGCATTCCACACTCAATTGTCTTACAGAATTACAAATGAGGGTACTATCTGGTCGGGATGAGCGACGTGCAACCCTTTGTTGTTTTCTTGACATCAAGGGAGCTTTCAATGATGTACAAATCACACAACTAACTAGCATCCTGATGCATCTGCAGCTGTCACCACATGTTGCTTCATGGGTAGCTCACTTCTTTGGCCACAAAACCTACACAGATGGCTCCAATGAAGTCACGGGATGTCAAGGCCTGGATCAGGGAAGTGTATTGAGCCCTTTGCTCTTTAATATTTATGTCCATTCCATACACTCCATGCTACCGGACCCCCATGGAGCTGTCTTATCCTATGCTGACGACTTCATGATCCTTACTCAAAGCCATGATCCTTACTCCAACCATCAAATCATGAAGCAGCACTTGCAGCACGCCATCACTAAGCTTAACGGGTTGGGATTCAAAATCAATTTCTCCAAAACGAAGTTGATGTCCTTCTTTGACTCCCTCCCGAATCACCAAAAAAACGACCTTGATATACACCTCCCTTTGCTACCTACAAACACACAGATTCAAGTCGTCAGCACCTACAAATACCTTGGTATTGTGCTCGATGACCGGCTGTCAGGAACTGCTCACACTTGCTCTCTTGTGGCTAGATGCGTAGCAGACATCAATGCCATGAAGGTCATGAAGGGCACCACTTGGGGCAGCCATCCGGACACGCAGGAGCAGCTCTTCAAGCATGTACTGCTCCCAAAAATCAACTACTGCATGCACCTTTATGTGTGGGGACTTTCCAAAAACATCAAAAAGCTGCAAGTCATTCAGAATGCTGCATTAAGACAGATCACAGGAGCAGTAAAGTCCACACCAATACCATCATTGCATGCAGTCACATCCACCATCTACATGACCTCCCACGCGCAATTCGAACTTGAGCGTTGCTTCTCAAGACTCCTCATATACCACCCATCACTCCGACTTGTGGTACAAGATTTTGTAGACCCTCCGCATCGAAGAATCAGCCAATCTTGGAATATATATCGAAACAAATTGTCAAACATACTGCAACTGATACAAGACAGCGACACACACCTTAACACTGAGACAGAAAATCAATTCCGATACACAGAAGCACTTGAGCTCAACATTCTCGCAACAATTCCGACCATTGACAAAAAATCCAATCTCTCCAATGTACAACTTAAAACCTTGACCCTTGAATACTTACAAACCAAATTTTCTACATACCCAGACAGAATATATACTGATGGATCCAAACTGGATAATGGAGAAACAGCAGCAGCTTACTTTTGTGAGAGACATCACCACTCGGCTGGGTCCAAATTGAATAGCGCCTCAAGTGTCTATCATGCCGAGCTCACAGCAATTCTACTCGCACTTTTACATATAGAAGAGTTACACCATACTTCTAGCAACATCATCATCCTCTCAGACTCAAAATCTGCTTTGCAAGGTCTAGCAAACGTCAAGTTGGGAGAATGCCCACCATCTATACTTCAAGACATTTTCAACACTGCCAGCCTCCTAAAGAGTACTTTGCAAAGTAAACTTGCGCTGCAATGGATCCCTGGCCACTGCCAAATATCTGGCAACGATTTAGCTGACCTTGCTGCTAAGAACATCGCACGAGACGGACAAACCCTACTCTACAATACTGTCACATACATAGACTTGGTAAAAACCCTCAAACAGAGACGACATAACGACTGCCTAGAGGAACACAACCGACTCACTCTGACTAAAGGACACTGGACCAAACAGATAATACCCGAAACTTCGAACATCCCATGGTACCGCAACACGAAAGAGACCCCAAAATTTTATACAACTATTAACAGACTGATTTACGGACACGCTAACACTCCACTTTACCGGGCAATGATGGACAGAACCAACAGAACATCTCCCAATTGTCCCAGCTGTCAAACTTTGGGAAATTTAGACCACACCCTCAACCATTGCGCTCTCTACTCTCGCCAGAGAGCGCAATTTAGAGAAGACAATGACATATCCTTACCTTCCCTACAAGACCACGTACGACAACACTTCGACTTGCCCACACTAAAATACATCTATGATTACTTACAGACTAACAGTGTCACCCTTTAAATTACTAATAGCCTACCTCTATATTTACAACAACAAAAATCACCAAGATTACCTAAATCACCTTCAGCTATCTTCCTACCCTACCATCCCCTCATCTAACTTCGTCAAACATCCCCCTCATTGAAACTTTCAAGACGTCAGTGGACTTTAGGCGACATCAAGATCAAGACATCATCATCAGATCCCTTCACACATCACCATCATATCTTCCTTCAACCTCGACTACAACCAGAACGAAATATGCCCTACATGACTTTCGTCGAAGGCATTTAAACGAAGAAACAACAACAACAACAACAACCGGCAATGCATGTGATTGTATGCGATATTTTGTTTATTTGAGTTTGATTGTTAAGTATATTTAGCATACCATATATTCTGTACACCGCGAGGGGACAAAAGTTCCTATGTACATGAGAAATAAATAAACTCTCGGCGATGGGCGAAATATCTCTTGGGACTGTGTGCTGAAATGCTGAGTGCCAATGCTGATCAGGGGGCTTGAGCTTAGTGTCGATCAGAGTAGCTTGAACAGAGCTTTCGTGCAGACGGAGTGTGAAGAAAGAACGCGAGAAAATTTTGATTAATCTTCTACTTAACTCAGTGAGTGGTATTTCATCAAGCACAGTATATTGATCGATTGATTGTGATGTTGAGCTCATCAACCACCAGCGTTTTCGAACCCAGTGTGAATGAAATAAAGAATGAAAGTTGCTAGCAACTAGACGGGACGTACCTTGAGTTAGGCACACGCTTTAATTTACGAGCTTCTGTTACCCTTATCGCCTGTTGCCAAAATATGATTCTATTGTATGCAAATCGGCGAGTTGCCCATTCGTGTTACTAGAAAAACTGGTATAACCATCGACGTCATGAATTGATACACCTAAGCTAGAATCACGGCGTCACTTAGGGTTGATTGAAATCAGGTTACAAACGGTTTGGGAGTGCTTGTCCAGACTTAGCAAATATTACTTATATTAGTTAACTTCACAAATTGTAGAAGGTTTCACAGTAGGTAGCAGTTGAGGGGAAATCAGTTTAAAGTTGGCGACTAAGTTACATTGCTTAGTGGTAACATCGAAATACACCTATTTCAAAAATGAAAACCATGAGATGCACGGATAGGACTTCTTGCAGGTGGGTCGAGAGATCCATTCCGCCTCAAGCTAGGTTCACATGGGGACGCAATTCCGGACGGTAATCCGGCAGGGCTATGCGTTCTGCAATTCTATTGGCCAACGCAAAATGGATTATTGCAATGCAGTGCCTTGGATACTATTTCAAAATCTCCAGATAAACTAGGTTCACATGGAGACGCAATTCTGGAGGCCAATCCGGCACGGCAACGCGTTTGCCGGAACTTTTGCCGCAGAGGCGTTCACATGGCAGCGGAATCATCACAAAACGCAATCGTAAAAAACAAACAGTTGCCCGAACTCGAAACCGCAAAATCAACCACATATGTCGATTTCAATATGGCTGAACAACAAAACAAGAGAGGTGTGCACAGTAACCTCTGCGCAGATACGGCAACGGATCCGACAGCGGAAAATATCTGGAGATTTTGATATAGTATCCAAGGCACTGCGTTGCAATAATCCATTTTGCGTTGGCCAATAGAACTGCAGAACGCATAGCCGTGCCGGACTGCCGTCCGGAATTGCGTCTCCATGTGAACCTTAGCTTAGCTTTAAGCTAGGTTCACATGGAGACGCAATTCCGGACGGCTATCCGGCACGGCAACGCATTTGCCGGAATTTTTGCCGCAGAGGCGTTCACATGGCAGCGGAGTCATAACAAAATGCAATCGCAAAAAACAAACAATTGCTCGAACTCGAAACCGCAAAATCAACCACATAATGTCGAATTTCAATATGGCTGAACAACCAAACAAGAGAGGTGTGCGCAGTAACCTCCGCGCAGATCCGGCAACTGATCCGACAGCGGAAAATATCTGGAGATTTTGATATAGTATCCAAGGCACTGCGTTGCAATAATCCATTTTGCGTTGGCCAATAGAATTGTAGAACGCATAGCCTTGCCGGACTGCCGTCCGGAATTGCGTCTCCATGTGAACCTAGCTTAAATTTTTGCCGCAGAGGCGTTCACATGGCAGCGGAGTCATAACAAAATGCAATCACAAAAAACAAACAATTGCTCGAACTCAAAACCGCAAAATCAACCACAAATGTCGAGTCAATATGGCTGACAACCGAACAGGAGTGTGCGCAGTACCCTCTGCGCAGATATGGCAAGGAATCCGACAGCGGAAAATATAGCTAGGTTCACATGGAGACGCAATTCCGGACGGCAGTCCGGCACGGCTACGCGTTCTGCAATGCTATTGACCAACGCAAAATGGATTATTGCAACGCAGTGCCTTGGATACTATATCAAAATCTCCAGATATTTTCTGCTGTCGGATCCGTTGCCGTATCTGCGCAGAGGTTACTGCACACACCTCTCTTGTTTGGGTGTTCAGCCATATTGAAATTTGACATATTATGTGGTTGATTTTGCGGTTTCGAGTTCGGACAACTGTTTGTTTTTTACGATTGCGTTTTGTGATTCCGCTGCCATGTGAACGCCTCTGTGGCAAAAATTCCGGCAAACGCGTTGCCGTGCCGGATTGGCCTCCAGAATTGCGTCTCCATGTGAACCTAGGTTCAGAGCTGGGGAACGGCCATTGCTTGCCTAATGAAAGACATTCACCACAGTTAAACCTCGGGCACTGGCAGGGTGGCATCAGTGCCGCTTTCCGATCAAAATCATGATTACTATTTAGTGTGTCAAAGCACTGGAAGAACGCGCTCAGGTATTTTTCAAGCAACTATCATAATATGTCCCCGTACTCCTAACTGCTTCCATTATGCTCTTATCAGTCGTCAATGATTTCGTTAAGAGAGAGGGGGCGCGCTCTCGGTACTACGTATCGCCTGCCAGTTCTAGTCAATGTATAAAGTCGGCACATTGTACCGCCCGCTCGTGAAGTTTTCACCAAAGTTTTTGATTGTTCCTTTCCCGAAATGGCTAGTGGTCGTCGAGTTATGATTCAGAGATCGCGAGCATTGTACAAGCTGTGGAAGAAGATGAAGAAAATTTTAGTCAAGGTCATGCTCCATTTTTCGACTTCAGCGATGAGATTGAGGGGGGAAGTGGAAGTTGTTCGACCCGATGATCATTCTAGGAACAGTGAATATTCAGGAGATGAAGCAGACATTCCTCCACTGACTTTTTCAGAGGATGAAATTACCGATTTCGACATTTTCTTTGCTATGCTATGGTGGGGCTGATTTTTTTTTTACCAAATGACTTACATTTTACAGTTCCTGAATTTATTGAGTTACCTCATAGGTGTACAAGTTTATTGTATTTTACTGAATTACGTATGGTGAAGTTCTATTGCGTTTTCTAATTACAAACTTTTATAAAATTTGCATGTTTTATATTATTGCCAACCTGATCAAGACTTAAGCTGACCATTTTTGGGAAAAATTATCCATCGGCTTAACAAAAAAATGGTTTCCGCAATTTCTATAGAGGCTATTTTAACTGCGAAGTTAGGGGATGTACTAATTTTTGCGCAAAACTACGAATAAACGTTCCTATTATGGAAAAAGTTGCCGTTTCCGTGTGGGCGGCACTCCTTACCACTCGCCGGCTATCTACTTCACCTCATACGTGCCAGGGCCCGAGGGTTAATAGAAAAATTCCATACTGATTTGGTTACGGCTGTTTACTCCATAGAGATGTTTTGAATGAGTTTTGCTGAATTTACTGCCTTAATTTGTTGTCAGAGATTTTTTAGGAGTGTATGGGAGGGAGGGGGGGGGGGGCTGCCTGGTGTTTTCTTATATCTTAGCATGGATGGCCCATTTTAGCACCGGCAGATGTCAGTAGGAATAGTAATATTAGAAAAAACAGCAAGGGAGTAAGAAAAGCTAATAAATTGTCTGATATTTCAATTGGAAAACGAATGAAGGCAACTTGAACATGATGCGATACCTCCTCCAATCCATCTCAAGTACGCCCTACTAATGGGTTGGTAGCAGTTATGGCGCTTCACTCCCCCCGGTGCTGCTCAAATGGAGCACATAAATTCTTTTAGGTTAAATACTTTCAACGTCCATAACTACCCTAGGTAAATGTCGTTGAAATAAGTTCAAACTTGGAGGGTCGATCAGGCATAATACTTTGATAGTTCCGTATGAATTTCATTGGAATCGTACGGTAACTTTTTTCTGCGCATGTGTGAACATGAAATGTTGACAGTTACCTTGTAACGCTTCTAACTACGCGGAAATTAGTCACAGAGAGCTGAAATTTTGAGGGTACACGCGGGTTAGATCGCAGATGCTCCCGTATCAGAACAAACCTACCCAACTATTCTATATATAAGTTCATATGATTCAAGTGAGGGAGTTCAACTGCCTACTCGAATTGGCAGACTTTTTTTTACCTACTTTGTTTGTTAATTCTGACTGTTAGGTACATCCTGTTTCCTCTTGTGATTAGGTACTAGGAAATGGGTCCAAAATCGAAAAAGTCCGGCATTTTGTGGATGTCTTGCGATGCGTGTCAGTGCATGATCAACGCAAAAGACGTCGAGATCCACCAGAAATCCTGCCCTCCCCCTGAAGTCGACTGGGAGCACGGCTACGTCAGAGACGGCATTCTCCACGCCAGCCTGTACGACATGGAAGATAAAGGTATACACTTATACACACATGAATCGATTTCAACATTAGCTGGTAAGTCGATTTATTGTCCCGAATTCACCCTCACGTCTTTTTAGTGCCTTTTATGTGATTAATTCTGATTTGGAACAAATCTCTGAATGGGCCTTACGCAATGGTCTCTCTCTGAACCCTAAAAAATCCCAAGCCTTAATCATTTGTAAGCATCCTATTCCCACCTTGGACATTTTGAATAGTGATGTTTTAAACTCCTATTCCCCAGTTATTATGAATAGTGATGTTATCCCTTTTACTTCCCATTTTAAGGACCTAGGGGTCATAATTTCATCCGGTCGCTCTTGGTAGTCCCAGATTTCCAAAATTTCCTCAACCGTTCACCATTTTCTCCCATCTTCTGAAACAGCTTCGTTACCCCTTTTCACCCTAGGTTAATTTTGTTCTTCCTGTCTTCTGTTACTGTGATGACGGGACCTTGATTCTTTTGCTAGAAGGCGCCTTGAGGTTCTCTTCAGTCGTTGTATAAGGTACGTTCGTGGTCTCAAACCAAGGAGTCACACCTCGTCCTATGCGGCCTCTCTCCTTGGAATGGAGTTTTTCAATTATACCATATTTAAACTGGGCTGCTTCCTGTCAAAGAAGGGGACTGTGCCGGCTCACATGCCTTGTTTGAATCCAGCCAATCCTCCAGAGCAAACCTTTTCTGTGCCCGAGCATGAGCCGGCCCCTTTCTGTGGAGGGGGCAAGGTTTTGGACGTTTCTTCCCCTCTCCCTTGTGACAGAGTGTAACAGTGGGGGTGGACCCTCTAGAGTCCTCCTCCTAGACCAGCGAGATTATCACCGGTTAAGAAGGGATATCGATTAGGCTTCCTCGAACCGATCCCGTCTCCACCGGAAGAAAAAAATGTATCGAGAACAGCCCACACTGTTACTCCTCCCCACATGAAATACATCTGGGTAGCAGAAGTATGAGAGGGAAAAGGGGGAATGAAAAGTAGTATGAAGTTCTGGTTCAGGAAAATACATCTGAACAACTTCAAGGTGACTGACCTCCATCGTAATGGTACTACCTCAATAATATTTTACTGGCGGAGAACAAAGCTCCCACGTACGAGCACTGGCGGATAATGTTGTCAGAGGTTGTTGTCCAGTGAATTGTGCTCATCTGGGCAACCTCTAGGTTGCCCAGGGAATTGTAAATTGGGACATGGCATCAGTCGCCTTCTAATGAGCTCAATATATTTTAATTATACTGACACTCTAAAGGGGGGAAAGGGGGTGGGGAAGCCAATAGATGTACGCATTATCAAAGGGACAGGATGTTAGTAAAGGAATCCTTCTGGGAAACCTTTGGGCTTATCCTCCTGGTAAGCCCACAAAAAGTGGATGGAGTATGGTGAAGTGCTCAGCGCATACTACCGAACCACACTCTGCTACCATGAGACAGAGTGAGGAGAGTGACGGTAGACCAGCGAGATTATCACCGGTTAAGAAGAGATATCGATTAGGCTTCCCCGAACCTATCCCGTCTCCACCGGAAGAAAAAATGTATCGAGAACAGCCCACACTGTTACACCCTTAGAGCTGCCAAATAATCGACCCCTTTTAGATCTGGTCTTTTTGACCTGATCAAATCAAACGATTTTGTTACCCAGCTCGTACCCTTTTGCTCTTCCTTACGATTTTTCTTTTTTTCCCACTTACTTTTATGCTGTTTCTCTGCTTATACTTTTTTTTTGTTGGTTCTTGTAATTTGCTTATTTCATGTATCGTTGTCATTTTGGTTGCATGTTGTCGTATCTTCTACCGTGTACCTCGTTGAGACATTAGTCTCCTGTAGATCTACTAATAAAAAATAAGTCTTTGATTTTTTATTATTCCTACAATTGATTGTGTTTGCAAAATGGTTCCAGCCTCCCTATCGAAAGTCCCCGCCGGCTACGCGGAGAAAGTAGTGTTGCTGTCCCAGTCTGTGATGCAGCTTTGTGATCTCGTCATCGGCTCGCCAGTCAAAATCGTTTGTGGCAATCATGTGGGCTACAGGAGGGCCTGGCCAACTACTGAAGGATCTCTTACTTCTGTTCGGCTTGCTAAAGTTGGTAATATAATTCAGCCTCGTATTATTTGAAACATTTGCACTAAACTTCTATACCTGTAAAGCACAAACTTTTGCACAAAGCTCAGCTTGCACCTGTTAAGCACTAACATTTGCACTAAGCTTCAATACCTATAACTTTTTCAACTGTAAAGCTGGGTTCCCATTGACGCGTAGTCGACGTAAAGCATAATATGAAACTCAGATGTGTAATCGAATTTGATTGGCTCATCATATTTACACTCTGTACGCGCGACGACTTTTGAACCAGTGTCCAATATCAAAAAATCTAGATATTTAAGAGCTTAAGGAATCTGCGCATGGGTTCTCTGCAGATGGAGGCGGTTTACGTCCGTAACTAGTGTCCTTGTGACGTTTACGCGTTCTCTACGCGAACCTTTACGGCCTTTGCGTTTTACGTCTGTTACGCGTCAGTGTGAACCCAGCTCAACAGTCAAGCTGGGTTCGCACTGACGCCTAATCGACGTAAAACTCAAACGCGTAATTGAATTTGACTGGCTAATATCAGGTTTACAGTTTTTTACTCACGACGACTTTTGAACCAAAGTGTCCAAAATAAAAAATCTAGATATTTACACGCTTTATGGATCTGTGCATGGGGTTCTGCACAGGCTGGAGCACGGGCTGTATCTCGACAATTACACGCTTTACATCCGTAAATAAAGTTGTCCCTGTGAACGGTTTGAAGTCTACGCGAACCTTCACGGCATCTGTGTTATATGCGTTTTGCGTCTATTACGCGTCAATGTACAACCAGCTTCAGAGGGAATGAGAAAAGTGATTTGAGCTGACCTTGGTTGTTAGAAGAAGATATTGAAAGGGTTGCTCTTGACTACAATGGGCATGTATCTGTTCCATGGAAAAAGTCATGGGAAAAGCTTAGAACAAGTGTTTCCCTCCACTGGTGTCATCCCTTAGTGTTAATCCTTATCTTGGCACTCAACGTCCAAAGAACTTGTGGGTCCACTTGTATCAAACTTCTGTACCGTAACTCCGTCGCGTAACAAATATCAATTAAAATTATGTTACACCCCGATCATTTTCGCCTATTTGTTCGGGTTCGGGGCGGATCGATTCATTGGCGGTTTTTCCCCGTCACATTAAAGGAATGATACGTTACAAGGTTCGGATAGTAGAGACGGGGTCGGGCACCCTCCTGTATCGTAACATCAGTCGAGACCTTACCTTCATGTAATCTTCCATTAACATATCCACAATCGCTCGACATACATTGGCGACGATCTTGCCTATGGTCTACTTGGATATCTTGAATGTGTATTGAAGGCTTGTGAAGTAGTCACCGCTCGCCAAAAAACGTATGGTTAACGCCAGCCTTTCCTGGGCAGGGATGGCTCTTCGAAAGGTGGTGTCGCTTTTTGCAATTCTGGGACCCAACAGTTGCAGCAAAAACTCGAAATCGCTGGGATGCATTCGGGTTCTCATGTCAGCCATGAGACCGGTCCCACCATACAATTCGCAGTTCCGCCATACATTCAGCATCCACCAACGAGGTGGTTTGCGGGTCTTTTGTTCTTCTTTTGTTAAGCAGTGAATAAAAATGTAAGCAGCAGCCACTTGTTGCAATGAGGATATTTTCACGGTTTATGACGATACAGGCGTTTTTTCCCGTTTGATACGATACGGTGTTACGCTGCGGAGTTACGGTACAGAAGTTTGATACAAGTGGATACCTAGCTGTAATGACCCCAGGGTGTTGTAGTCCACCTGCCAATGTGCTAGGTGCTGTAACCTGCACCTGGTCTGAATGTGTCGATCTCACGCAGTTTTTGTGGGTCTTCCTAATTTTCTGTTTCCGCTGTTTTATTACAGAGTTAGAGTTCGAGTGGGGATGCAGATTGCCGTCCAACCAAGTCCTCGTTTCCGCCGTCAATAGGCCAGCAGGTTTGGCTCGAAAAGTTTGCTACCGTGTGAAAGATTTCGAAACTGTCCACACTAAGAGCGACCTAATCGTGACTCTTCTAAGAGGGATGACGAGCGAAAGTTTACTCTACGTCGGGATGCGGCATAAAGTGCCGTTTTACGGGCGTCAACTCCACCTACAGATATCGGACATTCAGCCAGTTTGTGTTTCTGAAAATGACGACGATTTAACTCAGTTAATGAGTCAGCTGAAGATTGGCGACGAGGTGTTCACTCCGTGTGACGAGACGGAGTGGGTGCTGGAGCAGGGTGACACAAAAAGTCGGAGTGGTGCTCAGGAGGAGACTCGCTGTTTTGAAAAAATCGGAGGTTACAAGAAGATCTTGGAGGACCTCCAGAGAAATATCAAGTTCACGCTTTCACAGAAACACTTAGGGAAAGGTATCACCCTACAATACTACATACTAAACTACTATTATGTAGAAACTTAGGGCCGGTTTCACCAGTACTTCCTAACATGGTTAAAATGGATCACTGTTTTATCGAATCAAAGATCAGAAGCGTTGGTTAAGGACAAATGGGTTTCTCAAGTCTAATCAAAGATTATAATGTTTTCATAAAACGCTGTTTTCATAAAACGTCGATTGAACTTGTAAAAGTCGATTTAACGGTATCGTGGAGGCATTGGCCCGCTAAGATGGTGGCATGGGGGATGATTAGGATTGATAACGCAGTTGCTCACGTGCATTTTGAGGTTTTGGTTTGCTGTTTATATCGTTGATGTAGTGTTACGTTCGTTTTTGAAAGAAAGTTTGCTGAATGTCACAATCGCGGAACCCAGCATGGAGTCAGCGTCACAAAAACGAAAATGCAGACCGAAGTTTAAGGACAGTAAAAAACAGATTTGGTTGACATTGTTCGCAAGTATTTCAGCTTTGCGTGTAAGAAAACCGACGGTGCTTTATATGTCATTTCTGTTATTAAGTATGTTTTTTATACAGTACCTACATCAGATTATCAATTTATTAGGTAGGTTATGTACCTTCACAATTTCTCACCAACACATGGTCTGATTTCACTCAAATTTGATGGGCAGATAGTTGATTTTCCTCTAAGAATTTCATTGTAATTGGAATTGTGTAGTTTTATTGCTAATTTTAAATTTTATTGCATAACTATGCTTACACAAATGCGAAATCCCAATCCCTCGAACTGAAAATGGTTTTAAAAAATCGCAGTATATTATCCAAAGAACTGCATGATTGACTAGAACGTTTTTGTTGATAATTGCTGATAACCATCAGGTCAAGGAAACCAGAAAGCGTGAAAGCCTTTTCAGTTGGTTATGTTGTAGGTACCTCATCACAGAATCGATATCATCAAGCTCAAAATAATACGTTCTGTCTCTCATCCATCGAAGAAGGCGAATTGTGAAATGTTCGTCCTTAATGCAACAGAAATGCCCTATCCAGTCCCCTACTAATTTTTGTGGATGTAGAATAATAATAATAATAGACGAATGGTTCGCATGAAAACTGGCAAGATGGTGAAGTGGCAAAAGGTTGACCACCCAAAGTCGGCTGATTAGTTTTGATCGCCCATTCATCTTTTTCGGTCATCGATCCATCTTAAACAAGGTTGGTGAAACCGGACACCTTTGTCTAACACCTGATATCTTCAGTTTAATGAGTAAATGGTTATTAGCAGCGTTGGTGAAACCGGCCCTTAATCTCATAAACTGCAATAAAATTTGTCATTAGGCTACAACGCATCGAGTTAAGACTACGATAGAGGGAGCACAAATGGAACGAGGGGTCCACATGACCTTGAGGGTAGCTGCCAGGACAGTGGTGGCCTCACCCACAGGCTCTTTAATTGCTTATGTGGATTGGTGGAAACCTGTTTATTTATTTCTTTATTATTATATAGGCAAACTCGGCGCTTCGCGCTTCGGCACCTCCCCGGATGTTATTGCTTTGAGCCTGACTGCTAAAATGTAAAAAACATGGAATCATGTTTTAGCTCCTCGCTCTCACTTTATTATAGAAATGATCACGACGACCATCACTACTTACCAACCAAGTGACAACCAAACAAGCGTCATTGTTTACTATCCATTTACAACATTCATTTATATAGTTATATTATGAAACTAGGATATAAATACCAAGAACAAATACGAAATACATTCGTGATAAATCAAGAGCTTTCCAACGAATGGAAAACGATTTTTGTCCGATGAAAATGAAAGAAGTTTCATTTCCCTAGCAACTACTCGGTTGTAAGTGAAAATCATTGTTAAAATACGCGCTACTTTCATCTCACTTTATAGTCTCACTTTTCGGCGGGGATCCATCGCTAAAACATGATTCCATGTTAAAATTGCCCAATTTACAAAGTATTAATGACTATAATCTAAACTCACATTGTTCCGAATAATACACCTTGTTTATAAAAGAAATGAAAATTTGGGTTCAAAGTAATAATAATTTGGCCTGTCTCTTGATAAACAGAGTAGGTCCATTTCTGACAAACTTGCCAGATTAGGGGCCCACCGAGTAGATAGTTGGTGGGAACCGTCCAGAGGAAGAAAATCTGTGTAAAACGTGTCGCATACGGCGGAACGTGAAAACTTAAAAGTGATAACAGCTCTGGGCAATCCACCTTGCCGTCAACCAAGTGGTGGACATACATTACATCCATCGGCCAGTTCCCGCTGCCTCCTGAAAGTCGTCTCCAGGCCGGTCAAACGCAACATCCCCGAGGCGTTGAAATCATCCCATCTGTTTCCCCAACTTGTATGAGACGTATCTAAGGAAATTACGCTGAACCCTCTCAACCGATTCCACCGCATTGAGGTAGTATGGAGACCATACTATAGATGCGTGCTCCAGAGTAGGGCGAACCGAGGCAGATCTGTGCGCCAAAGTTCACAAAAATCCGAGAAAAGCTCTAGACTTTTCACTCTCACTCCAGTGCGACACCACTTTTGAGTGAAGCGTGTAACTGCTGTGGAGCATTTGCTCACTGGCTCCTTCGGAGCTTGCAAGTCTCACGAGTATGGTCAAGGAGAGCTTTCAGGTTAACTCTTTCCCCTTCTGTGCTCCTTCTACACAACGTCGCCAGTTTTCTGGCAAGCCAGACATCGCACACTACAGTTTTCTCCTTCACCAGTTCATAAATTTTAGTAGAATGCGATGCGTGAGCAAAATATTTGGCTCGTGACAGTTCGCAGGCTTTCTCAAGTTTGTCATCAAACTCAATGTTCAACGACAGCAAAATCTACCATAATGGTCATGCTTCAAGGAGAATTGTCATTTTGATTTCTCTCATTTTAGGTCCTTCATGTTATGGAGTTTTACTGTACGGAGTACACGGAGTTGGGAAAACTCTCATATCTAACTATTTGGCGTCCTCCAACAGAGTCCCAACAGTTGAGATCAAGGTACTCGTCTCTTACCAGTATTTTAGTTGGCATCTAGGTGTTATTTATACACTCATTCTGGACTGATAAAACGTGTATGTATTTCATAAAGGTGGATTAAAGTTGTAAATTCTGTGAACATTACATTTGGCTGAACCTCTGCTTAGTGCAGGGGACATTTTGCTGTCCTAATATATTGATGCTGATAGAAAAAAATTAAGTCATCAGATTAAGTCATTCTGCTGCTCTTCGACTGCCCTGCACTGAGTCGTGCGAACACCCTCTTTGATTTTTGTTAGGTCTTGTTACGAGTATATTGGTGTCATATTGGGCGACAAAGTGGTAGACAGGAGAATTAGGGCCGAAGTCTTAATATTGGATAGATTTACTGTACCTACTGGGAAACTACTATTTACGTAGAAATAGTTTGGGATAGGGATGTGGGGTTCAGCACTGAACGGGTCTTTCAGTTCAACATATCCCAACTGAACGGATGGCCAGAGTTGGCGTTCTCACTGAACGGGCGATCCTAACCTCACTCCATTTTTACAACTCGTATCAGTCCCACCATTTCATCCGTTCATAAATCCCTCTCTTTGCCCCTCTACGTTTGTACCGTTCTTCCCTTCCCCCTTGCCGTTCCCATCGTTCTTCCCTTCCCCGTTCGCCGTTCCTCCATTTTCACAACTCCTCAGTTCCCCTCCCAACTCCCACCAGTTCATCCGTTCATCGACCCCTCCCTTCCCCGCCCGTTGCTGATCATCAGCGAGGCTTCTTATTAGATTCCAGCGACATTTGTGATGGATTTTCCGAACTATTAGAAATGTATACCTTTTTATTGAATCAAACCTATCAAAACCCCGTTTTCGTGATTTTTGGGTCGGGGTAATTAGAAGTTGGATTAAGGACTCGGTTGAACTGGTGAACATGTCCCAAAGAACGCATCTCAGAACTGAGCGAACTGGTGGGAGGTAACTCGTGGAACTGAAAACTGTTAGTACCCAAATAGTGGATATTCCAGTGTAACTTGAAAGACGAACGTATTCTAACTGGTTCTAACATCGATCCAGTTCTAACTGGTTCTAACGACGAACGGGTGTAACTAGGACGAACCCCTGGTCATGAGAACTCAAATAAGATCAACTTTTCTGGTGAAAATCTAAATGATTCATTCAGAAAAATTTATTAAATCGCGGTACGAAAGTTAATACAAATTCAGACTGTGTCTACTGTGTAAAGGGAGTCGAGTCATCGCTGCTAGTTGCTTATTCACGCTTAGTCGTTGTGAGCGAGGGTTTATGAGTCGAGAATTCTAAAGGAGGATCTAGACCCTGTCCGGCACATGTCCCGTGATACTAGCGCTTCCATTATTTGAGGCAATGAGCCTCAATATGGATTACAGTCCCACTGAAGTTGGGTTAATTTTGAATTTATCTGTATTTGGGGATTTGACAGTCAACAAAAGTTTTAGCTTTGAGTGCATTTGGGTCGAATTGTGACTTGGTGCAGAATGGGTTTTTACTGTATTTAAAGTTAAAATAAGTGCAAGATATCCACTCACGAAATTGTGAATAGAGAGTTCCTAGGAGATGCCGTTGCTCAGATGCGTCATCCGTATGTCTCAGAAAAGTGTTCGGCGCATGCACCAAATGGTCGACGTATCATACAGTTGACGTATTTGGCCGTATACGTCTGTCATCGCCTCTCGATCCCGTGAAACGTAACGACTAGACCGTGTGTAAAAGTAACCTGATGTTGAAAACCGTACACGTGAACACGTGATCGCGATTAATTTTCCTATTACACCAACGTTTTCGCAACCCAAATAACTTCCTCCCTGTCAAGCCGTTTCTGCTCAGGAGAATCAAGAGGAAAGAGAAGTTGTTATGGAAGCACACATCAACGGAGAAGGTCATGAAAATCATATGAACCAGAACCCATAGAATCAGATTTTTGTTGGGAGGGTGTGGGTGAAGAATTGATTAGTTTAAGAATGTTTCTCTTGCTTTAACCAAATTTAGCAACAACAAACAATTCATTAACTTTCTTCATGAACTTTTCTGATAATCCTAACTCAAGTTATGTCCATTTTTCGTTTTTTATACTTGTGTACTGTGGAACATTTCTGTACTTACTGTTTTCTTAACCTGTAGTACTGTACATTGTTTTCTTAACCGAAAAAATGAAATGGTTTCAAATGCTTAAGGTTTATTAGTTTAGCCCTAGTTTTCCTTCATAATAAAACCTAGTTTCACAAATTTATAGCTGGTTTTGCAGTCCCGCACACACATTCATACCAGTTACAAAAGAAGCCAAATACCTACTGCAGAAGCAAACCAACTTTATACAACTTTAATTTTGCAATAACTAATTTGACGTTCTTCAAATTTAACAGGCTGCCTGACTTCAGATTTAACAGAGCTGGCGCATAGTGGTTTCTTTTATGTCTGTGTGTAGCTCTTTGTCTTTTGAGAGGAAGGGGGTAGAATTCGCGGTAGTGATGGGCGTTAAATAACGGAACCACTTAGAATAACCGGTTATCGACCGAGAACCGGTTATTGAGATAACCGGTTACGATAAAACCTACGTTATTTGAATAACTACTTCGCTTCTCCTGCAAGGGCCGTCACTACCCAATACCAGTTATGTGAATGGCGGCACACAGGTAACTGCCTCGCTCTCGCGCCCTTTGATGAGAGGGATGGTATTGAGTAACTACCTTCCGCCGATAGTGCTTTACCTCGTAAACAGTTACCGACTTCCTGACAGTTATCCATCAGCTTAGGACCTTTCGCTTCCCTTTGACGTGAGATGGTATTGTACACTAGGTATAGGTCACAGCGATCACTCTTTACCCTTTACACCGTATGTAACAGGTTGCCTACCTATTTTAGGGTGGTATACCTCAGCTTAATGCCCTTCAAAAAATTATGAGTTATTCCTCATTCCCTCAGTTCAGTTCTAGTTATCGATTAATAATGTTAAAAATGTTGAAGGGCCTAAAAACTAGTCCCATAGTTTCGCTTTCCAGTTTGTTGTGATGTAGGAACTTCTAAAACATTTTGCCTATAATTAATTGAAGATTTTATCAACCTATCACATTAAACTGTAGGCAGGTACCTAGTACCTACTGTTACTGACCTACTAAACTCAAGTTTGTGAGATCCCAGGGGGAACAGGATGATTTTTTTTTTTGAGATTAGGAAATTCTAATATTTTCACATCAACAATTTATTTCTATTATATTCATGGTCAGAATTTTTATGTAAGCCCCATCAGTGTAAGTGACAGATTCACAAGATGAAGCAATAGGTAGGTATCATACGACGAACTTTTCGCCATCGGCTCTCAGGTTAACACTCATGTTTGCCTCTACCCCCATCAGTAAACTCGTAACCAGTTATCAGAATAACCTGTTATCGGAACTGGTTACTGACCGATAACTGTTAGCGAATAACGCGTTAGCCCATCACTAATTCGCGGTACTTCAACAATCAATAAGGAATTGACATCACTTGCTCAGTTTGTCTCCTGTAACCCATGGCAACGGGTTAGCATCCATGTTGTTGCCTTGTTGTTTGCGGGGCATTGTTATCTCCGTATCTTCTAGGAACTCTCCAATAATGGTGATACTATTAGGAATAAAAATATGAAAATACCCTTGTGATTTCCCCATGTACTGACAAGGAAATTCCACTCAAGAAATGATTTTTTAGTCTAAAAGACGATTTTGGGGGCTTGAGCAAACTATAAATTTTGGTTTCCCAAAAACCAGGTTTTTTTCACAGACACACTTCCTGCGCTTTACGGCCACTTGAGGGCATACAAGTATTGGTCTGAACGGGCCAGTATACTCGTGCGTAGTATGGGTAGGTAGTGGTTCGCCATATTGATTCTACTGTACTCATTTTAGGGGATGGAGTTGTTCAGCAAGTACTACGGGGAGACTGAAGCCAAGCTGCGGGCTGCTTTTGAGCGAGCCGTCCAGGAGGCTCCGAGCATCGTAGTGATGGACAATGTCGAAACACTTTGTCCTAAGAAGGGCTCAGACCAAGAGAGGCGGGTCGCGTCCACCCTGATTGGTCTGTTCGACGACATCAAAGACAAAAGAGTGGTTGTTATCGCAACCAGCTCTCAACCCCATGATGTAGATCCTTGCATTCGACGGCCTGGAAGGTGATTATTCAGTCAAACCTCTCTCAGTGCTGTATAGTTATAATATTATATCAGTTTTACCTAGTGGGTACCATCATAAAACAGAAAATGCCAGAAAAAGGCTATGGTAAATTCAGCATGCCAACAGAAACTATCTGTTTAACAGTTGTTCTGTGATATGTTAAAAAATCATTCTTTCAAGTAGGAACTTCGATAACGCTATGAACGCTATTTCCCTGGAACTTCACCACAGAGTAATAGAAACAATATCATCCCTCTATAAAGTCAGCCTTCCTGAAAAACAAAGGTGTAGTTTTTTGTGTTAACCCTTAGGTATCACAAGGACCCATTTAGATTTATCACTCACTTGAAAATGCATATTCACTGCTTCCTTAACCGTGTCTGTGAGAGAGATATCTTTTCTCAGCTGGGAGTTGAACCTGGGTCCGAATCTCATGCCAACGCTGTTGGCCACTTGTCTGTGGGGAACCGGCCTACCTTTACCTGTATCAAATAAACAGCTAGGACTGAGGATTACGCTATTCATCTCATGTTTGGGCTTTTGAAGGTTAGAAACAGAGCTGGAAGTGCAAGTTCCGAATGCTGAAGATAGATTCGACATCTTGATGAATCTCGTACCAGACAGTCTCGGTTTGCAGAGCACTCTGCAGTCACTCGCCAACTCTTCGCATGGTTTTGTTGGGGCGGATCTGGCTTCCGTTGTCAGCAAGGCGGTGTGCTTTGCGGCTACCGATGGCAGGGATCGCCTGTGTGATGATGACCTCTTGAAAGCTCATTCCATTGTGAAGCCCTCTGCCATGAGAGAAGTTTATGTCCAAATACCAAACGTATGTCTTACCGCAATATTATACCAATACATAGCCATCTACTAATTTTAAGGATTAATACAGAGTGTCAAGAATATTGATTGCTTCCTACATAATTTTGTGCATCTGTTACGAGCCAGTTCGACGGAACTGCTTTGGGCAGCTCGACCCAGTTTTCCCGAACTCTCCTCAGGACATCGCCCTCCGGTTCAGTTTGCCGTAGCACCTTATACTCGAGTTTAATCCACTGTGTTATTGACCCGATGACCATCATAGTGACCAAAAATTTCATGTTGAATAGAATCAGCGTATACAAATTTGATAGTTGCTCATAACCTAGAGCCAACTCTGAAATCCCGAAGCCTCTACAGAATTTTTAATCCAAATAGGTTGAGTTCAGCAAGAGTGAAGGTGTGGCGACACTCCCACCATACGACAGTTGAGGAGACAACACTGCAAGCGGACCTGAGCTGCTTACCAGAGTCAATCTGAATACAGTTTGCTCAAGTGGCCACTGGACTTTCTCAACCTTTATTTTCAACCCTTCCCATCACCGCCAGTTTACCCCTGGCTCTCTGCACAGAGTAGACTCTGGAAGTCCTGTGGCAGAGTCACACCCCGTCCGGTGTTGTCTGGAACGAGTCCTCTCAAGTCAGGTGTGGTCCGGTTGCCACATCTCAAAGCCTGGTTAACATGGAGCTGCAAAGCGTTGCGGCTGCGCCTCAGTCAATTTTGCTGCTTAATGCTAACGTTGAATACCACAGCTCATGGATACTATAATGTCTAAATCCCCAGATATTTTATCCTGATTCCTGTAGCTTGCTAGATCTGTTGCCAGTCACTACGAATGTTTTGAATTTTTTTTTCTTCTCAAAATATTGTATTATTCTATTTATAAATTATTTCTACGAGTATTCAGGTTTATGATCAAGTAGGTTTTGTTGACAGGTGCGATGGGACGACATTGGAGGGCAGGAAGAGCTTAAACTGAAACTGCAGCAAGCTGTGGAATGGCCACTGAGGTTTCCTGACAGCTTCAAACGCCTCGGGATCCGCCCTCCGCGGGGAGTCCTCATGTATGGGCCACCAGGCTGCTCCAAGACTCTTGCTGCTAAAGCTTTGGCTACTGAAAGTAAAATTAACTTTCTATCTGTCAAGGTAAATATTAGTTCTCAACATGAGGCTCAGGTAACAGATACTAAATCTTCCGGATGTCGGAAGCCACCACTAGATATAAAATACTGCTTCTTTTTTACTGTGCATTAAAAAATTTGGATTGCTACTGTGTATTACCTATGTATTATTATACTTGGTACCTATGTAATTTGTCCAATATTGCCGATTTTGTCAACTTTATTGGAAACGCACATTTACTGGAGTACCACCACAGGTGGGTGAGTTTGACACAATCCTGTGGGTCTGGTAAATCTCCCTCAGTATGACCTTATTTATGCCCGCGTCGAGCGACATCAGTTGATTTTTTTTAAACGAAGATTTGAAGTCGCACATTTTCTTCCAGTGTTGCCACCTACAGAATGCCATTAATGTTCCACTTACGCGTCATTCAAGCAAATGGATCCGTGCATGTTGTGCACTCATTTTATACTGAAAAAGAGAAGGAAACAAAGGTGGTACGTCCATCCCATAAGTTGTGCTGTATAATGCATGTGGAGCGTAGTGCTTCAGTTTGGAATGAGTGTCTGGGAAGTGATGTGGGGTCGTTCTGGACTCCGTGAAAAGCTGTGCTAGATCCATGGAGATTATAACGTTTATAGGAGGGTTATAGGAAGCAGACAACAATCCGCCACAAAAACTCCCCTCCCCAGAACAGACTGTTAGCAATGGTGGGTGACAGGGACCGAATCACCCCATTGCGGCATGAAGCCCCCAAAACCACCCCCGCTAAACCCTTCTCTCCCTGCCGTACTCCTAATCCTTCCCTGAATCGCGGGAAATAAATGCAAAACTTCTAACTAACACTTTTGAGAATTGAAATACTAGGAAAAATGAAATTACCTATCTTTACTTTATTATTCTAAAAGGGGGCGTTCCACCAACTGTTTCCCTCCCATGAAAGAGAGAGGAAACAGTAAACAAAATAATAGTTTTTAGTTTATACAAAAAACAAGGTAGAGCTACTCTTCATACACCATCCCCACAACCCAAGAAGCTAGTGACTTCCATACCGTCGTCGGTCTCGCAGCTTTGTCAAACTCATCTTGTCCCAAATTCTAATAGTGCACCTACTTCACGGTTTTTCATTTTAAATGTCTATCGTGTGATGATTCGATTATGGGCGACAGGGTCCTCCACTTCTGGAACGAACCTACTCTGAAAATCGGACCTAGCCTAACTTGTAAAATTGATAGTGTAGTGTCAGAAAAATCACTGCAAGAATTCTAGATCACCTCCAGAAGAAAACAACCATCAATCATGGACTTACCTTGCTTCCTAGAACTCCACTATAAGACCTGAGCTCAATTTAGCAAAACCCCACAAATGTTGGAGCATTATAGTTCAGGCTCTCGAATCTCCCTGACCCAACTTGCTTGTCTTTTGCGAAAGGAAACTTCCTAACATCACGAAGGGGGAAAGTTGGAACTATAGGGCAATAATTCCCGAAAGATCCGTCTTATCCCAAGGCACTATCATTGGCCACGGTGGATTCGTGAGGAAATAAACCTCGATCCCAAAGAACGGATCCAGGCTTACTAGCTCCCGAAAACTCCGAGGTCCATCCCAAAAGACAAGGAAGTTTACGAAAATTCGGCCTTTCAACCTATTCGAACGAAAAGAGAAATTTTTTTTTTTTGATTTGAAAAGTTACTTGAGCTCAGGATCCTATGAGAAGAGCGGCCAAGCCGACAATGAGCGGCCTGTAGCCACATGGTAGGAGGTGACCACATTTAAAGTTACTTCAAGGAAAACATAAAAATAAAGCCTTACTTCTCTCGAGGGGATAGACGAAAAATACTGTGATTAAGAAATTAGGTTGTAAGCCAAGAGAGAAACTAACGAAGTCTAGATGGAGGTTTTGAACGTTGGGAAAAGTGTGTACTACCTACGAAGTGGGACAAGATGCTACCAAAACTGAATCACGAGGAAAGGACATGGGTTTTGAGATAAATAGGAACAAAATCCATGTTCAAGCCCTCATAATTTATTAAACTAAGAAGAATGGAGAGTGAAATCGGAAAACATGAATAGGAAGTGAGTACAAAGATAATGAGTTCTTAGATTCTATAAATTCTTAATAAACTAGAAATGTACTAAAACCTGAAGGGGTATAAAAATAAAATAAAAGGCCTAACTTCTACCCACAAATAAATCTATAGCATGATCTAATTAGAACCTAAATTAATAATTTGGTCGATACTTTTACAAATTTTTCTTTAATGAATAATCTTTTCCGTAAAGTAACGTAGAAAGGAAAATTCTCCCCTAAATCCTAGAAAATACTCTCACGGAAACCCCAAAGAAAAGAGCTTTGAGATGGAACCACCATCACAAGATTTGAATTAATTTTAGTGTTATACATTTATTTACTAGGCATGGAGATAGAGTTAAGTTAGAAAAAAACCCCTTGAGGGCAAGGTTAACTTAGAAGGGGAAAAAAACCTAACCCTATCCCCCTATGTTCTTATAATACTTCTCACATGATCATACCACAAAGAATAATTTAACTAAAGGCCAATTGCCAACGAGACCTTCAAAAGTAATTATTACGGAAAGTTTGAAAAGGGTGTAGATTTCTTTAAGTACCTAAATTCTGTAACTCCGTTACGATTTAGCATTTTCAATTAGGACTTTAACTTTGGTTGGGAAACTCTAATGATTTGGACTAGGAGGAAAGAACCAAGATCTTACCTTAATGCAGCAGGAGGAGAGTAGTCCAGGGAATCTTCAGCAGCCAAGAGTCCAGATTCCGACTTCTCCCTTTCCCAAGTCAACTCCGACCTCCCACTCCCCGTTTAATAAGTAAATCTTTTACTCTGAGGAGAGGGGCGACCGAGCGAATCCCAGGAAAAGGGGGCCCCGGTAAAACGGTGGATTGATGACTGAGGCCATACTGAGAGAGATTATTTCCGAATATTGGAGAGTTTATATAGTTGACAAATCGAAGGAGGGACATGACGAAATTCGCCCGTATTTCATTAAATATTCTAATTTATTACATTAACAGTTGTTTTGGGAATTTCGTCACGTCACAGTACAAAATGCCTAATGCAGTACGCGCTTGGGCATTCATGCCGCACGACACAAAACGCGTGCATAAATTAGGCCTATCCAGAGGACGAGAATTATTGGGCTTGAGAAGCAGGTCCCAGGATTTATACGAGTCGACAGACTCGCACTGGCCTACTATTAGAGCGTTAAGGCATGTTTCATTGGCTTGATCTTCGAGGGAGGATCAAAATATATGAGTGATCAAATTTGTCGTTTCGACCAACCTTTGCATGATTTCATTCAATGGGGAATTTGCATAGAATTTTTCTGAAAGATAATGGCTTACCAGAAATAATAAAGTCGTGGGGCAAAAACAGTGTGGTATCTATAATTTTAGAACATTTGACTGTGTCCTTTGGTGGGAAAATGACATGCCTTCAGTTGGCCTCTCAATGGCCAACTCAAAACAACGCCTGAATGTCGCCTTTTATTGAGATGGCTGAGATTTTAGTCCTAGACTTCCCCACTCCAGAACAATGTAAATTTTTTTCCTTCGTTTTTACCCACATTTTTTATTGCAAATAACAATACAAGACAGAAAAAATCGGATTTTCTCATGCACGATAATTTGCCCATTATCAATCAGTTTTTTTTGCCCTCTGAGACCAATAAGTTAAACCGTGCTTTGAGGGGATGTATTGTTTGAGGGGGACTTTCTTGTTTTGCCTACACAGGGCTCCGACATATTCTCCAAGTGGGTCGGTGAGTCCGAGAGAGCGATGAGGGACATTTTCAAACGCGCCCGTAGCGTTGCCCCAGCCATCGTCTTCCTCGACGAGTTGGACGCCTTGGGAGGCGAGCGAGGGGACGGAGCTGGAGGCGGAGCGGTTCAAGAACGTGTCCTCTCACAGCTGCTTACTGAACTTGACGGGGTGCAGCCTCTGGAGGACGTCATCATCATTGCTGCCACCAATCGCCCTGACAGAATAGACAAAGTACGTCCGTGTTGGAATGTTTTAGTAGCACAGTGGAGAAAATGAAGGTACAAACGTTACAAAGATACAAATGACCACAAATTTCGCTCGAGTCTAAGTAAGAAGCCATACTGACGTTCTGCTGTAATAATAATACAACCCAATTTCCACAGGCACTTCTGAGGCCAGGGCGTCTGGACAGGCTAATTTATGTGCCACTTCCCTCACGTGAGACAAGGAAGCAGATATTCAAACTCAAGTTCACCAAAATGCCTGTTGATGACAAAGTCAACATCGACTTCCTCGCACAGGAGACAGAAGGCTACTCAGGGGCTGAGGTAAGTTGAGTCTTTTGAAAATCATAGTGGATTTTAATGTCCACTTAAAGTCCCCGCACTCTGGAGTGGTTTAGCACAGGGACTGCATGCCACCATTTTTTGCTAATGGTGTAGATAGTGTGCAGAACTTTGTCCTGGCATAGGAATTCCCACATCCTAGTCGTTCCTCTCTTGAAATGAGTCTGATCTGCTGTATATACCTATTGTTATAAATCAAGAACATGGAAACGAGTAAGTCAGTGACGGTTGAATGTGGAATGAACATGAGGAATTCTCAATATTTTGCATAGCAGTGTCAAAACCCTTGAATTTTAATGAAAACTAGGTCTCGAGAGGAGTAGTAGGGAGATATCCACAGTGTGCTGATAGGGTTAGGTCAGTTCAGTACAGGATAGCGTTTGTGGCGACGGTGAACAGTACCATCCTCGTGAGTATAACACCGTATGAAACAGTCGATGTCGATCATTTTGGGAGAAGTTCCATTGGTGCTGTCCTGTTGTACACCATGGCGTCGTAGCCAGGCATACTAGAGCATGTTGGCCTGTAGAACGGTTGTTCCTACCGTCCAGCAACTATATAGTCGGCTTTCTGTGGTTTCCATTTGATTCTCTGTGTTTTCCCACTGGATGGTGTTAATGTCGTAAAACCACTTTAACTTCTTTTCTTTCTGGTGTTTCTCAGTGTTCAGGTTGCTTCTCAGCCATCTGCTCCACGACCCTCATTATCCGGTCTGCCCCAGGGTTCTGTACTGGGTCATCTTCTGTTTTCACTTCATGTGAATGATCTACTCCTGCCTAAAATTTTCGAGCCACCATCAGTATGCAGACAATACCTAAATGTACCTAAGTGTCCAATCGACTTCATCATGGTATCTCTGAACTGAACCAGGATCTTCAGAACGTTTCTGCCTACTCTGCTGCTAATGATCTAAAGTTGAATCCCTCAAAAACTCAGGCCATAATATTTTCTAAATCCAAATTGAAGATATCAACTCCCTAATATTTCTCTTAGCTCTTTCGTTATCCCGTATAGCGGTATAGCCGCACTGTTAAAAACGTGGGAGTCCTCTTGCAGTATGGCTTGTAGGGCCCATAGAGATTCTCTTTGTCAGGGGGCCTATGGTGCTTCGTATTCGTTGTGGAAACTCTTCTTTTACCCCAATTTATTAAAAATCGCTACTTGTCAAAACACTGGTCCTGCCATTTTGACTTGAGGAGAAATTCTGCTAGCTTTATCTATGGATGCAAACTGTAAGCGAAAGCTCCAGGTGGCGTTCAACAGCTGCACGGTCTCTTTTCACTTCATCTCTCTCTTAACATAGGTATCAACTTATTCATCCTTCCTTTCTATCACTTCTTTTTAATTTTCTTTCGTTTCCTCAAAACTGCTTTCTTTATTTTTAAAGAATGTAGAGCACCTCAGTGTGCGGCTGCCTCAATAGTCGTAAGCGGACACCTTTATTAATTTATTTAAAAAACGGTATAGAAATACCAATTAGGTACATATATTTATATAACACTAATGAAGCCTTTCTTTGCAAACATTTTTGCACAAATCCAAAAAGTTATTTTTCAGGACTCCAAATTTCAGGCTTCCTAATTCTTCCCTTCTAGCTAATAGTAGTTCTAACATTATTATAATTACACAGTGTTAACAGGGAAACCTGCCGTTATTGTCGCAGATTGTCAATATATGCCACGACGCCGCCTACAAAGCGTTGGAAGAAAACATGGAGGCCGCAGTGATTTCGCCGCATCATTTCCTAGCTGCATTGAAAGCGAACTCACCGAGGACACCTGCGAGTCTACTAGACCTCTACAAAGACTATTACAGTGGCCGGAATATGTGAACCAAACTCAATCGAACTCTATGTAGGTGATAGCATTTCGATATCACTTTGATGTGAATTTTTCAGCGCTCAGGCCTGTTTGCACATAGGTAAAGGGCTGGAATTCGTCCATGCACGTTAGCGACCAAGTCGTATTTCTCACAGAATTAGCACATTCTGTTGTCATAACAAGCCATTGAAATATCTATTGCAAATAAATTAATTTTTGCCCCGGTTTTCTGTGTCTTTGATCCAAACTTACTTCATTACTCGAAGAGCTGTCTTGATGAGCAGTTTTCTGCTGCTTTTGTAGTAGGAACTTGGCGATTGATATCATGCTTCATTCAAAAATAAGGTTACCTATGTAAGACAACACAGTAGTTGCAGAAAATTCATTGATTATAAATGCATATCAGTAAGCATGATGAGGTTTTAATGAAGTTACTATGAGCCTAGTGTTTTACTGAGTTTTGAATGAATTTACCACATAAGCCAGTAAGCAGCGAACTTAGAAGTTTTACTCACAGCATGACCATATGAGTAAAATCTTTGCAATCTTAACGTATTGAAAATCGTCATGGTTATGTTGACGAACAATATTTACTCCCAAACTTTTTTCATTTTTATATTAAACCTTGTCTGCTCTGCTGGTGGGTAATGTTGTGGGTTACAAATTCTTTTTGTTAACGGAAATTGAACACATAAATAGGCATTTATGTCAGAAAGTTTAGGCAGAAAACGAGCGTGAAATTTGAATTTCTGAGTTTCAGCTAGAAATGAAGTAGTACGGTAAATCGTGGAGTGTTTCACCTCAAAATCCCGCTTAGCGCATCACTTTAAATGATTTACAGAACCGCAATGGATAGAATCACAAATTTATGAATAAATTTAAGAAGTTCCTCAAAAATAAAACGGAGGGAAGGTTCATGAAAGGTAACATCAAAGGTTGCCAGAAAGGTTTCTAATGTTTGGTTGTTGGCAGCATTGAGGACCTCCGAAGGTCGTTCCCCCTCCTTGTGTCAACAGCTAGTTAGATGACAACAGACCTGATACGCCATTTTTTGCCACATTTTTACTTGTAATTGCGCTAATTTAAAAACAACCGTCTATTTTTGAAATTGGGCTTCAAACTACATTTTTCCAGGTATTCTGACACTTGATTTATTGCTTCAACAAAAATTTACAGAAATTCCCCATTTAACAACATCCTCGTTATTCCAATGGGAACGACTCAAGTACAGTGAAGCAATACAAAATTAGGGCTGGGCAACACAGATAAGATACACAACATACTGTTGGTATAAGAACATAATAGGTAAGTAATCAATGATGATGGTACTTGACCCACAGTACACCCAGAAACCGAAGGTATAACCTGAATTTAACTTCAACACTTGTATAGGTACCCAACTTACAACACTAGGTACTTACCGACCGTAAGTCTCACTTCATAACAACCATAGCAAGAGCTGTAGAGGCCATCTTTGCTTCGATTAGTTGCATACCTTACATTTCAGTGGATTTTCAACACAAATTGTTTCCAAAAGATTCAAGGATAATAATAATATGTGCTACTGCTGTTCAAAATTTTCCGGTAAATGAGGTGGTTTTGTTACAAATATCATATATGTGACTATCTCCATATGAAAGAAGAAAAATCAAATGAATATCGTGGCTACGAGTATTTCAATCGTAACGAAAATCAATTCGCTGATGCTCCCGTGAAGCGCCCAGGAGCCTGTTACATAGACAACAAGTTTGAAAAGGAAAACTTCGTACTAAAGGTACGAAATGGTAGGCATATAAATAAATATACGGCTTCCACCATTCAAAATTAATGAATTAATTATTTTTATAATGTATTTCTTAATTTATTAGGTTTTTTTTATCAAACCTAAACATGAGATGCGTGGAATTTTATATTTTTAAGCACAAACATCCCAGCCATATTTATTATACCTATTACCTATTGCTAACTGAGTCTTATAATAACCAACCCTACATACACCTATCAGAGAAGATGTACATAAGCTTTGATGGGGGGTGGGGGTGATGCCATCATCAGGCATATTTATATGCCAAGGGTGACCCAAATGTTCACATTCAGTCATGGAAAACCCTGAATTTGAAGAAGCATTCTGTGCGCATTTCCCTCCATCTACTCGAGGTTTATTCAAGATCGAAATAAAACGTACTTCATTGATATGTTGTTCATTTACCTAACTCGAAAGAACCCTGACCATTCATGTAAACCAAATGTAAAGCTAGGTTCACATGGAGACACAATTCCAGTAGGGCAACGCATTTGCCGGCATTTTTACCGCAGAGGCGTTCACATGGCAGCGGAATTATAACAAAACGCAATCGCAAAAAACAAACAATTGCTCGAACTCGAAACCGCAAAATCAACCACATATGTCGAGTTTCAATATGGCTGAACAACCAAACAAGAGAGGTGTGCGCAGTAACCTCTGCGCAGATACAACAACGGATCCGACAGCGGAAAATATCTTGAGATTTTGATATAGTATCCAAGGCACTGCGTTGCAATAATCCATTTTGCGTTGGCCAATAGAATTGCAGAACGCGTAGCCATGCCGGGCTGCCCTCCGGAATTGCGTCTCCATGTGAACCTAGCTTCAGTTGTTTGACCAAAAATGTCTGGATCTACAGTTCGTCAAAATCCCATCGATTGTTCGAGCAGCAGGTTTTGTAACTTGTACATCTATTCGACCAAACTCATTTGAAGCAATAACAACGGGTTGTTGGTGGAGTTTGCCAAAATTTCCAAAACCATAATTGCAATCATAAAAGTAATGCAGATGAGGTGGTCATAATGAAACTATCAGTAATAATCGGGAATATAATATTATAATGAGTTACGTATAAAATATGAAATCGTATAAATATTAAAGAAAATCAATTTATATATCACAACGTCAGATCGTGGGTTTTCATTCTATACATCAGATCGTCAGTTCATGTCATGGGTTACAATACTGAATTCATTCATACCATCGGTATATTCATGTTAGTTACACCAGTACGATTCAAATAATTACAGATCTATAACAAGTGTTAACAAAAAAAGGTCAGATAGTTATAAACAATAAAGAGAATTAGTAGGATCGACCTCCCCACGCACGGATGAGTTGAAGTGACTTGTTGATGGCCTTGGTCCAAGCCACACGGTCTTCCAGTGTATCAGCAGAGAGGAGTTTTCGCTCTCCACAGTCAGTTTCGAGGAGAATTGTGTGTGGCCGCGCACAGATCTCGCGGCTCACGAGGCCGACTTCTTTGTTTTTGATTGTGCTCAAGTCGACAGTGTCGATGGGGATCTTTTTGGTCTCTTCGTGCTCCGGGTAGAGCCAGAAAGTGATTGTGCTGCCTTTGAGCAAAGCCCATTTCCTCTTCCACGCCCCGAACCCTGAGACTTCCTCGAACTGCGTGAGGAACCCGCGGTACTCAACCTCGGACTTGAGGGCTGAGGACATGCTGAGTTCGATCGTGCCGTCCAACGGGACGCCGTATGGGACTTTATTAAGAGTGAACTTGTTTCTTTTGACTTCTCGAAGGGAAAATACTACAAATCCAACCATCTGGAAAGATGGGGATCGTACGCTATTGGGGCCGCCAGGGCTTTCAATTGGGATCTTATTATTCCGACGCGCTGTGCTCTTCTTTTGAGGGGTCAATCGCAACTTTGTGTGTTTCTTATCTTCCTTCGCATCAAGAGCAGGACCTGCCGCATCTCTGTTCTTGCAGGTTAGCCTGAACACCTCAATGGTCACAGTGAAATCGCAGTACAGACTCTCCAAAGTGATGGGCTTGGTAAAAGCCAGTCGGTTCCCTCTCGTCAAACAGCTTTTCTTCAATGCCAACACCTGCGTCGCCTGCACATGGACTCCACTTGTGACTAAACACAGGAAATAGTCTGTTTTGTCGGGCTCCGTCGGGCACATCTTTATAGGCAATGAAATGTACTCTATGGTGAGGCTGCCTTTGTCCGTATTGCTCTTCAACCCTCCGGGCTTCACGGACTTCTCCACTTTCAGCCTCTCAATTTCATGGAGTGCCGCCATCCTGCGGGAAGTCGCTATGAGAAGAAGCTTTTCGGCCTCCACCTGCTCCAAAGACCCTGAAAACTCCACCCTGGCATGGCAGAGGTTTAGGGCCTGGGTAGCCTGTGAAATTATTGTCGTCTGCTTGATCATTTCTTGCTCCAACTCGAAAATCCGTTCTTCCACTAGCGCGCTTTCCGGGGTTTCAGTTTTCAAGGCTTCCTCTGCTTCTATTTCCATTTCATACAATTCCTTTCGAGGGGTTCTCTGAGCTTCATTTTTCCTATAAGTGGAAACAGTGTGAACTAGTGGTGTTTTATTTTCTTTACTAGGAGTGGTGAACTCAAAGCTGTCAGAGTGACATGAACCTGAAAATCCTGAAGGCTGAAGTGTCTTGACTACATCTTCTTGAGGCATTGCAATGCATTCCCTCGATCTCTTAGGAGGAGAAACGTCGCCAAGTGCCTCATTTAAAAAGTCGTCCATCTCGTGGAGTATCCTGGATTCCTGAGCCGATGTATCTGGTGTGGTGGACGAAGAAGAACTGCAGGAGCGAATGGTTGAAGTGGTGATGCCGCGCTTCAAATTCAATTGCGAGAGGCGGGCTCTCTGAATGACAGCTTGTCCGAATGACATGGCAGACTCTTCAGAGTCCGAACCATAGCCACATCTCGCCTCACGGGGAGGTACATCAAAGTCAGATTCATGAACTTCAGACTCCGTTTCCAAGGTTTCAGATTCAGTTTCAATGTCAGAAATCGAAGGATATAACCTTCCGGCTTTGGGCGGAGATACTTTGATTTTCTTAACCTGTGCCAATGTTCCGACCATCTCTGAAGATTTTCTAGGGCTCCGCTTCTGGAAACTGTTGTGATTGTCAGCGGAGAAATGATCCCCCCTAGTAGGACTGGAACAAGGTGATCTATTGGGTGACTGATAAGGGCTCTGTTCACCACGCACTGGACTCCTTGTTCCCATCCTAATCTTGTTAGGTGTCGCAGACTGTGGGAGGGGAGGTGGGGGTGGAGCTGCGCCTTTGTTATGGGTAGGTGGTGGGCGGCGATATTGCGGTGGTAATTCGGCACCAGGTCCACCCTGCACAGCATTTTCCTCTCTCTTCCTCTCCCAACGTGTTCTCAACATCTCAATCTCCTTTTGTCTCTCGAGAATGGCCTGACTAACACAATCTTGGGAATTGACATCCACATCTCCCCTTTTCCATTCCACCTTCTTTGCATTTGATCTTTCTGGTGACTTAGCTCGAACCTTAGCCTCAGTTTGCAATATCTTAGCTGGAACAGGCATTCCAAATGGTGCTTTGGGTAAAATGGCACCACCATTGTTTTTCTCAAAAATAGCTTTCCGATCATGAATACTTAGCTCTGTTGGATCCTTCACTTTTTTTGAAGGACTCGACTCAGTTTCATATTTGGCAGCCATCTCCAACACAGCTAATCCAGCAGAGAATTTCTTTGGGCTCTGAGGTCGTGGAGCGATAACTTTAGGTTTAGTGCCAGTCTCAATCTTTTTGACTGGTAGGGTCTCATACATCAGTGTCACAGCGACCATCTTGGTTGGACTGTCTGGGCGAGGTCTCTCTGGGCTATATCTCCTCGGGCTCACGGAGATCTGTTGCGGCGGAGGACTTTCTGGGCAAAACTTCGTTGGGCTGTTTGAGCGATAAGGCGTCTCAGCACGTGTTTTCACAGGACTCTCTGAGCGATGTCTGGAGGGACTACCTACATATTTAACTGGGCTCGAAGCACGTTTAGGGGATTCAACAAACTTTGAGGGAGATTCAGGACGATATTTTGTCGGACTTTCAGAACGTGATCTCGCTTCATCGTAACACGAAGGTTTGGCTGGAGAAATGGGTCTGACAGGACAAGGGGGAGCCGGTGCAGGGTGACGCTTAGGACTGGGACGAACTGTGCCCCTAGCATGTGACGAATCTCTGGAACAATCAGCAGGGCTTTTCTGTGGCGACTTGTAATCGAAAACCAAGTGCGTATCTGACTCGCACCTCTGGAACCCTTGCATTTCTAGGGAATGGATCACTCTGTCGTCCCAAGCCACCTTTTTGGTCACACCCTTGCTCTCAGGCTGGTAAAAGTTCGCCATTTTCTTTTTGAGTGCAGGCGATGAAACTGGTTTACACACAGGTTTAGCATTTGTGGATTCAGTTCTAGGCGGAACAGGCAGTTTTTTGTCGGATTCGTCCTCCCAGTTGTTGATGACAGTTGCTAACTGAGCCAACCTTTTAGAACGCTGCTGAGAATACTTGCCCGGTGGGAGACCTCTAGCCTCACATTCTTGCAATTCTTTTTCTGTCTGGCGCCGGCCGTATCCAACAGGACTGGGGAACGCCTCATCACCACCTTCTCCGGTGTAAAGCGGCACCAACTGTTTCAATCTGGATTTGGTTGTGTCACTTATAACTGAACTCTTACCCGAGTTTTCTTTGTTCTCACAAACAGCATCGCACATAGCGTCAGCTCGGTTGACATTTGCTCCACCTGAAAGACAAAGACAAATTGCATCATCACTTTCCGAATAATTAGGAAAATAAACAACATGAGGAGTAAATGGGTATTAAAAAAAAAGCTGTGAATTATTACACAATGGTTTATTATTTATCCGTATAGATAATAGACGCCCGTCCTGAGTGGATCCTCATATTCTTTGGTAAATACCTGCTCTCGTGCCCCCACCACCTCCAGGTAAGCCCTAAATCGATTACTGTAGCTGGCCAGGCATTTACAGCTTCATAAAAATGTGGCTGCAAAATGCGCAGTGTTTGAAAGTCACAGAGGGCCATCTAGAAGCTAAAACCCCGACTAATCACAAAATTTGAGCAAAATCGGGCCACTGGTCCGTAAGAAAATGATTACCACGGTAATCAATACCAAGAAGAAATTGATTATTTCGCATTTGTGCAGGGGTCACACCAATGATCCGAGCGTTTTGAAATTACCTATTAATTTTATTATAAATAAAAATTATTATTATTATTTTATGCTCAGTTGTTCCTTAAAGTTTGCTGTAACTGAGTTTTTTCATGAATATTTTTATTAAAAACTGTCGTGTTACACAACTCTGACAAAAATAATTTTATTTTATCCTTTTTACACAAGAATATCCAGACGGCGATTACAAAAATATTCTTTGTCATGAGCTGTTGCCATTGTCATGATCATTAAAACTGACATGAAAATGTCATCGTCATGGACGTTGCCATCGCCGTGGCTATCAAATTTCAGAGTTGAATTACAGGGTAGGGGTGGTGGTTCATGAATAGCTGTGCATCTCAAAAACACCAAGGACGACCCAACAACAACAAACAGTGGAATTATCCAACCTTAAAATTTCAACATTTTGGAACCTGGAAATTGCTCGCAGTTTTCGAATCACCCATTAAACGATCCCACCTCGCGCGTCATACACACATCGAAGAAAGCAACGAATGAAGACGTGAATGTATTTGGAATCTATTCTGTATATTCTGTGGTTTGGTAAAATTAGAGATAAATTAGCGTGTGAGACCAATGTTAGTTACTCAGAAGGTGCGAATGAATGAGTTTTCATCTACCTACAAGAATGGCAGGTGACAACACCCTGCTATCACAAAGGCTTCTATTTGGGATTACGAGAAGAATACCTATAATATTTTAGTAGGTTGTCAGCTGTATAAATTAGAAGAAAAATGCTTTATTTAGACAAAAATAACCATCACATTTAAGCCTGTTAGTTTGAAGAGACAATGAGTAGCAGAGTTTCAAGCTAAAATTAGTTGAGTGAAATCCCATAATAATGACGAAGGTTTAAACCATCTACAACGCCTCGGGAGTGCAAAGGCGGATGTGTCAAAACTGTATGGTGACTGTTTACAGCAGGTTGTTGTGTAGGTACAACTTATTGAACACTTTTATGCCTTACTAGGTAGATTGAACCCCAGTGACTCATAATTTCCCCACTGCCCATTAACAGCAAACGATTGAACTTCCTTTACGATGACCATCAATCTGAAAGTGATGTACTTAAGTACCTATCTAATCCGTTAGGTCTTTAATTGGTTGCGACATGTATGTACATACTCTCATCAAGAAAGGAAAGGGACCTACCTGAGCGCAATATTTCTCTATACTCCCGTCGCTTAGCTTCCAACATCACTCCTAGGTTGAGGTCGTCGATATCGTCGTCTTCCCGGAGGATGTCGTTCATGTGCTGCTCGAACTCTGCCTTCCGAGAGGTCGCCCGGCTCATCATCCGTTGAGTGAAAGAATCCATGCGGACCTTCGCTCTCTTTCAGACAACCGACGGGTACGTTATTTATCCGAATCCTGCCAAACACACTACCCCGTAAAAAGTTACCCGCGAAAAACGGAGCGAAGAGTCGAAATCTACAGTAAAAGCCGTTGGGTTGGGGAAGGTACGTTACAAAATCAAAAATACGAAATCGCGAACCAAGCGTACCAACAGCACAAAACTCATGGTATGGATCATAACTAGTCAAGCATCCATGAGAAGCACGACTTCCAGATTCACGCCATGGAAGAAGAAAAGATTCAGGTAAAGATGGTAGGTAGATGATTTTCTCCCCGCCAGTAGGTAGGTATTGTATCTGAAAGGCCCATACCTTGAACGCTATCGTCCTATTCACAGATAAAGTAAATATCTTTGGTGTTGAGTACTTCTGGTCGGAAAATATGAGTTGAAGTGGCAAATTCTTGTTAGTGGTAAATTCCTTTTTTTTACCTGTGCTTCATAACTTATTTTTTACATAAAATAGTTTATCTAACTTTATAACTTGATTATTTTATAGAAAACAGACCTAGTTAATTATAGACGTGCTGGGCACCAGAAGATAATGCACCTAAAAACTTGATTCCGGGAATATCTTAACGTTGAGCCCATTCGTAGCAGGTTAAGTTCGTAGACTCCACGACATCGGACATCCTGTGGTATTTTTCCTTCTCAGTGTGCGGTGTTCTCTGCTGTCTTGAGGAGAGGATTGAAATAAATTGGCTTAGACGCACCAGTACGACGAGTTCATTTCGTTCATCGTTAAAGTTTGTACGCGTACCTACCTATACGACGGATATGCGTTTGCGAGCAAGTATGAGAGTTAGAAAGGCTACCTACTAGCTAAAACATGCTTCTTTCATTTTACAAAAAATTTAGTGGTTTTCCATAACGTTAGTATACCTACTTGTAGGTACCTTGGCCCTTCCTGGGAAATACTGGGGCATCAAATATGTTCCTACCGTAATGTCTATTTTCAATTTTTTTCTTTCGGTTTAAAATGTTCGAATTTACTGTCGGGCACATTCGACCACCAAGGGTGAACCATTATTCCAACACTACTTATTTCCGCAGCAGATTTAAATAAACTGGGAACTACCACAATTAAAAATGCTGGTACCTACCAACTTTTTAATGTCTCTAAATCAGTTTCTACCTTTAAAATAGAAGCAATCCATCCACGCTTTGCGTTTCAGGCCTTTCTGAACGAATTCGGTTCTGTCTGCCCTGCTCGTCCGTAAATCATTGCCAGACTCAAATTTCTACCTACTCTTCACTATCTTTTAGCGAATTTTCAAAGAAAATGAAGCTATTGCAATGGCTTCGAAATTTAAATAATATAAATTTTTGGAAATTTTCTTCATAGAAATCCGTTTCAGACCATTCTAAAACGATTCCTGAAATTTAACACTTTTTTATATGTATATATATATATATATATTTATTTATATATGTGTCACTCCAGACGATAACTCTCGATAGAATTGAGATAAACAGCTCAAATTTGCACAAAAAATCTATCTTGGCAATCGAAAGGCTAAGTTCGAAGATGGGCGAAATTGGCCTACTCTAAGGAGGGTTTTGGCGCATTTAAAGTGCGCAAAAATTACCCAAAAATCCCCAAAATGTTATTTTCCAACAAGTGACCCCTCATTTTAAAGGTTTTTGCACGCTGAACACGATGGTGGAATCGGATTTTAGATATCTTGATCCGTTCTCAAATTAGAGCATTTAAAGTGCGCAAAAATTACCCAAAAATCCCCAAAATGTTATTTTCTAACAAGTGACCCCTCATTTTAAAGGTTTTTGCACGCTGAACACGATGGTGGAATCGGATTTTAGATATCTTGATCCGTTCTCAAATTAGAGCATTTAAAGTGCGCAAAAATTACCCAAAAATCCCCAAAATGTTATTTTCCAACAAGTGACCCCTCATTTTAAAGGTTTTTGCACGCTGAACACGATGGTGGAATCGGATTTTAGATATCTTGATCCGTTCTCAAATTAGAGCATTTAAAGTGCGCAAAAATTACCCAAAAATCCCCAAAATGTTATTTTCTAACAAGTGACCCCTCATTTTAAAGGTTTTTGCACGCTGAACACGATAGTGAAATCGGATTTTAGATATCTAAATCCGTTCTTAAATTAGAGCATTTAAAGTGCGCAAAAATTACCCAAAACTAGGATAATCTTTAAACTCTTACCTCCACCCCCTTAGAGTGGTCAGATTGAAAAATGTGAGAAGTATTAATTGATGACGAGAGTTCGAAGCAAAAAAGGGGGAGGCAAACGATTAGTACAACTCCTTGAATTTACCCACAGCGATCAAATAAATAAGCACTTAGTACAATTACGTAATAAACAAACGGTAGAATCAGGATGGACAAAACGTACAAATTAAAATAAATACGAAGAGAATATACATAGAAAACCAAATTTTAGACCGAAGTTTTCCTTTATTCAAAACCATAGCCATTAATTCGAATATTTCTTTGAAAATTCGCTCATTAAGTCATGCTGCATGTTTATTTATTTATTCATTTTATGTACAAAAGGACCTACGTCCCACCAAGTGTACATCTTGACATGACTACATGACACGTTCATTCACCTACTGACGAATATTGAAATGAGAACAATAAAATCCATCAATATCATCTATTTCTAAATAAGGAGCTACTAAGCACTTTTTAAAATTAGGTGAGTGTACCTACCTACACAGGTCAGGAAAAAATATTTCGAAAAAAGTTATTATGGCACTTGAAGTAGGTACACAGCATTTTAACCAAAGATTACTAAAAAGCTTCAGAAAAGAAGAAAAAAAGTTTTAGGAAGGAACCAAAGAAAGTTTCTTTTCCCCTGATCAGTAGCAGTGCGTGGGGTCTGAAAACGGTGGGGCACCAAACCAGAACACAAAACCAACAGATCTGTCTACAAAATACCCCAAGGCAACAACACCCTTCCCTTATTTACTGGTAGATTTATATTCAGCTCAACACTATCGTCCTACGAAAACGTCGACAATTTCTACTGCAACAGCCACGGAATTCATGTGTTATAAAAATATAGTAAAGTAAATACAACAAAACAATGACGGATCGGGTGGTACCCTACTTGAATGGAGAAGCTATTGACTTGAAGCTAGGTAGTTCATCTGTGTGCATGACACCGATCAGTCCACAAACAGCAAACAGGACAATTGCAAGTCTGTCACTGGAACTGGACCGAACGCAAAACGTACAAAATTTGATGAAAAAAGATTGAAAACTGACAACAGGCAAAGCGAATGTGATTCAGAGACAACAAAAAGAAATCGGAAGAAGCATTTGGTATCGAGATGACAAATTGAATTGAATCGATTGTGAAATAAACGATTTTGAGGTGGAAATCAGATTCTGGGCACAGGGGCCCAAGGTGGGTGTGGCGAGCAACATTTTTACTCGAGTGTGCATGCCTGGACAGGCCACTTTTCTCGGTTGCCATGGGAACACTAGGTCCCAGGACCTACCCGCCTTTCAAGAGCCCAGGTTTCGATTTCACTTGCATGACATCGATTACTGTTGCTTCATTCCGGTTACTTGGTCTATGGAGCTAACGTGAAGGGACCACCATGGATGCTCCACTAGAACATTGAATATCCATGGCCAGAGAAATCTAGCGAGTCACTGTTGAACTTCGTGAAAAATTCTAGGTACAGTGTACGGAGGGAAATTCAGATGCCAACTGAACAATGGTTGGAATGGTCTTTTAAGTGTTTTTGGGTGCCGAGGCAGTGGCCCAAGGTGCCTTATGGAAGCAACGCCCCTGCCTGACATGTACCTAAAACTCCAACTCCCAATTTCCATGGTATCATTTGGAGCCTGATACATTCCAGCCACTTGGTTCATTCCTGGCCTAAACTGAAATAAGAGTTTAATACGAACAGGCTCTGACGTTAAAAATGCAGCCATTGGGTGAATGGTGCCGTATTTCCTTTATTGTCCAAACAATATAGATTATGATAACAAAGACCTACACAACATAAATAATAATATTATGATGTAAATAACAATGTCTCGTCCCCTACCTACCATTTTGTTACCATTTAAGGGGATAGAAACTGGTACAGAAAGAAGCAAAATTCAAAACCTAATAATTAACAATTCTACATTTTATTATTATGTACCTATATACAGAATGTTTACAAACTTGTGATTAATAGCACCCCGGAAAAGGATCAACTCTGTTTTTTCGCATGATGAATTGGATCTTCCGGGCCATATCTTCGTTGTAGATGGCTTTGCACTTCTCGTAATTTATCCTTCGCCTTTGCTGCAACATGAATAAAACTACCGATAGAAAGTCAAACATGGCAGTCAGCATATAATATATACATACAAGGTTTGTTCCCAGTGGCTTTTTCTGACTGTTAGTTGACTCATAGAAAACTGTAAGAAACCATCCATGATTCAGTACCATCTTGATAAGCGTCTCAGAAGAGTTTGAGTTGGAAATTCAGAAGGCAGTGGCATGGTCAGTTTCTCGTCCGCCCTACTTTCTGTATACTGGAATGATGATCAGAAAACTGGCTTTGCACAACAGGCTTTGGAACAACCAGTCATGGATACTATTCAGTCCGAAAAGATTCCAAGAATCACTGCAAACTGCCAAACGCCATTCTGGCAGTCAGATAACCGTCAGATGGGCACTGCTAACAAACCTAATAGAGCCACAGAGGGGCGGGTAGCAACACAGTGGATAAACGTTTTTCCCCGGAGGGTAATTTTTATTATCTACATACATTAGTGAGTGAATATAGAATACTCAACTTTACATTTAGGAACCAAGTCAGCTGACAACGAAACTTAGTCACCCAGTTGCGGATCCATGGAGGGGGCCTGGAGCCCCCCCCCCTCCCTACCGTAAGTATAGCTTCCACTAGGTATTTTGATGAATTTTCTCCAACCCCAGCCCCTTCCTACCAACCACTTCATGCATGCACTAGATGTGATAAGTTTACTATGATGTAGGTGCTACTGCCTGTACCTAATTGAAATTTATTATGATACTAGGATTGGGTTGTGCGTCTGTGTTTTCAAGTTATTTTAAATTATGTAATCGTAATTTATTTATTTTGAATTAGGTTCTTCCCGTGATATTATTTATAGATCATTGTTTTGTTGAGATCTAGGCACGGTAGCGTCCCACACATCAAGAAACCGAAAAACTCGGAGCTACTGACAGAAGAAGTAGGGGTTTTTATAACCCCCTTCAACGCGGCCCCCTTGGGGGTCAGCAGTGTTGATTTTCGTACACCCATTCTCTAGGGGCCTGCGAGGATGTGTACCAAATTTCAACCCTCAGGAAAAGAAAGAAGGTTGAAAATCGCTATTTTTCAAGTTTTTCTACTTATTGTTCTCGTTTTTCTGTGACGACCTCACAGACGTAGCCGATCGAGCTGAAATGTACTCACATTCTTTATGCTCTAACGAAGCACCTTTTGGTCAGTTTAGAAAAAATAAAATAAAATAATTTTTTGAAAAATAAATGAACATAAAATCGAATATTTTTGCTAAGCCGTATTTCGCGTTGCGCCATTTCTTTTATTTGTACATTTCTTCACGCATACCAGGAGGGCAGAAAGAGGCCTATATGTATTTCAAAATAAATCCTTATTTCTTTCAAAATATTTAAAAAAGCACTCAAAAATAGACAATTATCACTTCCACGAGTATGAAACTGCGTGACGGGCTGACAGAAATCCGCCTGGGAGGCTGTTTCCGTGCGCTCTGCCCTAACTATGACGGTGCGCATCTCCATATTAGAGAGTTTTTGCAACACACTCGTGACGAAACGAAACGGAAAACGACACCGAAACGGAAATGGCGGATAGGGCGACAGAAGTCAGATGCTAACCTTTTTCGGTTCAGTTTTCGTTCAGCTTTGGCGTCTACCGGCTGGTGGAGTCACGCTAACGTTATGTCAACCTCTCTTTCATCCATTTTACTCCATGGTTAATACAAATCTATGTCCACACATGGCGTCAAGTCTGCCAAGACGCCAAGAAGCAGCTGTGAATACGACGCTCAACATTTTTATTTTCCAAGGAAAACAGAAGAAGGTAGGTAGCGTTATACAGATGTAAGGTTAAATTACGTTTCGTCATATCAACACGACGAAAGCTGACACCGCGAGATCCCGGTATTTTTTGTCGTCACGGTTCGTCAAACTTTTCGGTGTCTTAAGTGCGCATGCGCAGCACTGCTTTCGTTTCGTTCGTTTCGTCGTGAGTGTGTTGCAAAAACTCTCTAATATAAAAACACTCAACCGAACCAGGCGCATTTTTCCACCGTGACGCGGCCTGTCCCGCCTCGGCACGCATGGAAGCACGCATCACTCCAATAGCACACTGCACCACCTCTTCCACATCCGTCTATAACTATTATAGTAACTCCAATAGTAACTGCAGTATTCTTTTGACGGCCCCGACTTTAAATCCATTAAGCGCCTCAGAGTAACACTACAGCTGCATCTGTTGTTTTTCATCTGTTCACCTGTCACCCGTGGTTCACAGGTACTTTCAGTACAATGCTGATGGCCTACTAGGGACGGACCGCCAAAGGTTGCCCACCTGGATATGTTAACTCCCTACTTTATAAGGTTCCATTAAGCAAACAACATTGCCGTCTCCCGCCACTCAAGCAAGACTCATGCTTGGATCTGATTTCGTTAAGATCACATTAATCTGGATTCAATTTACTGCAGATTTCAATTATATAACTATAGCACATAAAATATCAATGATTTATAGGACGTTTCAATGAAACATTCTGGAAAATTTGGTTGGTTCGGAATTTAGTTGGCAAGTTTCGAATCTGTTGACAGATTAACCTGGATTCAATTCCACCTCCGTAGCAGGAGCGAGGTTGTGAAACTCCCTGCCAAATGTGGAGAGGTGGAGGTGGTCTGTAGAGGCCCTTGGTGGTTTCAGGTGCACAGACGAACGCCATTTCCAACCGTTAAATTTGGTACGCACAGGACAATGTGTACATAACAATAAAGATATTATCATTGGCTTAGCTTCCCAGTGGCCCGACTTATTGCCCCAGCCCTGGTTGGTTGCTAGAGAGGTATCATATCTGGGAAGGAGACGTGGATCAGCTTGTCCCAGAAAACCGGGACTATATGACAGGCAGTTGGTGGGAGCAGGCTCAGCTGCCGCCTCCTGTTGAGTGCTAACACTTCTTGCATCTCAGAATCCACCAATACCTACCACTAGTACTTAGTGAGGCAGAATATGACGATAATTCTTGACAATATTATTGGTTGTGGTGGACTTTGGGTGAGATCACGCATTATGTCAATTATTGACAGATATGAAGTCAGCTTACGGTGAGAACTATGCAAAGTAAACAGCAATTTCAGACCGGGGCTTTACGTCCAACTGCCCTGCTGGTGTAGGGGACATAGGACGTCCTCTAAGGAGGATCAGAATTTGAATCCGACCATGTTGCTCAAGGTAGACTGAACCATTATTTCACCAAAGATAAGGCAGCTAGCTCACCTGAAATGGTTTCTCATAGTACCGAGTCCGCCTGTACTGATCGAAAATCCCTTCTTGACCGAGGACTCTGAAAGTATATCACAGCAATAACTGGTAAGGTATAGTTTTACAATTGCTGCAAATAGGAATAGGATGTGGGTCAGAAATTTGCATTTGCGTCTTTCACAATATGAGTAAGGTTCAAACTTTCAAAGCAAGGGCTCCCTTGTATTTGATTAGCAATAAAACTATGAACTTACCGATTCAGGAAACGAGCAGCCTCATCCACATTCCCATTCCTAACAAGGACTGTGCGAGCTATGAATTGGACGTGTCTGTTAGACATAGTTGTGACTCAATTGCCTGGAAGAAAATTAAGGACAAGACGTTTTTGAAATAAATAGTAAATGGGTAATTTTTTTTTGACAAAAAATTATTTGGAACTCTTGGAAAAATGGTAGTATGAAGCCCGTTTTCAACAACAAGCGGTATTTTAAAAAAATTTGCTGCAAAAAATGACGTGCGATGCCTATTGACAGCTGCAGGCTGTTGGACCAAGGAGGTGGAGTGAAGCCTCAGAGGCAAAGTTTCTCAATGCTGCCAACAAACCAACATTAGAAATGGCAAACCTTCATGGCAACCTTCTAGATCTAGAACCTTTGCCATGACCTTCCCTTTGGTTTGATTTTGAGGACGTGTCTCTTTAAGTTACTTATCCATCCATCTACTGTGGTTTTGTACATCTTTTTAAGTGATGCAATAGCAATCTAAATGGGATTTGAGTTGAACTACTCGGCAATTTACCTGATACGCCATTTCGAGCAGGAACTCAGAAATTCATATTTCACACTCGTTTTCTGCCTAGACGTTCCGACAAACATCTTCTTATGTGGTCAATAAGTTTTAATTTCCTTTATCGAACAGAATTTGGCAAAAAAAAAAGAGAATTTGCAGCCAACGAAAATTTTCCATTAAGTATACTTAATTTCTGCATCACTCCGCTGTTCAGGAAAGGAAACTGGAGACATCGTACAGTACATTCAGTTGGGGTCTCCTAAAAACTAAATCAGCGCGGTTCGAGTACGAGTTGAAGCTGAAATACATATTTGTTTATTTTCTGAGAACATTTTTGTACAATAACGATCACAAGATTTTTGTACAAAATTAGTGACAGAAAGTAACGAAAATGAATGTAAATTAAATACATCAAACATCAATTAGGTACTGTAAATATTTCAGGAATCTAATTACCACTAGAAAAAAAAGGAGCAGATAATCCCATAGAAACTGTCGGTGGGCAATGCGATTTTTAAAAGTACTTCATGTACCGTTCAATAACAATGGAAAAATTGGTGAAACTGCATGTGAGGTAAACAACTACAGGTATTAATAAAGGGGAAAAAAGAGACGATTTTGTAATCAAGTCAGGAGTCATTCAGAAAGGTATTTATTTAGAAAGGTCGTCATCTTGTAGCCAGTTTTTAATTGTGCTCAGTTAAGGGTAAATGTCACGATGTTTTGGTGAGAATCTGTGATAAGAGATGGCAGCACCATCGGGGCCAAATTTCGATTACTTCTCATTTGAGAAATGAGCGTGATATTTCAATTCAGTAAACGGATTTCTCATCAATATTCATGTAGAATTCCGGGTAACTGGTTCAAAAAGTGTGCAAAAGTTTCAAACCTTCAACGGAGCTATTGATTGCTGACAACAACAAAAATAAATCAAAATATAAACTGTTCAAAATACCTACCTGATTTGGTAATCAAATTCTATCATTAATTTACTATTTACATACGATGGTTTGATCAAAACCGGTACAAACAGTGTAGGTATATGTGTTTTTAGCGGAAATACGCGACGTTTTAATGACTTTGATCATTGCCAGTGATATATATTATGGTGCGTTCCAGCCACACCGAGTTCGGGTTAGGATGAGTACACCAACCGAATTCGAATGGATTCGACCGAGTTGAAGTGCGTCCTGAGTTCATGAAACCGATGGCTGGAACGCCCAAAACTGAAGAAACATCGGAAGGGACAAGCCAAAGAACAGAAGACCGCCAAATACTGCACAAACCTCTGTCAGGCGATGTCAGAAAAAGTGACGCAGGTTATGATTTCATGATGGTTACAACGAGGTTACCTGGAGGTGAACTCACTTCTTGTTGGGTTCAGTTGAGTTCATGAACTCACGTGGTTGGAACACAGTTCATCCAACTGAATTCATGAACCTCAAAATGTTTGAAATGCGTCATTTCGACCATCTGCCCTCGTGGTTTCTGCGCCGAACTTCTTCATGAAATCGGCGCGGCTGGAATGAACCTTTAGTTTGTGTGAACAGGTGGTGAATGCACACTAACACTACCACACATCCCCCCCCCCTCATCTCATGCAGTTGCATTCGCTTGTAGAAACACAGGTTAGTAAAGCTGTCACCGATTAGTAATGTATTGACAGAGTACTGATACGCCTCTGACCTATTACGGTTTAGAGAGAACCGGAATTGCCGAAAGTAGGCTGCTCAAACCCATAACTGCCTCTTGGTTGGGGATAAGTGTACCTTTCTATTGACTTTCGTTAGTGGGAAAGGTTTGATAGAAATCAGATCAACCTGAGTTACTGAAAGCTTGGTTAGGTGATCCACGTGCCGCTTTAGTTGGTTCTTTGTGCACGTTCATCACAACAACAGTCTCAGAAGATAATGGTTCACAGACAGAGTTGAGAACATCCCCAACTCTGTTCACAGACAAGTTCTCTTAAAAAAAGCCAATGTCTTATCGATGGCATGTAATGTCATTAAAATATTCCCCATAGCCTATCAGTCATAGAATAGGTACCTATTACTACCAAACATCTTTCGCTTACTAAACAGAGGGAGTCATGAAGATAACGAACATGGGAGCAAAGCAGCTATGGTCGATGGTAGCTGGGGATAGGCCCAAAAAAATGGTCTGATATCAGTGCCACAATTTACCGCACGTTTTTCTGTTTTCATGATCCTGTTTAAACATTAGTCGTAAAATTGGTAGTGTCTTGGAAAGCTTCACAGATTGGTTGGTATCAAGATTTAGGGGAGGTTGACAGTTCGGATGTGACAGGCAGATTCTCACGAAGCCTTATGGCCCCTTTCACACGCAAGACACCGGACAATACATTATGGGGGCCTACTCACTAAGCCAGAGACATCTCTTTTCGTTCAGACTCTCCCTTTTGGCAGAATAGATTTTTATAGTATCCATGACGGGACTATTCAGTAACTTCTAAAAGAGATAGTTGGCGGCCATCTTGGAATTTTCAATCTCTTTCAGATAGACACCTAACTAGGTGTCTTTTCCCGAAATAAAGAGCCTCATTCTCATTTCTTGTTTGTTTGATAGTGAGCGTGTATTATCCTTCGTTCATCGGCTACCAAATCGATCATTTTGATGCATGTTTTTTCGTCTGTTTAAGGTAAGTCGATTGCTCATTAAAAATATATACATATTATCGATTCATGAGTAAAAACGTCTAAGTACGTTTGAGAGCTAACGGGTTGAGAGCTATTCAGAAAAACAGACTAACCTGGGAGACACTGGAAGAGACTGTCTCCCGAGGCAGACTATCTATTTTTCAAAATTGATGATCTATTTTCACTATCTCTTTTGTGAACAGGCCCCCTGAAGTGGGATCATCAAACAGAAAAGGTTACTCAACAACTCAGATTTTTATGCCACTATTTCAGTACATTAAAACATAGGTATATTCACCAGCGCCACACTTTTGATATTTTATAATTTTTAAACAAAAACCGTCATTAACCTATTGTTTGACATGTTGGGGAAGAAAATACAAATCATACATTAACAAAATAGAAGTAGGTACCGCACAAGAAGATAATAAAAATAATTTTTAGTAAAAATTGTAGATTCTCGACAGATAATTAAGGATTACTTAATAGCTCAGAATTGTACGCCCAACATTGCCTACACTATGTAATGAAAAATAAATCCAAGTTTCCTACCATGGACTATTCCAGAACCCGGGGTGCTGGAAATCTAAATATACCGCGTCAAAACACATGCCTTAACCAGAACAGAATTACACACATTGACAGTAAATTTTACGATTCCTTTACCAGATTTCACCCTAATATTCAAATAGGTAGATGTTTAAAAAAATCATATAAAAATATCACTACTAGCACTGTCGTATCCTGGATCCAAGGTAATAACATAACTTCATTGCTTTCAACTTAATAATTAGGTAAATGATAACCTGTAATTTCTGTTAAGTACATACCGTCAACCACCATTTCAAGTACCACTTGTTATACTTTGATTTTGTAATAAATTAATCATTAACATCAACATGCGCCAACAATAATAAAAATAGTTTTGCCCGCCGTCTGGCCTAGCCATTGCGGGATTCTCCTTTACCTGACATCATGAGCATGTTTTTGTACTATGTAACCTATGTATTATTAACATGGATATGTTTTTGCCCTGGGGGGTCATTCTAAAATTTGCGACCGAAAAAATGCAACGCTGCAACCGATAAACAATTTGGAGATGTGCGTGTGTAGTTACCGACAATACCCAGCGAAACAATAATGAAATGAGCACAAACCATTTTATTGAACGAATTGGAAGGTAGCGATTGGAAGGTAGCACCTAAAAATGTGCCTTCTAATAATGAAATGATGATGATGATGTTGGAATTTGTTAGATCCGAATAGTGGTCGTCTACGTGAACGTTCTTACGAGAAGGTTGATCAGGTGCACACTACTTGTGCAGCTACATAAAGTAAGTACCTAGTGAATGTCAGTTAGAATGTCGTCCACTGAACGCTCAAGACGTCTGCGTCAGCGTCGACGAGAAGAACAGGAGCGCGAGGAATTTAATCAATTTTGGTTTATTATTCTGTGAATAATACACCTATGTATTCGCTCAGCAAAAAATTTTTATAACACCCCCTCAAACTTTTTCTTTTCCGTTTCAAGGTGCGTAGATTCCAAAAATGCAATGTCCGTCCGCCGTCCGCCGTATCACGTCTACAGGCTTCATTTTCGGTCTAAAAAAGTCGTTCTTTCGCAAACATGCTCCATTTGGGCCCTAGTTGTGTCCCGAAACTTTTCAGCCCGATCGGAATACACCCAGGGGTGTTATGAGTGAAAATGTGTGTAAAAATAGGTACTTTTTACGTTTTAGCAACATATTGGTAACATGAGCTTCTGAGATATCGTTTTCCATGTTTTTGGGGACGAGAAGACCGAATATGAAGTCAATTTTGACCAAAGAGTGGAAAATTGAGTTCTACCAAATGTTCACTCCCATAATTAATTTTTTATGAGTCAAAAACCTGCGAAATCGTCTGAAGTCATTATCAGTTTGTATAATAACACTGGAAAAAGTGTCAACACGTGGATCAAGACGATTAAATGGCACTACCAATGATCAAAGATAGTTGACAAAAAAAAGGAGCGTACTTACCTAATTTGTGATATTGGGGCCAAAATTAATGGAAACCATCAGAAATAGCTATTTCGATTATTACGCATGAAAGAAACAATAAATGAACAGCCAACATTTCTGTAGGTGTGTCCAGTAGAATAATAAACCCATGTGACAAGGACTTTGCAGCGTTTTTAATTCACACTCCTTTCAACTCAAGTACAACGGAGGATGAGAAATTTTCATTATCAATCAATTCAAAAATTTATATCATTTTTCCACTTCATGGAAAAACATTGAAAAGTGGATGTGAAAATACAGCGCCCAAAAACATATCCACGATTCAATTTTTTTCCATGAAGTGGAAAAATTTTTTTTGTACTAAGAACATGTTTTGAGCAATGCAATTAATTTACTCCTTTACTGTGATTAAAAATGCATTCATTTATTAGAACGAGAGCGTTCACACCATCGGTGCGACCTGGATGCAAGGGGCACATGCGTCACAGGTTTCCTGAGACTTGAAAAAACTGATCAATTTCAATTAATTGAAACTGGGAAACACCTATGGACTGCTTGAATAAATTATGAAACGAAAAAAATTGCAACCAAAATCAAAACTATCTAAACTGAGGTGAAACCCAACCTTGAGCTTGTTGAATCTTCTCCTGCTTTTCAACGCGTTTTGACTTCTTGCTTGTTCACACCAACTTATATATTTATGAGACGCATAAAAATGAAACCGTGAACTTAAAATTACGACTTCAGGACGTCCATCTATGGCAATGGTTTGGGTGTGTGAAACGGCAAACGGTTAACCATCGAAACGTGAAGGTAAAAACCTGAAAACTACCTTCTCTAAACAGTGGGACAAATGAAGTCAAGTACAATAGGCTCATATTCTTTTCTCTTAAGGTCCAAAAATCTCAGCATTCCCAACCAATCAAGATTTTCTTTTGTGCCTAATGATTTTTTGTACGAAAAAATTATGAACGGAAACGCGGAGAAAGTTTGGCAACAAAAAATGAGAACTACACTGGCTAAACAAGAAACAGCTGATTTTTTTAAATTGGGTCGCATGATTTGGTTGTCCAGCGTGGTTGTCTAGGTACAGCATTTCATGTTTATTCGTACCTCGGTGATCTGTTGTTTTGTGTGATTTCTTCGTAACACGATACTCGACTACTTTGCGTAAAGTCAAACTTGAAACGTTTCGCGAGTCGATCTCATAACGCCACGTCGGTAGAATCATTTATCCATATATTTTTTTCGCTGTTCATCGAAACCCTCAGCTAAACATGTCCGACTGGGAGACGGTGACCATAATCCGCAAGAAGCCCCAGAAGGCATCTGCCATGAAAACTGAACAGGTAGTCGACATTTTATTATCCTGTTTGACGATAGCTGATGACGGTGAATGAGCAAATATGAACAACGATCGGCCGACGAAACTGTATCAAAACGACCCCTTTGCAGTCGTACCTATTCGATTACAGTCCATCAGTGGAACAGAATTTTTGCTGCTTCACTGTGTTTTGGTCGTACATTTTATAGGGGAAGTTGAAAGCAAAAATCGTATTACACTACGTCATTGCATCTCATGTTAGTCTAAATATCCCTTGAACGACGTAATCAGGTCCCTCAAATGGGTATTCATTAGATTTCTTGATTTACCTACTTCAAATAGTAATCATCTCTATGGCGTGATTACCTACTATCAGGTAATCATGTAGGTAATTTAAACTATCATAAATATTCCGTTATAGGTAATTTGAACCATCATAAATAGGTAATCATGTTGGTAATTTGAACCATCATAAATATTCCGAACAGATGAGCACAACAAGGAATCTGCTCGATGTATGGTTTACAGTCATTGTAAATTGTAACCTGTAATAAATTGCGTTCAGCCCAGTTGAAATTTCGGATTACACTAGTGCAGCACCTTCTTGGATAACTTCGCTTACTTCAGAATACTGGTTGTGTTACCTAACTGTAGGTACGGTTTCACAAAAACGCTGCAAATGATCACAGCGGTCTATTATTTACCTATGTAGATGCCCCTTCTGCGAAGATCACTGTTTTCTGTGGTCAGTACCCTCGTGCTCCCCCCCCCCCCCCCAGGAGAGCCGTAAATCGAGTACTGGAGCCAGCCCGGCAGTATTACAGTTTCATGAATATTCGGTGCATTCAAGAATTCTATCAATAAATTATTTGTTGTTATTCATGAAGCATAACGTTTGTTGAAGTTACAAAAGTGCCTGTCAACAAAATCCAAAAGAGCCATCATTCTTCAAATTAAATAATATTGCAGAACAAACCAATCGATTTCATACAGCCATCCGTGATTACAAGGTTTGTTCCAAGTTACGAACCATACTGAGTTTTCGAACCTGAACCAAAAAGGTGGGGATTTTTCTCAGTTCAATAACTCATCGGTTGGAACATCTGGAACTTACAGATGGAAACACCGCAAGCGCTAGTGTAGCATCAACCACAGCACACGGATAACCTTCAAATAATAACCTGGTAGACACCACACCAGCTTCCTAAAGTGTACCTACTCATAGTGATTTTTGTTTCCAGCACAAAGAACAACTTCATAAACAACAATACATCTTTGTGAAAACAGAAAAAACGAAAATGAGATCTGAGTAGCACGCTCAGCTTGAGAGTTGGCAGAGAAGTGAAATTGTAGGGAGGTTACAGAAGGTTTCCTTCAGTTCGGGTTTATAAACTCATCCCTACCGGGTTCGAAAAATTTCTTGAACTGAGTGCGGGAAGTTTCTGCACCCGTGGCAATGGGAACAGGGTGTGGGAATTGAGTTACAGAAGTGAAACTGCTTGGAGCTGAGTTTTCGTGAGAATACATTTCGAAACTCACCACGCTTCGAACGAAGCTATAATCAGGTGTTCCATAGCAGTGATATCCGGGCCGGACTCATACCGTTTCGTTCACGATCATGTTGACGAAAGTTCTCGGTGCAAACAAACGGCTGGACGTACAACGCTCCGGGTGGTCTCAAAAAATTGTTTAGTTCGAGCTCAATTTAAATACGTAAAGACGTGTATTGAAAGTTTTTTAGCTACGGCGTTCGAGAAATTTCAACCCCTATTTTTCACCCCTTAGAGATGACTGACAGTAACGCCGAGCTTCACGGACCAACTAGACCCCAAATGGGACCTACAAACCAAATTTATTAATTTTTGTTCACAGTATCTAAAGAAGGTGCGAAGTACGCTGGATGGATAGAATTTTTTTAAATTCCATTTTCGGATTCTACATACCTTGAAACGAAAACCATCAAATTTTGAGTTGTGAGGGGGGGTGTGCTCGATTCCAGAGGTAAATTATTGAAAATAAAAAAACCATAATAGCATTTTTATTCGCCCATCATAGTTACCTATCTTAAAACTCTCCATGAGAAAATGACGTTTCTCGACCAGGAGCCGAACGGGGCCCAGAGCTTATCCGTATCTAGAACGAGGCAGGCGAGCCGTATTTACTGCTTGCCTACTAATCCCACTGAATGCAGAATCTTTCTGATTTTGGATTCCGTAGTATCTTTTGCATTTTTACTTTCCCTGTTCCAGGCCATCAACAGAGCTCGCCGTGAAGGGATTCCGGTCGACACCCAGCAAAAATGTGAGTGTTATAGAGGGGATAAGCTATGAAATTTAATAATTATTTGGAATTGACTCGTAGTTCACACAAATTTGGCTGGTACGATTATCACCGAGGATAGACTTATGCATAGTACCTACCTGTGTAAAGCTAGGTTCACATGGAGACGCAATTCCAGACGGCAATCCGGCACGGCAACGCATTTTCCGGAATTTTTGCCGCAGAGGCGTTCACATGGCAGCGGAATCATAACAAAACGCAATCGTAAAAAACAAACAGTTGTTCGAAATCGCAAAATCAACCACATATATGTCGAATTTCAATATGGCTGAACAACCAAACAAGAGAGGTGTGCGCAGTAACCTCTGCACAGATACGGCAGCGGATCCGACAGCGGAAGATATTTGGAGATTTTGATACAGTATCCAAGGCACTGCGTTGCAATAATCCATTTTGCGTTGGCCAATCGAATTGCAGAGCGCATAGTCGTGCCGGACTGCCGTCAGGGATTGCGTCTCCATGTGAACCTAGCTTAAGAAAAAGCGTGAAAATCCGAATCCGTTGCCTGGATTTTAACTGCTTAAGCTAGGTTCGCATGGAGACGCAATTCCAGACGGCAATCCGGCACAGCAACGCATTTGCCGGAATTTTTGCCGCAGAGGCGTTCACGTGGCAGCGGAGTCATAACAAAATGCAATCGCAAAAAACAAACAATTGCTCGAACTCGAAACCGCAATATCAACCACATAAATGTCGAATTTCAATATGGCTGAACAACCAAACAAGAGAGGTGTGCGCAGTAACCTCCGCGCAGATCCGGCAACGCATCCGACAGCGGAAAATATCCGGAGATTTTGATATAGTATCCAAGGCACTGCGTTGAAATAATCCATTTTGCGTTGGCCAATAGCATTGCAGAACGCATAGCCGTGCCGGGCTACCGTCCGGAATTGCGTCTCATGTGAACCTAGCTTCACTCCTTCACTACACACTATCAATCCTATTCGAAAATTTTCGTTAGCTCATTTCTGCGAACTGCAATGTTCATTGATTTTGACTACGCACCTAATTAATTTTGGAGGAAATTCTAGGATTTTGGCTCACCATACGAAAATCTATTACTGACACCAACAATCTGTGCCTTATCATCCATCGCTGTGCCTTATCATAGTTTCTTGCAAAGTTTTAGGTAATTGAAAAGCCAAGATTTCGGCTCATCGTCCTAAGACAATTTCTGTTGTTCTTGCACCGTCCCTAACCATAAACGGGTGGTACACAGACCTATGGAGAGTACCCGTGGGTCTTCAGTTGACTTATTGTTGAATTGAATGTTTTTTGAGTTGACCGGTGAGGGAATAGGTACAAATTAGTCGGAAGAAATATAAAAAACGCTGCAAATCGCTACACAACGGTTTATTTTGTACAGAACACCCTTCCGTTACATGAATCTATACATATCATGTGGATTGCAGACCCTCCGTATCTAACCCCGTACTCGTTACTAGGTACCTACCTAAATCACGTGGTAAATTTTTCTAAAATGATTGTCTATGACAAACAGTAGCTAAAATGGCAAAAAGAAACACAAATAATGAAGTTCTGAAGGGAAATTGTTGATGTGGAGTGAAAAAATATTCAGTCTCGATAGGGTTTCGATCTCGGGAACTTGAGCGTATCAGTTCATCAGTCACACCACTACGCTAAATCGTCCAGCTAGCAGTAGACCAGTGATGTGTGCTCTCAACGCAGCTTGATGCCTGCATACACCCTGCTCTTTACGGCAAATTGTATAGCAAATTTGATGGCAACATCGTAGAATGATCCGGATTGTGTCAAAAATCCAAAAAAAAATCGAACTATTCAAAATGCCCTCAAAATACAATTTTCCGAGTTAGGGATACTTCGGACATTCTAACCCATATTTTTCACCCCTTAGAGTTGAGTGACAGTAACACCGAGCTTCGAGGACCAACTAGACCCCAAACGGGACCCATATACCGAATTTCGTGAATTTTGGTTCATGGGAACGAACGAAAAAGCTGTGGACGGCGGATGGACGGAAATTTTTGTATTCGATATTCGTATTCTACGTCCCTTGAAACTTAGACCATCAAATTTTGAGGGGGTTAAACAGTTTTTTTTTCGTGGTCGGTTCCAAAGCTTTATTATTGAAAAATAATAAACTAAAATGTACTTGGTCTCCACAATTACTTACCTATCCGCAACTGGTGATGTGACACCAAAATTCGTCATCCATACGGCGCTTTGTGTATCGGCCTCAACATGACTGCTGATTTTGATTTCCTTTCCTCAAAATTCAAATTTTCAGTATCAAATCCAATTCAAATTGTAATGAAAAACTTTGAATTTTAATTTGATACTGCAAATTTTACAGAAATCAAATTCAAATGAAAAACCTTGAATTTGAATTGGATTAGATTACGAATTCATTCAACTGAAACGTCTTTTCAATTCAGATTTTTTGTTAAATGTTTTGGACAGTAGATATCCACCTTGATACGCTGCTTCGAAAGTTATTGTCGTTTAAAGCGAATTTACTTGAACCTTCAACATGGATAAATGCTAAGTATCCATACGAACTAAATCACTCGCGAAGAAATCGTGGAAACCCATTTCGAAGAAAAACGGAGTTATTGGAAAAATAGTCTATTTCCATTTATACACGAAAAAACGCGAAAAACACTGTTATACCGGATTCGGTGATCAAACCATCGTCAGTAACAAACAATTTATTGTTATTGTTTGTTACAGTAACAAGTTATTGTTTGTTACTGACGATGGTTTTATCATTGAAACCGGTATAACAGTGTTTTTCGCTTTTTTCGTGTGTTAGTGGAAATAGACTATTTTTTCAATAACTCCGTTTTTCTTTTTCCAAGTATCCATGCTGTGAACCATTAACATGGATTATGCTACCCAAAATGTACTATAATAAGTACCCAAAATAGAAGCAAGTGACTTCACCAGATCTTTACGAATTTTTAATTTAGTTACTAAGAATGTTTTGTGCAATCCCGTAATAGTTTGTAAAGGAAAAACGAAGAAACGCCCTTCCTCATTTGTGCACATGACATTTGAGTGAACTCATAGGAGGGCTTAGTTACTCTGTGTGTTCTCAGAGATTTGAAATGTGTTCATAGGGGGCGGCGGACAGAATAAGCAGCACGTGACGACCAAGAATACTGCTAAGCTTGATCGTGAGACTGAAGAGCTGAGGCACGAGAGCATTCCCCTCTCGCTTGGAAAGATCATCCAGCAGGGGCGTCAGGCCAAAGGATGGAGCCAGAAGGACTTTGCCACAGTTAGTGAACTTGTTGATTTTGCAAATTGTAGGTCTATCAGAGTTTTCCAAATAGGTGCTGTATGATGGGCCAGTGGGTAAACGCTGCAAAGTCCTTGTCATATGGGTTTATTATTCTACTGGACATACCTACAGAAGGTTTGGCTGTTCATTAATATTTTCTTTCATGTGCAATTATTAAAACGGCTATTTTTGATGGTTTCCACCAGTTTTGGCCCCCAAAAACACGAATTAGGCTCGGTTTTTCCTTTCAGCAGATTATTTTTGATCATTGATAGTACAGTTTAATTGTCTTGATTCACCTGTTGATACTACTTCTAGTGTTACTATAAAAATGTATGGTGATTTCAGACAATTTCCCATGTTTTTGACTCATAAAAAATGAATTTCGGGAGCTTAACCCTCGGTAAAACCTCAGTTCTTCACTCTTCGGTCAAAATCAACCAAATATTCGGTCTTCTCGCCGTAAAAGATATGAAAAACGATACCTCACAAGCTCATGTTCACTAAAACCTCAAAAATCCCTCGAAAACCCCTATTTTTACACCCGTTTTTCTCCCATATCACCCCTGGGTGTATGCCGATCGGGCTGCTGTGTTTCGGAGCACAACTAGGACCCAAATGGGGACCCGAACTGTGTGCGGAAGAACAACGATTTTAGTCCAAAATTTAACGTAAATTTAAAGACCGAAAGTTCCTTAGAACCTCAATTTTCCACTCTGGTCAAAATCGACTGCATATTCGGTCTTCTCGTCCCAAAAACATGGAAAACAATACCTCAAAAGCTCATGTTACTAAAACACAAGAAGGTACCTATTTTTATCCATTTTCCCTCATAACACCCTGGGAATATTCCGATCGGGCTGCAAAGTTCCGGAACACAACTGGGGTCCAAATGGAGCATGTGCGCTAAAGAACGAATTTTTTAGACCGAAAATGAAGCCGGTAAACGTGATGCGGCGGACGGACATTACATTTTTGGAATCTACGCACCTTGAAACGTAAAAGAAAAAATATTGAGGGGGTTTATACACATTTTTTGCTGAGGATTATGTAGGTGTATTATTCGCAGAATAATAAACCAAAAGGGGAAGGAAAAAGCGTGCTACGTTATCCGTAATGAATTGCATGACCGCTTAGCTTATTTCCGTCAAACTATTCGGATTTCGGAGGTGAAAATTGGGATAGAGGGGTTTTCGAGGGTGCTGAATCCGATTCTGAGAACAAAAGCAGCAGATTCCGACCCACGTCCATTCCTCATAGGCATCTCTGCTACAAGAGTGGAAGCTTCTCTTGGAGGTGGCAAGAGAAGCTTCCACTCTTGTGGCAGAGATGAAAAGAAAGCATTACTTTTCAGGAGAAAACCATTGTTTGGCGTGGGAGAAAATTTTCTGGATTTGGAGCTGATGGGGAAGGTATTCTGATAAATAAGAGCACTGCTTGGTTTCCCTACATTGCTCTGTATTGTGGGATAGCTGTGCTTGCAATTTCGTGACAGCTTTTGATCCAGCTGTGAAGTGAAATAAAATTACACATCGGTATTTTCAATTACGATTTTGAATGTTGTTCTTTTCTTTTAGCGTTGCAATGAGAAACCGCAGGTGGTGAATGACTACGAGGCCGGTAGAGGAATTCCAAACCAGGCCATCCTCAGCAAGATGGAGCGCGTCCTTGGTAATACAATTTCCCAGCTTTTCAAAATATTATATCTGGCATTGTGGCAGGGGTTTCCAAACGTTTTTGACGGCAGGCCCATAAATGGATGTAACACTCGAAGGTAGTACACTGTAGAAGTAACCTGCATAATGGTGAAGAATCCGCAGTGTCACTTGTGAATGTTCAAAAATTTGACTTCATTCTACATTTTGACGTTAAAAAAGTAAATTTGAACACAGACACAGACCAAGCTTTGTAAAAGAACTATTAGCTTCTGGCATGAGGGCTAAAAATGTTGAAGTCCGTTCTCCATGTAGGTATAGCTTGTCCGTCCACGTAAGGGAAAACCACATTTTGACCTTTTCAGGCTGTACTCAGAGAATAATGTCCAACTTGCAAACACTGCGGTATTCAAATAACCTGATAATATCTTTTAGCATAGGCTGGTATAAGAAGTAATGTTTCAAAAATTGGAATTAATTAGCCATTTTAGGCTGGGGCTGTGCTGTAGAGGATCAGAATTCGTTCTGATCATTTTGCTCTTGGCTACTCATTGCCTCGGCCCCTTGAGTGGTGGGAACCGGTTTATTTCACATGATGAGGAGGCCATTGAGCAGCACATACGAAGTTTTATCGTAACCAACTCAATCGTCTGACCAAATGAAGGAGGCGACTTATAATTCTGCCATCCAATCGTACATACATTCGCTTAACGTGCGGTTGATATGAAGCTTAGTTTTCCCTTGCCTGGACAAGCTAATACCAGTAGCCATACGTGGGGTCTGAAAACGGTGGGGCACCAGACCAGAACACAAAACCAACAGATATGTCTACGAAATACCCAAAAGCAACAACACCCTTCGTTTATTTACTGATATCACTGATGTTCCCTTATTTACTGATAGCAGTGATATTCAGCAAAGCTTATCTCTTTTAATCAACACTCTATCGTCGTAGGAAAACGTCGGCAATTTCTACTGCAAATTAGCCACCGAATTCATGTGTTACAAAAATATAGTAAACAAAAATACACCAAAACAATGACCAGTCGGCTGGTACCTACCTGAATCTTGAATGGAAAAGCTATTGACTAGAAGCTGCTAGATCTGTGTTGATGCCGATCAATCCACAAACAGCAAACAGGGCAAAACGCACGTAGGTACCACAAATACAAATCTGCCATCGTAACCGGACTGAATGCAAACGCGCAAAATTTGATGCAAAAAAATTGAAAACTGACAGAGAAAGCGAATGTGATAACAAATCAGAAAACAGATAACTGACAGAGAAAAACAAATCAGAAGCATCTCGTATCGAGATGACAAATTGAATCGAAGGGATCAAATTGATTGTGAAATGAACAACTTTGGGATTGAAATCAGATTCTGGGGCAGTGGACCCCAATGTAGGCGTGGCAAACAACATTTTTACTCGACTGAGCTTGCGCAGAAAGGCTATTTTCCTCTGTTGCCATGGCGACACCAGGTCCCAGGACCTGCCAGTTTCAGGAGCCTAGGTTTCGATTTCGATTGCACATCGATTGCTGTGGCTATTTTCTGATAACATAGCTGTGGAGCTACAGGGAGCCAACATGGCGGAACCACATATTGAATATCCATAGCCAGAGAACTCTGTGGAGTCGCTGTTGAACTTCGTGAAAAATGCTAGGTACAGTTTACGGAGGGAAATGCAAATGCCAACTGAACACATGGCTGAGTTTTTTTTACTCTTAGTGTTTCTGGGTGCCGGGGCAGTGGCCTTATGGACGCAACGCCCCTGGCTATAACTATCTTTGAGCTGGTCGTTTGATTTCAGCGTGGTTACTTCAAACTGCAATATCATTGGGTTTGCGAAAATTCTGATTTGGGAGTTTCTAAATGTCTGGAGCGTTCTGTTAGTCTGTGGTTAGATTGGATCCGCCTTCGGTCGAATTTTCACCCTGTCGAACACGACCGATATCGGTCCAACAACCAAAAGAACGCGATAGCAGGGGGTCAGGTAGAAGTGGTTACACTAGGACCGACGAGTTTTGCCGGACTCCACCGAATCCCGGACACCGACCGAACTACAGTAAAATCTTGTTAGTGCGCCTAAGCATAGTACGTTTTTCTACGGCCCCTCAGACCTGTAGGCCTTTCACTGTGTGGACAATGGAATCATCCCGTTTACAGCGCCCGCGCTTATTACCACGTCCCTTAGTGTGTCGGCGATGTCTAAATTTACACGCCAACGGCACCATGTTGACGTGGGAACCAAGCAAACTGACTGCTCTGGTTATTGATAGTGTGACTCTTAACGGCCTTCTACGTTGTGCATAAATATGTACCTACGCAATTTTTGATTACATAGGTACATAATAAATGATTTCAAAATGCGAATTTTCAGTAAAATCCCGCTTTGGACGTCCCACGTGACCTTCCCGCTTAGTACGACGTTTTTCTCTGGTCCCTTGAACGGCGTACTAACGAAATTTCACTGTCCTTTATTTGTTCCGGCCGAATCCACCGCCTTCTACATTGCATTTCGCACTTTCTACCCCGGATGCCATCAAAAATACAGAAAATGTATCAGGTGTCAGGCTGTAAGTTTCACCGGCTGTTCCAAAAATTTAGGGAACAAAGCATGGAACTCCCCCTGTACTTTCTGAAATTATCCCGTTCACTTCTTCCACCATCAAATAACACATTAAATCTCAAAATTTTCTCAACAATTCAAGAACGTCAGTTCTTCCATCTTGCAACGAGAACGGTTGAGAACTGAGGAAAAAACCTATTGAAACCTCTGAAGATTCCGGCCAAGTTCACTCGGCAGAAATCGGAGCCAGTGTAACCGCTGCCTTAAGCTCCTCTTGGGTGATTAGGTACTCCAGCAGCAAAATCAGCAGGTACGTCTTCGACATTTTTAATTTTGAAAATTCTTGAATTTGCTATCCGAGCCGTGATAATTTCTGTTTGAAATCTTTGTTCTCGTGTGAGTGAATCCAGGTCAAATTTGAATCAACGAGTTTTGAATTCCTTCAGCTCCTTAAGCTTAAAATTCCACTCTGAGCAGGATGGCCGCCAAATCAAGATTTTGGGAGTCCTCGATTTTCCCAGAGTTTTCACTAACAAAAATCATGTGTTTCAAGTACCTAACGCTATACTTGACACCTCAGCAAAGTTTTATTCCTCATCAGCGCCCTCTCTGAACATTCATTTCTTCCCTTCAAGTATCCCTCTGTCGTTTGGAATATTGAACAAATAAAATTTTTAACAAAAAACAAAACCGACTGCAAAAAATTTGTATAAAAAGGAAAGAATAATGTTATGCTGAACAAACGTACATAATTTATTCTAAACCAATACAACAAAATGTTTGAAATCTGCGCCAAATTTCAACTAAAATGTAACCAAGGGATACAGCATGAAGGCTGTGTGGGGTTTTTAGTTGAAATTTGCGCAGACATCAAACGTCTTCGTTGTATTGCCTTGTATCTTGTACGTTTGTTCAGCATATAAATTATTATTTATTTTTTAGTTTTATACAGCCTTTTGGAAATAGGTCTTGGTTTTTGTTTTAAAAAAATTCATTTTTTTATTTTTAGTGCGATATTTTTAGTAATATACCTCATGCTATCAAGCACTGATACCATCATTACTGAGGCATCCACATTCTTTGGCAGACTTTCTGCCGTCACATGGTGCAATATGTCTGTCGGTATTAAAAATCGAAGAGTATAAATGGCTCGGTGCTGCTTTTTTTAACTTGGAAAACTAGTGTAGGATCACCAGGAGATGATACTCTCTCATTTTAAAAAAGATTCATCGAAATCGATCCAGTAATTTTTGAATAATCGCTGGACAAACATTAAAACATTTAAAAAAGACAGAACATAGAAACAGGTCGAACTGAGAACCTCCTCCTTTTTTTAAAGTTTGTTGGAAAACATGTAAAAACGCTGCAAATCCCTGCACAACGGTTTATTATTTTGTATAGAATACCCTTCTGTTACAGATCACAGCTCTCTGTATAGATAACCCGTCTATATAATATAATATGCACTACTCTATACATATTATGTGAATCGCAGACAGCGTTGGCCAATAGAATTGCTGAACGCGTAGCCGTGGCCGGCCCTTGTGATTGGAATGGCCTAGGCCAGTCATAATGAATTTATTGAAAAAACAAAAGAAAACGATTGATTGAACCATTTCGGACCATGCCACTGCGCACCATGCCAATTAGACAATTCTAAATGAATTCCAAATGAAAGTCCAATTCAGACTGATGGTATACCAATTTTTACAATTCTAAGTGAATTCCTAAGTGCACTAACAATTACAATCCTAAGTGCAATCTTAGAGGATTACAATTACAATCCTAAGTGAATTAAAGTGCAATTGAAATTGTAATCCAATTGCAATTTCAATATTTTATTAACACAACTTTGCCAATTTTGGCGAATGTGGAGTGTATGTTTAAAGGATTAGTATGTCGGTAGGTAGAGTGGTGAGCAGTGGCCAATTGCAATTGAAAAAAATTGTTGATGAGGAGTGAAAACGTTGGCCAATAGAATTGCAGAACCATTTCGAACAATGCCAATGCGCACCATGCCAATTAGACAATTCGAAATGAATTCCAATTCAAATTGATTTGAATTCAAATTAATGAATTCCAATTCAATTAATGAATTCCAATTCAAATTAATGAATTCCAATTCAAATTAATGAATTCCAATTCAAATTAATGAATTCCAATTCGAAATCGATTGAATAAATTGATTGATTGATGGAATCGAGCGCTTCCCCGGTGACGAGCGCACAATGCCAATTAGGCAATTCGAAAAAAATTCCAATTCAAATTAAAGTTCAATAGAGTATACCAATATTTACAATTCTGAGGGCCTCTTTCACCAGCTATTTAACGACCTGATTAACTTTAACGGCCTCGGTTAATCGGACATCAGAGCGATTTTCCTTTCACCACCCCCAAGATAACCAAAACTTTAAGGAGAAGGGATAACGTGCCCGTTAAAGATTTCGTTAAAGTTAATTGGTGGACCCTCCACCAATTAAGAGGTTAACGGACGATTAGCAGCATGTATATAATGTATATTATATACATATTATAGTTCTTTCTATGTATATATTATGCTTTGAGTAGATGTACAATAAATTTTTTTAAATAATGTATCTACTACCTAGTGAGTAGTTATTACATTCCAACATACCTTCCCTATATGAGGTCAAATGACCGTGTTTATTTATTTTATTGGACCTACGGAAATGTTGGCTGTTCATTTATTGTTTATTTCATGTGCAATAAAAGTAAAATAGCATTTTTTAAGGTTTCCACAAATTTTGAATAAACGAAAAACTTTTGAGGGGGTGTTATAAAAATGTTTTTGCTGAGCGAATACAAAGGTGTATTGTTCACAGAATAATAAATCAAAAGGAGAGGAAGTTATACTTAACAAGGAGCACCTCTGTCGTAGATAATAATGCTTATTTATTAACAGAACAAAATGTATTGTATTTCAAAAAAGGAAGTACAGCAACCAAAATAACCTCACAACCGATACATCAACATCAAAACATCGTAACGAATAAGTTTTTCCTGTTCGCAGAACTGGGGGCCCACGGTTTTCTAGGAGCATATTTTTTCCATTCCTGGAACAACCAAGACCACTTCAGAAATAGATACCTTGGATATAAAATACCAACTGAAAATTGAGATTGTATTGTTTCATATTATTTTCAAAAACGGCATAAAACAGCAGAAGCTGACAAATTTTGGGGTGCGCTGGCAAAGTGGTCACGTTAAGGTTAATATCAAGTTATATTTCCCTAAAATTGTGTATAATTGTGGTGGTACTGTACTATAAAGGATATTACATGTTATTTTGCGTTTTGATTCTTGTCAGATCCTCCAGATAATTCACGTACTTAGTACTTAGATACTACATGTTAGCATACATGAACGCATTGCCAGCAGTGCTTGGTAGGATATTGAAAAGAAACCTCTGAAATTTCACTTACGTTTTGTGCCGTGAAGTCCTATTTTGAGTTTGAGTTGAAAGGCGACGGCATTCGTATGTCATAGTCGGAAGTCGTTCAAGAGTACCTACAAAGTGTTTCGATTTTGATGTTGTTTCACCCGTTTACTGTCCCGATGAGGCATCGTTTCGTCGAAAACGGACACAAAAACCGTTGGCGGGCAACACTGCATCGTTAACTTGACGAATCCTTAACGCCGCCATCAAATTGACGCCGACATCAAACTGATGCCCTGATTCGTGTGGTGAAATGTAAATCTCTGACGCCCCGGTTAACCTGCATCTTCCCGTTACGATTTCGTTAGGTTAATCAGACATTAGAGGCAGTTTGGTGAAAGTGGCCCTAAGGGCCTCTTTCACCAGCTATTTAACGACCTGATTAACTTTAACGGCCTCGGTTAATCGGACATCAGAGCGATTTTCCTTTCACCACCCCCAAGATAACCAAAACTTTAAGGAGAAGGGATAACGTGCCCGTTAAAGATTTCGTTAAAGTTAATTGGTGGACCCTCCACCAATTAAGAGGTTAACGGACGATTAGCAGCATGTATATAATGTACATTATATACATATTATAGTTCTTTCTATGTATATATTATGCTTTGAGTAGATGTAGGTACAATAAATTTTTTTAAATAATGTATATACTACCTAGTGAGTAGTTATTACATTCCAACATACCTTCCATATATGAGGTCAAATGAACGTGTTTATTTATTTTATTGGACCTACAGAAATGTTGGCTGTTCATTTATTGTTTATTTCATGTGCAATAATTAAAATAGCATTTTTTAAGGTTTCCACAAATTTTGAATAAACGAAAAACTTTTGAGGGGGTGTTATAAAAATGTTTTTGCTGAGCGAATACATAGGTGTATTGTTCACAGAATAATAAATCAAAAGGAGAGGAAGTTATACTTAACAAGGAGCACCTCTGTCGTAGATAATAATGCTTATTTATTAACAGAACAAAATGTATTGTATTTCAAAAAAGGAAGTACAGCAACCAAAATAACCTCACAACCGATACATCAAAACATCGTAACAAATAAGTTTTTCCTGTTCGCAGAAGTGGGGGCCCACGGTTTTCTAGGAGCATATTTTTTCCATTCCTGGAACAACCAAGACCACTTCAGAAATAGATACCTTGGATATAAAATACCAACTGAAAATTGAGATTGTATTGTTTCATATTATTTTCAAAAACGGCATAAGAGTTACACAGCAGAAGCTGACCAATTTTGGGGTGCGCTGGCAAAGTGGTCACGTTAAGGTTAAAATCAAGTTATATTTCCCTAAAATTGTGTATAATTGTGGTGGTACATGTACTATAAAGGATATTACATGTTACCTAGTTAGCGTTCTGATTCTTGTCAGATCCTCCAGATAATACACGTACTTAGTACTTAGATACTACATGAACGCATTGCCAACAGTGCTTGGTAGGATATTGAAAAGAAACCTCTGAAATTTCACTTACGTTTTGTGCCGTGAAGTCCTATTTTGAGTTTGAGTTGAAAGGCGACGGTATTCGTATGTCATAGTCGGAAGTCGTTCGCGAGTACCTACAGTTTTGATTTTGATGTCGTTTCACCCGTTTACTGTCCCGATGAGGCATCGTTTCGTCGAAAACGGACACAAAAACCGTTGGCGGGCAACACTGCATCGTTAACTTAACGAATCCATAACGCCGCCATCAAATTGATGCCGACATCAAACTGATGCCCTGATTAGTATGGTGAAATGTAAATCTCTGAAGCCCCGGTTAACCTGCATGTTCCCGTTACGATTTCGTTAGGTTAATCATACATTACATGCAGTCTGGTGAAAGTGGCCCTAAGTGAATTCCAATTGCAATTGAAAAATTGATTGATTGATTGTTCGATTGATTGAATAAATTGATTGATTGATTGAATCTAGCGCGTCCCTGGTGACGAGAGTGTATACAATTTCATTCACCCTGGTGTCGAAAATGCCTGTCGGTGCAAACTTCGGGGCCTTACTGTGAACGAACGGCTGGACGTACGGTGCTGCGGGTGGTCTTAAACGACTCCCAAGTTCGAGAACTATTTAAAACCGTAAAAAAATTCACGTAAAACAAAGGTATAGGCTTTCTGAAAATGTCAGCCCCTATTTTGAACCCCTTAGAGATGACTGACAGTAACGTCGAGCTTCGAGGACCAACCAGACCCCGAACGGAACCTATAACCCGAATTTCATCAATTTTTATTCATGGTAACTAAGCAAAGTGGCCCGTACGGCGTACGGCGGACAGACAGAAATATTTTGGTTTATTATTTTCAATAATGAACCATTGGAATCGAGCATGAAAAAAAAAATTCTTACCCCCCCTCAAAATTTGATGGTTTACGTTTCAAGGTATGTAGAATCCAAAACTGCAATAAAAATATTTCTGTCTGTCCGCCGTACGCCGTACGGGCCACTTTTCTTAGTTACCATGAAAAAAAATTGATGAAATTCGGGTTATAGGTTCCGTTCGGCGTCTAGTTGGTCCTCGAAGCTCGACGTTACTGTGAGTCATCTCTAAGGGGTTCAAAATAGGGGTTGAAATTTTCAAAACGCCTATACCATTTTTTTACGTAAATATTTTTACGGTTTTAAATAGTTCTTGAACTTGCGAGTTTTTTAAGACCATCCGGAGCATCGTACGTCCAGCCGTTCGTTCACAGTAAGGCCCCAAAGTTTGCACCGACAGGCATGTTCGACTCCAGTGTGAATGAAATTGTATACAATTCAAACCAAATCTCGTAACCAGAGACGCGCCCACAATAGGAATTTGTGAATACGGCCAATCATTGGTAGGGATCACCTGATTATATTGGCGGAGTATGAAGTCGAGTTGGTTGTTCTGTGATATTATTTAATTTGAAAAATGATGGCTCTTTTGGAGTTTGTTGGTAGGTAGTGAAACTTGAACAAACGTTGAAGTATTATCGATGGGTAAATTATTACTACGGTAAATCATTACTCAACGGTAAATTATCACACAACGGTTCATTATACCATCTACGTAGAAGGGGCTGGAGTTTGTTGGTAGGTACTTTTGCAACTTTTTTCACTCCTCATCAACAATTTCTTTTCAGAACTTCATTATGTGTGTTTCTTTTTGTTAGGTACTGTTTGTCATCGGCAGAATTATTTTAGCAACATTTAACTCGTGATTTAGGTAGGTACCTAGTAACGAGTACGGGGTTAGGTACTAACCTACGGAGGGTCTGCGATCTACATAATATGCATAGAATAGTACATATTATATTATATAGACGGGTTATCTATACATAGAGCTGTGATCTGTAACAGAAGGGTATTCTATACAAAATAATAAACCGTTGTGCAGGGATTTGCAGCGTTTTTATTGCAGTTTTGGATTCTACATACCTTGAAACGTAAACCATCAAATTTTGAGGGGGGGTAAGAATTTTTTTTTCATGCTCGATTCCAATGGTTCATTATTGAAAATAATAAACCAAAATCCAGAAGTTTGTTATTTATTATTCAAAATAATATGTTTCTATTAGTAAAGTATCATCAGAATATTGTTAATTTAATATTAGAATAATTGAGAAACCTGGCGGTTTTACTTGACTGGCGGCCAGCCGGTCTGAGATAGCATTTTTCAGTCAAATTAATAATTGTTCCAACCAAATTAATAATCGCCCCAACCAAATTAATAGTTTGTAGGTACTTTCGAGGGCTGCAATGTAAACTGCGGACTGGTTGATAGCAGTTTACAGGGAAATTAAAGTATAGGTTTCCGTACGAATACTTCCTCTTGCATATATACCTAATTATACGTGTAACTACTACATGCATCTTTTTCCTTAATCTCGAAATTGCGGATTATTAAATTGGCTGGAACGGTTATTAAATTGAAAGGGACGAATAGTAAAATGAAAGGGACGGATATTAAATTGGTGGGGAAGATTATTAAATTGGTTGCAACGATTATTAATTTGGTTGCAACAATTGTTAATTTTACTGAAAAATGCTATAATATATAATTATGTCTCCTAAAAAGAAATAAGAAAAAAACCAGTGAGCTTGTCGGGCCGTAGTTTGGAGACCTCTGCGTTAGGGTATGAATTAGCTGAGTAGAGTTAGCTTTCTCAGTCTTCAGGTATCTACCGTCTAGGAAGTAGATAGTAGCTGCTGTTGGGAAAAAATGCTACTCCGATTGATTTTTGGATTCATCTGCAAGTAGTCGCAAGAGCTGTTTATAAATTTTTCTTAATAAAATGTCGAATCATTTTTCAGGGGTAAAATTAAGAGGAAAGGAGCTTGGCAAACCCATGGTACTGCCCCCCGGGAAAAACTGATGTCCCAGGGGGCCAGAACCCGCACGCACACAGCCTTCAATCACCAGTCTACTCTAACTTTCCTTCGTTTTTCAGAACAGTTAACTTTATATTTAAGTATACAAAACAAGAACGAAATTCCCTTATATTCACTCAAGTAGAGTTGTGATTCATGTTCGTAGATTAATCTGATTTTAGTTTGGTCATCTCCTAATAGTCTCCTTTACCCATCGTTCCAAGACGGTAGGTCTTGATAATATTGTTTGTTGGCGACTGTTTGTTTTTCGAAGTTTTCCCTCCCTCGCAGTGCAGTTTGTCTCATCATTTCGATGTTACATAATTTGCAAGTTTGTGGTTTAAAATAAATAAAGTTATGGTTGAAACCCGCTTCATTAATTAACCCCTCATTTTGTCCAAAATCGCTATGTGGATTAGCACTCTGTCACTTGAGGTTCGTTCGGACAGACAGTCCAGGATTGTTCGGGACTAGTTCTATCAGTCCTGGATTTTTTGAGGACTGTTGATCCAGCTCATGCGCACTCGATGCTTCTACCTTCAGCTTATGTGGAAGGTTACAACGCTTCAGGTTATTCATTCGGATCACCAGCGCGTGCTTGGGCAGACACAGTTCTATCCCCTCATTTTCAGAACGCAGTTCCATCCTGGACTGTCTGAACGAACCTTAGGTGACTGGGATGGTGGCTAAGGTCGTCCAATTGAAGCCCAGCAGCTCATCATCTTCACCTGGGCTGTGAGGTGAAGCAATGGTGTGGTCTTTTGAAAAATGATGTAATAATAGGTACGTGTCCACTGTTCGCCTAATCTAAATGATATTATAGACTAGATGACAAGATAACCACTAGCATCGCGCATGATTCTCTATTTTAACATGTCGAGTATACTCACGACCACTGTCTTAGGTAGCTGTCTGAAGACCTGACAACGCAAGATGTGTGCCACACACATGAAAAAACACAAACCCTTCAGGTCTGACAGTAACCTGGCTTTCAACGCGAATTTGTTGGGATCTATCAAGGCTTTTCATTCGTCTTTGCAGGACTGACATCTACATGAAACCCAATCAGATCGCTTTTATTAATTCCAACGGCCTCACCCTACCATAACCTCTGTGTGGATAGTATAAATAAACGTCTTTAAAATGTGCAGATAACGTTGAAATACCAAATGGGGGAGTGCAGCTTGGTGGATATAATATCTACCATAGCGAAGTTGAGGGGGTTGTGATCAGGTGAGAGAATGGCGCACCTTTTTGAACACTTCCTTACTCCATGAAAAATGTTGGAATGATTCTACTATTCTATCTTACTTTACACAGATGGCATGTGGTGCTACCCAACAGCCTGCGCCCCTGATTGAGGCTTTTATCTTCCTGAGAAGGTAGCTGATCATTTCTCTAACATTCTGATCATTCTCTAGATAAACCTCAGAGTCCTTATGAACATACAGAATTGAAAAATAGCTCACCATCCCCAAACAGTAATAATTCGATAGTTAGATTTGTTCGCAGTGACCATCTGATGGTTATCTGACCGTCAGAAAGCCGTTGAGCTGTTTGCAGTGTTTTCCAGACTGTCCAAAGCCAGTTTTCTGTTCCGCCATTCCTGTCCACAGAAAATCGGGCAGTCTAGCCTTCTCGATTCCCAACCATTATCAAACCCTTATCAAGATGGGGGTGGATCGTGGGTTTTGTAGGAGTCAGCCAACTGTCAGTGCAATCGAACCTACTATTACAAGACAGTCGTGCAGATGCAGATCTCACACAATAATGTGACCGCATTTGGGATAGAAGAAAATGTCATGACTCAAACTCCAGTTTCATTTGTGGTACAATTCAGTTCCATGTGTCCCGAAATCCATGCCACGTTCGCAACAACTGCACCAAAGAATGGTAGTAATAATACGCTGAAATTTTAATGGTAGGTGTGGGATATGAATTTCATCCAAATCAGAGAGTCAAATCAGCCTTTGAGAGAATAATTAAAACACCCATTACTCATCAAAAACATTGAATTGTATAATAATGTTGTTAATAAAGTGATATTATACGGAAAAAGAAACGAATTACAAATGGAATGATCCCCTAATCCTTCCTAAGCTCAAAACTGTCCTCTTTGATGCCATCTTGAGTGATGATCATCAGAGTGATCCTGTCACCAGTGTAGATGTCTCTTTCAGTAGCAGAAATGAAGGAGTCCTTGATGACTGCCAGAGCTTTCTCCAGTGAGTACGGCTGTGGTGTCACTCCTTCCATGTTCTTCTGGCCGAGCTGCAGGCAGAAGGACCGTCGTTGTCAGTCACGAACAATAATTATGATCACGCCAAAAGTACATAGCTATAAACAGCAGCAAAATATCCTTGTTAGGGTTGCCACCAGCCTCCTTTTTTCCCATGACCGTTAATTTCCATACCACTATTTTATCCCGCATTCCTTCACCAAACAAAGAATCAGGGGATTCGCATTCAAGCAGATTAGTTTTTAGATTAAATAGTTGAGAGGCCAAAACGCACTCTTCCATCTGTCTCCCAGTTCTAATAGTTATGAAAGGATAACTACATAATTACGTTGTATTTTTGAGGATAAGTAGCAAACAAAGTTGCGACACATCACAATTTTCCTAGTTCTTTTTGAATTCACTAGTTAAAACCTTAAGCAAGCCAATACTGAATGGGGTGGTAAGGTAAAGACGCGGGGGAACATGTGGTTACCAACCTGGTTGTCGAGGAGAGGTTGGAGAAGGTGGCCAGCCGAGCCGGCAGCCATATACTTGCTGACTTCCGTGTGACCGATCGGATCGTAGTTATAGACGACTCCCTTCCCCTCCTGGTCCAAACCCACGAGGATGTTGTTGGTGTAATAGGGGAAGAACCTCTTGTAGTACATGAGGATGGACAGCATCTGGGCGACTGAGGGCGTCGACATGTGTTTGTTGTGTTCGTACATGTACATCTGAAAATGAGTGGAACTGTGAAACTAAAACCCAATAGTCAGGTATTTTGTTTCTACCGAGCTAACAAGACAGGTTTCCAACCACTTGCGAGATCACAGAGCAACAACAGAAAAAATTAAATCATATCAAGTGACAGTCATTTTACAAATAGACCTCATGCGGTCACTTTCCATTTAAATAGTACAAGCTGTGATGGTGAACATTAGGGATTGTCTCCTATATAATGTTATCAGCCAGCGGACATCCAAATGGAAGATACGTTTGAACGCCACCAAAATAACCATGGTGTGTTTTACCTACAAACTCGATATTACGGTACCAGTCAATGCTCAATGGCGTGCCAGTAAACAAACGGGATGCAGTTCGGTATCTTGGCGTCATGTAAGACAGCAAATTAAATTGGAAAATCCATATCAAGACCCTAAGGGACTCAATCTGGCCAAGGAGCAAGCAATTAAAATATCACTTGGCTGGCAAAACCATCCCACTCCATATCTAACGGTTACTCTACCTCACTCTTCTGCGACCCGCCTGCGAGATCTGAAACTCAGCAGCCGACTCGCAAATCAAGAATATCCAGACCCTCCAGAATAGACCGTATTGTATCAGATGGGCGACACTAGCTAGCGTGGCCTAACAATCTGGTGGGGTATATTATTATCGTTTATTGGAAAGCCATACGGCATTACAAGGTTGGCAGATTACATTTCTTATCACATTACATTAATTATAAATCCAAAACTGAAAAAAAATGCATGATAAATTAAATTAAATACCTCCCACAAAGGAACAATAGCATGTTGTGCATCTCCTACAATGATTTAACGATGGTACCTAGTGCTAAATGAAATAAACCCAACGAAGACCACCCAGGCAATGAAAATAAGTCTCATATAGGCAACTGTGTATTAAATCTAAACTTAAGAGCTTTGCCCGACCGTGAATCATTAAAATAAGTAAATACATACTTCGCATCTCAGTGGGAATATTTACACTTTCAAAGAAAAAAATAAAATGTCCTTATTTCACATGGGCAGCTCGGTGACTAGATGTATCTACTCTGCCGACTTATCGTTTTCAAGGCTCGGAAAATCTGATGGGATGAGAGTCCTCTGCTAAGCTCAATTTTTTCTGAAGGTTTTCGTGTTATCGCTCAAATGATTTATGACTGAAGGCAGGCGAAACAACTCCCTTCCTGTTGTCATTCGCTCGAACAATGGTACATCGCGCATTGCGAGCACTTCACAAAACAGAAAGATTTGAGCGAAATTCGTACATTTTCTAATGGAAACTCATTTCAACTAAGACCGAACAACAAAGCTGATCTTGTAACTTGATGGTGGATGTCCCGAGTTTCAGCTGTTACTAACCTCTTGATGGCCGACCATGACGTCACGTCGATAAGACCTACAGGGTATTAGGCATTATTACAGATGCCCCATGGTTTGTTCCTAATGCTACGTTACACGCAGACTTAAATTCCCTGCGTGGACGATATACTGAATGAATCATATAATAACCTAGCCAGCAGCATGATCCTTCTCAAACGAAAGTGTCATAGTGATCTATTAATTAGCTAACCCAACTTTCTTCATTTCTCTGATAGCCCTATACTGTCCTGCTTGTAAAACTCATTTATACACCATGAGAATGTCTTACTTATTGTTTATTATCTAAAAATCTGTTATGCGTTATTCAATGTGTAATTGTGATCTAAATTCTCCCCATAAAAAATATCTGTTGTACTAATTTACCAATGGGTGGGAAATAATACTGCTTATTTGTGAATAAGCAACTTGTTAACACACTTGATAATGGCTTCCACCACAGTTTCTATGGGCCGGTTTCACCAACGCGGATTATCCAGAGTTCAATCCCGGCTGAGGTTTAAGCCATCGATTCTGAGAAAAGACAGTTTCACGAACGCCTAATCTAGGAATAAGTCGCGGCAACGGCGTATTAAGTTAATACCTCGTTTCAGGTGGTTTAAACCTCTGATCTACGGTTGATCTCCGATTCTCCTCCAGGCCATCGCCATTTTGAAATCTATTTTATCAGTGTTTTTCATATGTACTTCTCAACTTGCAATCTTGCATCAACATTTAGTGCGATGAATCGCGACATTGAAGTGTTTGAGTCATCCTTGGATGAATATTTCAATGAACTTCTGGAAGTGGCCGCGCCCAGACGGCGATAATACGCGAAAGGGTCGACCATTCCCACAAGTGGGATGACGGCGATTTTTTCGTGAGTTTCCGCCTTCCGACGGAAGGGATGAGCTTAGTGCTCGATGCAAGAGAAAGCCTTCTAGTTCTCGAAACAGAAATGTGAGTGCAACCAAAAATGTGTAATAAATATAATTTTACACCAAACCAGGTAGGCAACAACGTCGGACCCATCATTATTTATTTAGTAGGTAAACAAACCTTCATTGTACGTGGTAGGTACTCGCAGACTGCGCTAATAAGTACATGTATAACTTCTTCTGCATACAGCGAATTATTGTAAAAAAGTAGATACCTTTTATAGAAGAGCCTAGGTAGGCTATCTATAATTTATTACAAGAGCTGTCTCGAAAGATGTAAGATGGTCTTTTGTAGTAATGACAGAGTGGAGTCGAGCAGAAGTTCTCAGAATGAGAATGACAGAGGCTAGAGGCATAAGAAAAAATCGCGAAACTTCCGAAACTGGCTACTATTATGCAGTTTAATGTCTCCACAACAGAGGATGGCGGACAAAATTTAAGTATCCATAGAAGAAATATCACAGATCCACAACTCATGGATGAGCATCTCTCCTCCATGTCATCTGTAATACGGGATTTGTGTTTCTGGGGATAGCAATGCTGATGCAAACTGAACAATCTCGGCTTAAACCCAAGTTCGGCTAAACCGCGGATCAAAAACGTTGGTGAAACTGTCGAAGCTCTGAACCACAGATCAAATTTGAATCCAGGATTTATTGATACATACCAGGTTTAAGCTGCGTTGGTGAAACCGGCCCTATGTTTCTAATGAGAGAGAAAAAAAAAACGCTTGCCAACAGGTCCGCAACACAGTGAGACATTTTCATGTTGTATCACAAGCTTTATCTTGACAGTAGGTAGGTAACCAAGAATAATTCTCCCTTGTTCATTCTTAATCAGAAGAAAGAAATTGTAACGCTAATTGGTGTGACTTCTTAATTTTGCGCTCTTCGGCCCGCAACAGACTTGTACGCCTGGTTTTCATTGGCAACCTTCTTCCTTTCGCACACGGCACATGTCCGCATTCAATTTTTTGGACCGTTTCGTGGCCACATCATTCATCAGTTTCTTACGCGCACGATATTCTCGTTGTCTTTCGGCTTGCAATTTCCTTTTCCTCTCGGATGACCATCGCGTTTGTAGGAATCGTTTATATTTTTCATTGTCGGTGGTGTCTGGCGAGAAAGGAGTATTGATAATGAACTGAAGAAACTCTTCCGAATCCATCGTACACTACGTAATCGTAATTTACAAAGGAACCTGTTCACACAAAAAACGGGTAATCGCAATTAACAGAGGAACCTCTTCTTAATCTTGATTCAGGACTTGAAAGGAAATACAACAATATTTAGGGATAATTTACGGGTTGCCAGGTTACCACGATCCGGGTTAAGCTAGGTTCACATGGAGACGCAATTCCGGACGGCAATCCGGCACGGCAACGCATTTGCCGGAATTTTTGCCGCAGAGGCGTTCACATGGCAGCGGAGTCATAACAAAATGCAATCGCAAAAAACAAACAATTGCTCGAACTCGAAACCGCAAAATCAACCACATACTGTCGAATTTCAATATGGCTGAACAACCAAACAAGAGAGGTGTGCGCAGTAACCTCCGCGCAGATCCGGCAACGCATCCGACAGCGGAAAATATCCGGAGATTTTGATATAGTATCCAAGGCACTGCGTTGAAATAATCCATTTTGCGTTGGCCAATAGCATTGCAGAACGCATAGCCTTGCCGGACCGTCGTGCGGAATTGCGTCTCATGTGAACCTAGCTTTACACAGTGGTGCAAGGTTACCACATTCGATACTAGTAAATAATGACTTTCTTCATTACCTATGTTGCTGACTACCTTGTTTACCCACCTTTTGGTTTATTATTTTCAATAATGAACCATTGGAATCGAGCATGAAAAGAAAAAATTCTAACCCCCCCCCCCCCCCCCCTCCCCCCCCTCAAAATTCTATGGGTTACGTTTTTAAGGTATGTAGAATCCGAAAATGCAATAGAAATATTTCTGTCCGCCCGCCGTATTTTTCATTATGCTCAGCTCAGCTACCGCGCAAGGTACGGGGGTATGGTTAACAAGAAAATATTCAATAAAACCACACGATTCCAACGAGTGGTGAACGATTTTTGTACGATGAAAAATGGCAAACATGAAGCTCCGTACAAACGAATCGGTTGTAAGCGAAACTCATCAGGAATGGTGCGTAGCGCGTTTTCCTGTTGCTTTTTGGTAACGCTTTTCGAGTTTGTGTGCCAAAGTAAAGACATGAAAATGTCAACAACAACAAAAAAACCAAAGCATCAATTTACCTCACACAAAAGTTTTTCTGCAGGTAAGCAAACTCGGTACTAGACGCTCATCAGATGAGCAGTGGGAGAACACAGTTAATATAAAAACTTACCAGCTTAGGCAAGCGTTCACTTACAGTCCACAAGAAATCTGGTGAAAGATACGCACCAAAAGTTGCCCTCCAGCTCGTGAGCCGGTTGAAAATTACTTCGCAATATCAGGCATTTCAGGGGATTTTTACACGAGATGAAGTGTGTCGAACCAGACGTTATACAACAGCACTTCAACGTTCGATAATTAAATGAATGAGAAAACTATAATAGGTACCTAAAAGAAAGAAAAAAACCAGTCATGCAGCATGACTTAATGAGCGAATTTTCAAAGAAATATTCGAATTAATGGCTATGGTTTTGAATAAAGGAAAACTTCGGTCTAAAATTTGGTTTTCTATGTATATTCTCTTCGTATTTATTTTAATTTGTACGTTTTGTCCATCCTGATTCTACCGTTTGTTTATTACGTAATTGTACTAAGTGCTTATTTATTTGATCGCTGTGGGTAAATTCAAGGAGTTGTACTAATCGTTTGCCTCCCCCTTTTTTGCTTCGAACTCTCGTCTTCAATTAATACTTCTCACATATTTCAATCTGACCACTCTAAGGGGGTGGGGGGGGGGGGGGTAAGAGTTTAAAGATTATCCTAGTTTTGGGTAATTTTTGCGCACTTTAAATGCTCTAATTTAAGAACGGATTTAGATATCTAAAATCCGATTTCACTATCGTGTTCAGCGTGCAAAAACCTTTAAAATGAGGGGTCACTTGTTAGAAAATAACATTTTGGGGATTTTTGGGTAATTTTTGCGCACTTTAAATGCTCTAATTTGAGAACGGATCAAGATATCTAAAATCCGATTCCACCATCGTGTTCAGCGTGCAAAAACCTTTAAAATGAGGGGTCACTTGTTGGAAAATAACATTTTGGGGATTTTTGGGTAATTTTTGCGCACTTTAAATGCTCTAATTTGAGAACGGATCAAGATATCTAAAATCCGATTCCACCATCGTGTTCAGCGTGCAAAAACCTTTAAAATGAGGGGTCACTTGTTAGAAAATAACATTTTGGGGATTTTTGGGTAATTATTGCGCACTTTAAATGCTCTAATTTGAGAACGGATCAAGATATCTAAAATCCGATTCCACCATCGTGTTCAGCGTGCAAAAACCTTTAAAATGAGGGGTCACTTGTTGGAAAATAACATTTTGGGGATTTTTGGGTAATTTTTGCGCACTTTAAATGCGCCAAAACCCTCCTTAGAGTAGGCCAATTTCGCCCATCTTCGAACTTAGCCTTTCGATTGCCAAGATAGATTTTTTGTGCAAATTTGAGCTGTTTATCTCAATTCTATCGAGAGTTATCGTCTGGAGTGACACATATATAAATAAATATATATATATATACATATAAAAAAGTGTTAAATTTCAGGAATCGTTTTAGAATGGTCTGAAACGGATTTCTATGAAGAAAATTTCCAAAAATTTATATTATTTAAATTTCGAAGCCATTGCAATAGCTTCATTTTCTTTGAAAATTCGCTAAAAGAAAAACTGAGTTATTGAAAGGTTGTCTATTTCCACTAATACACGAAAAATACGCTGTTATACCGGTTTCGGTGATCAAACCATCGTCATTCACAAACAATAACTTACTATTATTTGTATACTATCAACAATTTAATTACAGCTATTGTTTTTTACTGAAGATGGTTTGATCACCGAACCGGTGTAACAGTGTATTTGTGTATTAGTGGAAATGGACTACCTTTCAATAACTCCGTTTTTATCTGAAATCAGTTTCCACGATTTCATCGCGTGTGATTTAGTTCGCGTAGGTACCTAAATAAAAAAATAAAAAAATCTGTGTCCTACCTTCATTCTAGTGGCCACCAATTTGGTAAGAGACAGCGTGTCACACCAACAGCCTGAACTGGCAAGGACGGTTTTATCAGACAGCTTGAACAACTTGGATTGGTTCCTAGAGTATATCTGGTACCCAGTACTTAGACGTGTGTCCGAGGCAACGATGGCGTAATCTTCTCCAGCAATGGCAACCAAGCTCCTATAACACAAACCATAAGTTTAGTAATGGAGAAATCAAGTTGCCAGTCGACTATTATCTATTACAATATCCTAGTTATTACCCAGCCTCGAATCCAACACTTCTTTGTACCTAACCCAACCTCATCTTACTTTCTCCAGGTACTATCGTATTCAATCTGCAACAAGATGTAACGTCAGTCGAGTGTTTATTATAAATTTGAGTAATCGAATTTGAGAGATCGACTAGAGGTAAGGCGTAAGGGACCATCAGTCACTCCAGGGTTTTCAGACTTGTGTACGTAATTTGGACAAGTTCCGAGAGAACAGGAAGCTTGATGATTCATACATATTGATGATTACCAGCAACATACACCTAATTACATATAACCAGGTCGGCAGTAGTTACATAAAATAGGTTTAGCTCGGTAGTAGGTAAACAGTCGTTTCGAAGCTGAATGAGAAACCAATGCAGTAAGAAAGAGTCGTTAATGATGGACATGGCGACAGATTATAGTCGTATTTTTTTAAACCTACTTATTTGCAGCAGAGTTAACTTTATACTTCAATAATTCAAATCATCAACATGCGAAGGATTCATAAATTATTACTGATATTTGAAGTAAAGCTGTAGACAAGTTTTCCAGGTGCATGTTACGCACTGAATTAGCTTTTACATACCCTCCATTTTCGGAATACGGGCTCCAGTTGGACATGATACTCCGGAAGATTATTTTAAACGGATAAATAACACGAAATACGTCTCCGAGAGCTGAAAAATAACTTTAAAATGTACGAAAAACTGCTGCAAAGATGACCGGAATGACCACACAAAATGATCATAACCAGCAACGAAGGAGGTTGCATTCACGCGGAGCGTCTTGCATACAGCAGACATTTTCCGTGGATCATCGATTTGGTAGTATCCATGTCAATATTTTGCCTACTGCTGACTGAGCTTGCAGGATTGTGAATACTTTTTAATGTTCCAATTATTTTATGTTAATTTTAAATGCAAACAAAATCACCTAATTCTAATGTTTCTAATAAATTCAACATTGATTACATACCTACTTGCTGGTTATTCCCAAAACAAAATATTTTCTGCATAATGTAAGGTAGGTAGGTAGGTAGGTACCTTACATATCTACCTAGTACCTACCACCAGTTGTAAATGATTTGCTGTAGATTGTAATTAATTAAGTGTTGCTTTGATCTTAGAACTAATTACGACGATCAAATTTTTTTCATTTCTCCGTCGAAGAAGCAAGAAGATATTAGGTAAGGGCGGTCGACAGAGGGGGTGGTGTTTTAGGGGCGGTGAGGGGCCAGGTATAATCAATATCTTCCAGTTCTGGGCTGAAGCGACCCCGTTTCTCGTGGTACAACCAATGGTTTAGTGGGGGAATTAGTTTTAGGTAATTATGGCCGATTCAGAATTTGAAGAATTTCGACACCACTTCGAAAATATACCACAACACATAAAAGCGTCGTTACAAACATACACGTGAGTACTGATCGTGTGCATTAGATTTTTCTTCTACAAAGCCTACGAAATTAGACCAGTACAGCAACGTTTTATCAATAGTGGAGCAGTCAATAATTTGTCCAATGTTGGAAGTTATTTTCAACCTTGATCTTTTTCCATTTTTTTGCCAGTTTACCCTTTAAAACCCCTTTGTCAATGGTTGTTATTCAAGAGTTGACCTTTACTTTTGCTGCCCTCACGATTTAGGCTAGTGCCTGACATTTTGTTCGACGAGGAGTCTCCGAGTTCTTCCAACAGCGGGACGTCTGTCGTCGGCGACGCTGATGGTCAGGAAGGAGATTTGATACCGCCAGCCATCCCTGCAAGGCCAATCGACTACGATCCGGAGTATTTAGAACGGTTGGTAATTTTCATTCCCAAATATAAGTGGGTACCTACCTGTATCGAAACAGAATGGTGTATTTATTTAAGTTTAGCATGGGCTCTTCTAGCTACTTATCTTAAATTTAATGATATTCAACCTCTGGTTATAAATAATCTAAAGTGAGTTTTGGGATCCTCAATGATTGCCACCATCACTTAACTTATGGACATATATATTATTATAAATATTTAGGGTCCCTAGTAGGGACCCCTACCTAATTGGTAGGTACCTATGTAATTTCATTCCCACTACCTGTCCACAATTCTTCAACTCAAAGTGGCTCAAGAGATTTAATATTGTTGATTTAATAATGTGCTTATGGGAAACGTGTGTGTAACCTACTTGTGACAGTTTGTCGAGAAAAGAAAATCAATGTTGTGTTTTTGGTATAGTGTGGATTGATGTGATTTGAAAAATACAAGTTGTTAAACAGTGTTAAATCTGAAATTTGTGCTGGGCTTAACGTAACCATCATGGTGTTAGTCACACCTAGGTAGGCACCTGCGGACCCACACCAAACTAAATTAAATTAAATTTCTTTTATAACCCTGGATTTGACCTCACTGGGTATATCCCGGAGGGACTTTTTACATGGACTTTAGTCCGTGTAGGCTTCATATGTTTAGTGAATGCCTTTTCAAGTTTTGGCTAATGAAATGTTTAAATGGTATTGGAAGAAATAGCGCATAGTAAACACGCTTACAAATTAAATTAATATTTTCATGCCATTTGAGCTGAGAATCCAAGATTGGACCAAGGTTACAAGCAGATTAAGAGTATTGCACATTGAAATTACTCAGGACAGGAGTAGGGATGGTGGGGATATCCAAATCATTTTTAGAATATATCACAGCCTTCGTCTTGGCACAGTTGAGGGTTATCCTGTTTAAAAAAGCCCGTGAAAGTATCTCTGACAAGTCATGATTCGGTTGTACAACATTGTCTTTGATCTTACATTGCATAAAGCTGAAGATAATCTGCAAAAAGTTGGTATTTGGAATGCAGGATGGAACGTGGCAAATCGTTGATAAACAGGGAAAACATGATGGGCCCAAGAATTGATCCCTGGGGTACACCATACTTGAGAACAAGGCCACTAGACCTAGCAGAGCCGCACTTCACAACCTGAGAGCGACCCGTCAGAAATGATTCATTGAGAGTAAAAGCAGTAGTACTGAACTTATAATAGTCTCTCAACTTCATTGTCAGGCTGGCATGGCCCACTGATCCGAAGGCATTGGCAAAATCCATAAGGACATTATGTGTAACCAACGACTTGCCGATCCCATTCCTTACATCCTCAACCAACCTCAGTAGAGCAGTCGAGCAGCCAAATTCTCGACGGAACCCAGATTGGTGGTGGCCCAATTTATCCCACTCATTAATTATGGACAAAAGTTGTTTATATAAAAGAAGCTCAAGCCCCTTCCCAAAGACTGGAACCACACTAACAGGGCGGAAATCCCCTGGAGGCGGGGTTTATCCACTTTTGGGTTCGGAGTAACAAGAGCTTGCTTCCAAATAGTTGGAAATTTGGAAGAAGTAATATAAATCATAAACATGAGTCAGTGCAAGAAGGAGGGAGAATAGTTTTAAAAATGACAATGGTATGCCATCAGAACCAGCCGCTCCTGATTTTATGGAGGTCACGACAGTCATGGCATCATAGATACATTGGAGAATGAAAAATCAGCCACGTTGTTGGGAGGTGGAGTAGGGGGATTTATCAAAATTTAATTTAGCAGAACTAATGGCAGCAGAACATGTGGAACGATGAATCCTCAAGGTTTTACATCTGTTCTTTGTTTTATTGGTATCATCATAGGAACTCACCATTTCCTCTCGTTTTCAACAATGAACATAAGCATGTTGCTTTTACACGAAAATTCTAAACTCATTCGATGCCTATAGCATCGTGGCGGAATGTTAGGTTATAACTATGAAAAGTATGAAATTGTAGTATGCATGTGGGTGAACGAAGAATATCAAGTGAGCCTGAAACACTGATTGATTCTAGGGAAGAGCGGAGTTTGGCAAGAGCGAGCAGCGAGAACAGCCCGGAGAGTCAGGATGACTGCTGGCCACCGAGGCCTGCGGGGCGTCGCAGGAGGAAATTGCCAGAAATACCTAAACACAAAAAACGTAAGACCAACAACTGCTGCTGGAAGTATAAAACTGTGCATTGCCAACAAAATTTAGTCAGAATCAGTTTAGGGTTTTGTGTATCTAATTTAATATGTGGCACTCATTGCACATCGGAATTTTTCTGGATTGTTGGCAGCGTACGTGTTGACCCTGGCAGACGAGCTTGGTGACGCCCTGTCCTTCCAGCTGAACGAAAGCAGGCAGACCACTGCCAGGAACATCCTGATGCTCAAGTACCTCAGGGACGAGGACCTTTACGGATACGATGTCGACTCTGGGAACTCCACAGCCCACTCTCCCGACGGCCCCAAGTCGTCATCTCCGGTACTTGCGCATACCGGTGAGTGACAATGAAAAAGTGAAGACTGACATTTCTGACCTATGCACATCTGGGTATGTACGTCTACTCACGTTACAAAGCAGCTGCGCTAATCACTGCCGAATTAGCGGACAGTTAAAATTCTTCAATAACTTATGATAATTTATCCGTAATATCTAGGTCACCATGGCTTTGAAACAGGTTCCATCACGCCAGCCTCCACTGAAAGCAGCAGCATTCCATGTGCTCAGTTGGAGCTGCTGGAGGCGACTCATAGGGGTCTTCACAAGTTTATTCCACGACACAGGGACGAAATGGAAGTGGAAATCGGAGACCCGCTGTACATCCAGAAAGAAGCTGACGATCTGTGGTGCGAAGGTAATACGCCAAATAAATCTAGTCGGGATTAGAGAGTGACGGATCCTCTGCTGATTTGAATTGCTTATTTGAGACTGGTTTCGGACTATCTCACCCATCATCAGTCAGATATATGTTAACTTGTTAAAGGTGGTATGTAGGTAGGTAATTTTATATACCATTCCCTGATCGATGAAGGGTGGCACAGCCCGACACTAGTCTCACCATCGGCAAACAATCAGTATTACTAAACAGATCTATTTAGAGCTGTTAAGCACAGGGATTCTCCTTTGAAAATAACAATAAAAAATAAATAGATGAAGATGTATGGAATAAATAGTTAGTATTTAGTTATAGATAAAGTAATGTTAGTCTCATCAAATACCTTTTGATATTCAACTGAGGCGGATTCCACATTCAATACCCATAAAGAATTATATGTAAGAACCTACCAAACAGAAAACGTACCTACTTATTATTTTGTGAATTGTGGCATCTGGCGTTGCTGGTGTAAGTGATGGTGCCAGTAGTGGTGCACTGTAATCATGTGGATGTATGCTGTTAATGGATCGATTCAGAATCCCTTAGGAATTGATTCCTTATGTAGGTAGGCAACTACAACACTTAAGTACAAATACTGAGTATAATACTGTCCTAAAATATTGATCAACGGTCAAAATCCTCCCAATATAATATTACCAGCTGAGGCAGAAAACACACGCACCTCAACAATTGGAGACAACCTCCCTGTCCTAAACTATTCATCAACGGTCAAAATCCTCCCAATATATAACAATATATATATTGAGCTCATTTAAAGGCGATTAATGCCATGTCCCAATTCACAATTCCCAGTAGTTGTCCATAACGATGGAGGTTGATCAATTCAGTGGACAACAACCTCTGACATTTTTCTCCACCAATACTCGTATGCAGGAGCTTTGTTCTCCACCAGTAAATATTATTGAGGTCAAAATCCATTACGATACCATTACGATACATAAGTACCATTACGATACATAAGTACCATTACGATGGAGGTTAGTCACCTTGAAGTTGTTCAGATGTACTTTCTTAAACCAGAACTTTATAGCTACTACTACTACTACTTTTCAGTCCCCCTTTTCCCTCTCATACTTCCGCTGCCCAGAAGATGTCATGTGGGGAGGAGTGTGACAGTGGGCAGTTCTCGAGTTGTTTGTGCTTCCAGTGAAGAAGGGGGCAGTCAGGCTGAAACCTGATCGCAATCCTTTCTTAACTGGTGATAATTTTGCTAATCTAGAAGGGGGAATCTCGAGGTTCCACCGTCACTCTCCTCACTCTGTCTGTGTGAAACTTTAATTTGAAATAAAACAAATGGAATTGGACGAAAAAAGGTATATAGAGAATGGCGCCAATCCCACGCACCGTAGCGGTGACATTAACTGTACAGCTAACTCAGAGGAATCAACGAGTAGAGACTTATCACAAGACCCATTTGAAGGGTTTGTGAACGGTAGAAACGACAAGCAGAGAAAATGACAAGTGCTGATTTGAGTCCCCACAGTACTACTCGAGGCACAGAGAGGAGTTTGTAAACAAAAATCTTACCACATTACATTCACCTAACAACATACGTATCATCTCAACCAGGTGTCAACTTGAGAACGGGGAAACAAGGGATTTTCCCGTCTGCCTATGCTGTGGACATGGATTACAGCGACTTCGACCCGAACACTCCCAAAGTCAAGAGGGAGCGATTCCTCCTGGGTTATCTCGGCTCTGTCGAGACGCTCTGGCACAAGGGAACCAACGTCCTTTGCCAAGCCGTCAAGAAAATCGCAGCCAACAAACACAAGCCACATCAGTACATACTCGAAATCTCGGACCAGGGTTTGCGCATGGTCGACAGGAGTAGGCGAAAGGTAAAACGTCTGCTTCCAATGTTACCTGCTGCATGTACAGACTTGGGAATCAACCCTCGATACAGTATATTATGCATAAGTACGTTTGAGATCAACTTATGACAAAGGACAGGCAATTAGACATAGACAATGGGCTATTTTTTGCAAGAAAATTAAATTTTAATTAACTGCTAGGGATGGCGTTCAGAACTGAACAGATCCAAAATGAACCGCTCTTTCAACTGAACGTATCCGAACTGAATGGATGACCAAAGAGTTGACGTTCTGACTGAACGGGCGATCCTAACCTCACTCCATTTTCACAACTCCTCAGTCCCACCAGTTCATCCGTCCATCAACCCCTCCCTTCGCCTCTCTACGTTCTTACCGTTCTTCCCTTCCCCTCACGCAGTTCCTCCCTGGATAGTTCACATAGTACAACATACTATATAGGTACTCCACGCTCACCCTTCACCTTGTTCTGTTCCAAAAAAAGGAACAGAACAGAACAGAGTTTTTCTAATCATATATAGGTACATATTTCAACATTTTTCGTATTTTCGTTCTAGTCTCCAGAGAAGAATCTGCAAAATATGACATGTTTTATTGGTACCAACCTAAAATAGTTCCAAGATTAAAAAAATGTATATTGAGCCAAGTATGTGTCGGTATAACTATTCGGTATATTAAATTATTGAATCAAATTGATAATCCCCGTTTTCGTGGTTTTTAGAGCGGGATAATTAGAGGGACTCTGTTGAACTGATGAACGGGTGAATGTGTCCCAAAGAACTCATCTCAGAAGTGAGTGAACTGTCGAGAGTTAACTCCTGGAATTTAACGCTTCTTACATACAGCTATTAACTGCCATAACTGGTTAAATTGTGCATAGGCGGTGTCATTGTAGCAAAAAGAGAGATTACGCGGCCTAAAAAAATTGTCTCAGTAGAAACAGGGTTTTAAAATCGAAGTGGCACTGTTATACTTGGCTTGGGACGTCATCACTTAAGGAGGCTGTAGCTCCAGCCAGTAAGCGCGCGCAAAGAAAAGAAAATCGTAATAGGAGACAAATAGACACAACTCATAATTTGGTAGGTACCGGCTTACTAAATACATACTATCTTCTTCTTAGACTACTGTATACCAACTTCTGAATTATACTCGAAAAGTAATGTGCTCTGTATTAGAAAACGCCATTACAGCCAACACTTCTGTTCACAACATCTTCACTTTAGGTATTTCAACCACCGAAATAAACTTCTCATAACGCTAGACAAAACCATTCACTTGCAGTGCCTTTTTTTAATAAGAAAATTATATACATACTCAAAGAAGTATAAGATATATTAGACTTAAAATTTACGCCAAAGTAGAAAACTCCATAGGAAAAAATACTTGTCCGGGGCAATATATTTTATGAAAAATATAGGTAGGTACCTACGTATTTATCTGACCCCTAACATTATAGCAAACTTGGGTATAATATTAAATCAAACAGAATATAAGGCACTCATAACTTACAGTAGGTATGTAACATAACACTAACAACCATAATATCAGATAGGAATTGAGGTACGAAAGGTATAGACTAGCTGATTAATAAAATGATTACCTACACGACTGACCAATACAAATAATTCGATAGTAGCTTTAGTGGGATTTCTCAAAAATGAGTTTTATTTTAACATTGTGATATATTTTGGTAAACATGTTTTAGGTTTTTATTGTTTGTTCCTAACATTTCTTTAATAATAAATTAATTGTATGCCAAAAAAATTGTATTTGTACACTTGGAACGAATCTTATTTTAAACGAAAAAACTTCCACCTGTAGGTATTAAATTTCGCAGGTACCTTTGGGAAGCTTTTATCTGTATATCTTGACAATGAACTTGTTTCCCCAGTCGTCTACAGCCCCGTGCCAAGATTACTTCTACTCGCTGAAGAATGTCTCGTTCTGTGCATTCCACCCGACTGATCACAGATACATGGGTTTCATCACCAAACACCCCACCCTGCAAAGGTTCGCTTGTCACGTCTTCCTTGGAAGTGAGAGCACCCGACCTGTGGCAGAAGCTGTTGGGTAAGCATTGAGGTAGATTACGGAGATTTAAAGAGGACACAAATCTGATCAAATCAAAATATTTTATTTGTAGAAATCATTCACATGATCGTTACAATTGTTTGATGGAACTACAATTTAAAACTGGTACTTTAATAGGTATGTGCTTCAAGAATAAATTGCCTCCCAAGTGGGATAGAACTCAGTTACTGGGGCCAGACATGATTCACAACTCGTCACGTGCAAAAGCACGTGCATGAGCGATCTGAGGGTGAACTGGTAGAGGGCAGTGCTCTTTTGCCTGTCACTGCATATATCGAGCAGTGAACAGTAAGCAGACCCAGTGCCCAAGGCGCCAATATAGTGAGCAAGGTATGCTCTCGGTAAGTGCTGCACAGTGGGCACACGAGCAGGAAGTGAACAAGTGGTTCAGGCTGCTTGCGGTCACACACCGAGCAAAAGTCTGTATTAGCGAGGACGTACTTATTCCTTCTGTGGTAGAACTTGATTGGGTCCATCTGGTTTGTAGTGGCCAATCTTAGTTGAGCCAGCCTGGTGTATATTCCGTCCTTTCCCCAGGTATTTCTGTCTGCCGCTGTATTCCAGAATTCTGCGCAGCATCGGATTGTACCCCGAATTCAGGACTCGATGGATATCCAGACTTCTACAGTGGTTCCTGAACTTCGAGACAATGTTTGCCTTGTCAGCCCATAGGGAGTGGTAGGAGAGCCCATCCCAATCAACGACGACACCAACTGAGCGACATACATTGTACAATCTGGTCACCCAGTTATAGGCCTCTTGAGTTTTTGGATTCTTGTGGAACCTAATGAATTCTTGGAGACACAACTTTGGCCACCTATCCTCATCCATTTTCAGGACCCTAGCTAAGAATCCTAGAGCTCTCTCAAGCACATCGGCCTTCAGCTGAAGTCTGTCAGCTTCCAGCCTCAGAAAATGTTGAGGCACTCCTCGTCATAGACAGAGGATGTTCTTGAGGAACGGCATCTGGACTATCTCTATGTCCTCCATGTGCCAAATTCCTCAGATCTCAGCAGCATACAATAGAACTGATGAAATGAGGTTATCGAAAAGTTTGAACTTTAATTCCCAAGAATCCAATTTCACCCGACCTGTGGCAGAAGCAGTTGGGTAAGCATTGAGGTAGATTACCGAGGTTCAAAGAGGACACGAGCTTGGGTAGGAAATTGCAAGGTTTTCTCTGTCATCACATCAATCAAGTCTGGGAAACCAATGTTTAGCTCGCCATTCTATCTAGTTTGATGGGTAATAACGAGGAATGGGACTTATTTTCATGAGGTTCGTTCGGGTAGACAGTCCTAGACCGTTCTGGGCCGTTTTATTCAAGCCAGGCCTCTTTTTATGCATTCGGACAGCACCAGAACTGGCCCTGGAACGAGAGTTAGCTGTTAGGACAGACAGTCCAGGACCATCCGGGACTAATTCTAACAGTCCTGGATTTTTTCAAGGACTGCTGATCCTGCACATACGCACACAATGCTTCTACCTTCAGCTTATATGGGAGGTTACAAAGCTTCAGATGGTCTGTTCGGAATCATCAGCGCCCGTTTGGCTTGTCACAGTTCTGGACTCAATCCTGGACAGTTCTATCTCCTCATTTTCTGAGCGCAGTTCCATCTGACTGTCTGACCGAACAAACCAGTGATATCCTCATACATCCTAGCCTCCAAACTTGGCCAATCGCATACAGCATACATCCCACTGTTGTACGTTTATAATAGCTCATAGCCGTATGCCATTATCTAGTTGCTTATTGAGGTGAAAAAATGGAACTAGGAGCAAGAGCTGAAATACTTCTATCTTTTCTAATGATCAACTAATAGAGAGAGAAGCAGACAGTTTTTCATCATACTGATGAATTTGATTTTGATTTGTTTTGTATTTTCAATTTATTACATTTTTCAGCCGCGCTTTCCAACGGTTCTACACTAAATTCATCGAGACTGCCTATCCAATAGAAGACATTTGGATAGAAGAATAAGCTGTGGTCTGAGATGCCTCGAGATTATTGTGCCAGACAGGTTCAAGTAAGACCACTCTCCCATTTCCCAGCAGTAGGCCAGAACGTCTATTACCATTACCAGACTGAGGTACGTAGGTTAGAACAGGACGGTTTCTAAGGGGCACGTATTACAGTGTTTTGAAAATACCAGCAGTTTTTCCGTTTCTAGTGACGAAAGAAATATTTGTTAAATGAGTTGATGTGGCCCATTTGAAAAAATAGGGCCGTGGACTGCTCTGGCTTTGTTTCTAACATAAAGTGTGAACGTATTCAACCTTAACGTACCTATCTGGGGGCCTGTTCACTAAAAGATAGTGAAAAGAGATTATCTATTTTGAAAATCTCCTGGGAGAGATAGTCTCCCTCGGGAGAGAGTCTCTTCCTGTGACTCCGAGGTTCGTCTATTTTACTGAATAGCTCTCAACCCATACTTGGACGTTTTAACTCATGAATGGATATTATTATATATTTTTAATGAACAATCGACTTACCTTTAAGAGATTAAAAAACGTACATCAAAATGACCGATATGGTAGCCGATGAAGGAAGGATGATGCACGATCACTATCAAACAAATGAGAAATAAGAAAGAGACTCTCTTTCAAGAGAGACACCTGATTAGGTGTCTCTCTGAAAGAGATCGAAAATGCCAAGATGGCTACCAACTCTCTTTTAGAAGTTGCTGAATAACCTGTAATAGATACTATAAAAATCTCTTCTGCCAAAAGAGAGAGTTGGACCGAAAAGAGATGTCTCTTTGGTTTAGCGAATAGGCCCCCAGACCTTACCGCCTACTGTTGCAGCAATGTTTTACTTCGGTTGTTAGGTAGTCTGTTGATTAAGACCAAATTGAAGCAGTCAAATTTAGGTTTAATGAGGAATCGACCCTTAAATTGATGTCATTAGGTTAACATCAGTTTTACTCGCGATCTTACGAAATTGGTACCTTGTAACTGTTTCTGAAACGTCAAACTAGAGGGCTTCCCATCTGGGGAAAATTCACACGATAATTGTTTGCATACCAACCGATCATTTAGTAGATATTGGTCAATCGTGTATTAACCGTCAGAGGTTCTGGTTAACCTACCTACCTCTTCCACTTCCACAGAGGAATGAATAAGAGCTAGGATATCTGGACATGAGCCTCCGTAGTTCTAAATAACCCAAACCCCAAACTGATTTGAACAAGGGAAAAATTGAGAAGACGCAGAAAGTATGTTCGGACAAGCAGTTCTGAACCAGTTATGAATAGAACTGAAGGGGGGGATGAGAACCGTTCAGAACTTTTAGTTCTAACTGTGTCCGTCCGAATGCTTTTCGAACTAGATCGGAACTAATAACCAAAATATCAACTCCCCAGTCCAGGCAGTCATAACCATATCCCTTCTTCTGAGCTAGGAATGAAGCAATAAAAAAAATACCAAACACTGAAATTCGTGAAAAATATAGACAATTTCCTTAACTGTGCCCACTACCAGTGCTTTTACCTTAAGTATCCTATCAGTATCTAAGTTTTCAAAAAAAAAAGTTTTTTAACAGTAATTTTGTGGGATTAGTTGCTGGTCATTTAGAGCCACTGTAGAATTAATAAATATGCTAACGATTTACAGCCACCTTGAACCGTTTATACCCAGATTTTTGGGCAAAATTTGTACTAAAAACGTCGTAATTCTCGAAATATTGGTCCATTTTATTGAAAATAATAAAATAAACCAATATGAATTCTTATTAGGTACCTTACAAGAGCTACCTAAAACAGGTGGGCAAGTTTTGTTTAGGAGATTCAACTGGGGACTGAATTAACTAGTCTTACTAGGTTAGATCGTCAAGGCATTTTCCTTGAAATTAACTAGTCTTATTCAACAACACTACCATCTCAAGAATTTAGTGAAGTACAAACGAAGTGATCAAACGTTTTGTTTTTATTCAAAAACATTTAATGCCAACATCATGAACGTACAGTCAACAAGTAGGTACCAACAACAGTACACTAAATTATAAAACAGGAATATAGGTTTATACGTGAAAAAAAGAGTTCGTCGTCCGAATCGCTGAATTGTGGATCACTGGTCTCATTTTCCTCTTCATTGTGACTAGAACTTGAAGAATACATATTCCTTGACCACGAGATCTTCAAGTAGTCCTCATGATCCAACTGAATGGTAGGTAGTTAAATAGGCAAACTTCTAAACAACAGCAATAACCATTGAATACCTATACTTCATAATACAACATGAGCAGACGCCACCGGTAGAGTATAGTAAGGTTATAATAAGGTTATGAGAGTGAAAACGTCTACTGCGCATGTCTTGAACCACAAGTTCTGAAGAAAATCCCGGAACTCTCGAACTGGTTCTGAATGACTACGAACTGCTACGTCCGAACATCGAACTTATCGTTTGGAATCTTTCCGAACTAGTTCTGATGCTGTCCACCCAAAAATGGGTGTGGTCAGTTACGAACGGTTCAGAACTGCTTGTCCAAACGTACCCAGAGGTGGCTGGTAGGGGCAGGCAAGGCAGGCATCGCCCCGCAGTTATTATTTTTTTTCAGAGAAAAGTTCAACGAGAGCTCATTTAAACTTTGTTTATATGATTAAAACTCATATTTTTGACTCGAATGCCTTGCAAAATGAACGTTGAATGCGTATATAAGTATGTAAACACACAGACAACAAACCGAACAGATAAGGCACAATAACTCAAGACTGCCAAATTACATAACTATTTAGAGGCAAGCAGATTGAGCGCAGAGAAATCGATCAAACAGCTAAAATAAGTAACTTTGTTACTCATCGTCATTATTTTGACTGTAATTCTCACCTGTGATTTCGTTAATTAAGTCAAGCATATTTTTTGAGTTTATGTTTTGTTGATGTCCGTTCCTCTTTTTGCTCATGAGTTTTTCTTTCGTCCTAATGATTTTTCCAAGTTTCCTCTAGGATTATTCGGGCTGTGATAAAAACTGGATTAAAATAATGTAAATTACTAGGGAGAACACGGAATCAATGTGTTTTCACATTCACAACTAGAAATTACGCAAAGAATTGAGTGATCTTGTTTTAAGAATTTAGGAATGATCTTCATTAACAATTTATGTATCGATATAATTAAATATGAAACATGCTATATGTTATATAAAGTGTAATATGCTAATTCTGTATAGAGAAACTTATTTTTAATCATCCCATAAAATGTAATATTAGCTTACGTACACCCAGAGGCCAGAGCTACTTTCTGAGATGGTCGAAGTCACGCCAAACTCACCATGCAATTTCCAATATGATTTGAACAGTACAAGCAGTCTTGCTTGTAATGATAATAAACTGGGCAGAAAATCCAAGGGTATATGCTATTTCACTAACAAATTTTCTTCCAGACATTCCAATTTAAAAATAAAAAAATTGTTATATGTACCTACCATTAGTTTTTAATCATTTCTGCATTAGATTTGTGTTCCGCAGTCGGTCAGTTTGACTAAAAATCTATATATTGATATGTTTTTTACGCTTCCCCCCCCCCCCCCTCCACAAAGCTGACCTATGCAGTAAAATTTGTACCCATTATTTATTGGGAATTCTCGCTTACGCAAAACCTCATTTGAAGATAACCTGGTTATCTGCCCTGCTGTAGGACGAGCTAGCTATTTTACATTTAAGTTGGTACAGTTTTTCTTTGGATTGCTTAGACTGCTTCTGTTTTTCATGTATATAAAATTAGAGGAATTTCTACCGGGTGTTCCTTTTGATTGCAACGATCCTACAAAAACAAATAGGCGTGGACAGTTGACCTCCAACGCGAGGCCTAATGGCATCTTCCTATCCAAGTGCACTGAGGCGTAATCCAATATAGTGCTACGTACAGCAGACAGGTGGCGATCAGGAAAGTCTGGCGAGAGAAGTGGAGCCGAAAGCTAAACGAAACTTGACCATAGCGACAGAAACCGGGACGGGTTCTTCAGACCCCCACTAGGGGTAAAACAGCGCTGCCCACTAGGGGCTGAGCCCTGTCAGTTTAATTCAAACGCCGGTTCGCTACCCACCTATTATTGCAGCATTAATAGAGACAATACAGACAATATTAATTTGACATTTTTTGAAAATCTCTCTCATAATATGCATTCTTATTGGTCTATCCGGTGGCTAGCTATAATCTCTGGTGGACAAATACTCGAATTTTTTTGGGTAATAAAATTTTGCAGCGGTTGTCTAATGGTTTTCACTTAGATACAACCACTGGTTGCTATATTTGTAGGTAGGTATGTACAACTTCGTTGGTTTTCATCACCCAGAAATTGTTCACTATCCGTTGGAAAGATCTCGGATAACAGATCAAGATATGCCTGAGGAGAAGCTCCTAGCGCTCCCTACCTACAATTATTACAGTATTAATAGGTACATACAGATAATATTAATTTGGCATCTATCGAAAATCTCTCTCAAATGCATCTCGTTGCTCTGTCCTGTACCTACATAAATATCATCTGGCGGACAAATACTTGAATTTTGTTTGGATAATCAATTCTGTGGTAACAGTTGTCTAATGGTTGTCACTTAGATAAGCCTAGGAGAAGCTCCTAGCGCTGGTTTAGCCCTAGCAGAGCTCTGGCGGCTCGGAGCGGAGCGGCTCGGTTTCTGTCGCTAAGGTCGAGTCAGAACGAACCCGAACATTGCCGAACTAAAACATGATTATTATTTTTCTAGGTTTTTGACAAATTAAAGCCAAAATATTGCCTAACTAATTTTATTCATCCTTTCATTCATAAAAATATTCATAGGAATTTTTTATTTCCTGACTAACATAACCCAAATCAAACAAAATGTCGTGGGATCAATAAAAAATAATGTTATGTACCTGTAATAATAAGGAATAATAGTAGTATGATAGTTCAGGTTGCAGTAAAGTGACAATTCAGCAGTGTGCAATTTGACAGGAGGGAAAAACCGGAGAAGAGGGAAAACTTTGGCTGATAATGACTGATGAGTAGTTCAGAACCCTCCACAAGAATGCGCCCTAGGCCGGCAATATTCCATGGCTGGACTATAGTTAGTTATCAGTCTCCCGTAAGGAGAGGCTGGCCTGTCGGGTGGCAAGAAGGAAGGGTGGAAAAATACAGGTAGTTAGTATTTTTTCTAACTACCTGTGAGAGAGAGTGAGAAAAGTTACCACGCTACCTAAAACATCAGTTATGAAACAATAAAATTCAAAATGTACCTATTTCATAGTTTTCAATTTTTAAAATTTGTTTTTCTCGAAGTTTTAGTTACCTATTTATTACATTCCCCGGACCATGTTTTACTTGACATGTAGGTACCTACCAATTGCTTTAAATTGATATTTCTGCATTCTGAAGGATATTTGTATTAAATGAATAGGTAGGTACCTACCTACTTATATTGTTGTACCAGTGAGGACAGATCAGTTGTATTTTCTGTTATGTTAAAGGCGCGTACTAGTCGGTAGGTACCTGGCCAATAACAAAAGTTTACCTATGTACAATCGTGGTGAGCGAAATTGGAAAAGGAGTTATGAGACATTTGAGTAATATTGCACGAGTTAAAATTCCCTCAGACGGGTGAAATCATTGAACAAAATAGTTGAGTTATTCAATAATGACGTTGCTCATTGCTTATATAATTATATTTTATATGGAGCCGCTGGTTCTATATTAGGACTCGGCAATGTTCGGGTTCGTTTTGCTTTCGGTCAAGTTCGGCTCCATTTCTCCCACTGTGACCCCTCGTGGGACTGAGGAGCTGCATAACATTCTGATTCATCTCACATATCAGTTTAAGATCAATTGGAAATCACCTTTTGGTAAAACAAATCAATTAAAAATCGTGTTTTGAACAAAACTGCCAATAACTGTAAGTTTTCGAAACCTAATATTGTTGTCAGCTAAGAAGCAACTGCCTACAAGCATATCATAATACATAATAATATATAACAACGGAGGATTTGGGAAATGACATTATTTTTTATTTATGAAGTTGAATTTCTCATGAAAACAGTTTGTAAGTTGCTATGGAAGTAGGGACGAGGAATGTCTACTGGAGGCTAGAGAAAACTACTGGAGGCAACAGGTAGTTCAATTCGTTCTATTGCTAGAATAGGTAGGTGTTTTAAATTGAATCCTCCATTGAACATTAGCACCTATTAATAACAATAGGATTTGGGACGGAATTTGGCATTTTGACCCCAAAATAGGATGCAAATGAAGTGCTGGACGTAACAACAAATTGTATGGCTGCGTGTGATCCAAACGCTTGTTGGCGGGAGTAGGGGTTGGAGGTGTGATGAATGCAAAGCCTCGATTACATTGAGGGAGTTCACAATCTGCTAGCCAGCGAGTTTACAGACGGGCGAATCGGCGTGTGATGATGACACACAAAGCTTTCCACTCGCTCAGTAGCCGACTAGCTAGCAAACTAATTGCGTCGTCATTTTGTAGACAAATGAGATACTCGCAGCTATCTTACTAGCAACTACGGTTAGTTTACTAGCTAGCAAGCCCACACGCCAGCAAGTAGCGAGCAAAGTAGCCCGGCTTTCAACTTTTCTCGGTAGATTTTTTACAATCTGCTAGTAACTAGTGAATATGATAAAACTGGGCGAGTTTACTTGCAGGTAGTGAATTTGCTGGCTAGTAGATTGTAAACTTGCTCAATGTAATCGAGGCCTAACTCACGTGTAGACATGCTGCTGATGTTAGAGAGTTCCTAGGAGATACGGTGATAACAATACCACATTGGCTGTTAGGGCGAACAACATGGATGCTAACCCGTTGCCATGGGTTACGGGACAACTAGTATGATAGTCTGTATCTTAAAGTGACGTCAATTCCTTACTGATTGTTGAAGTACCGCGAATTCTATCCCCTTCCATCTCAAAAGACAAAAGAGCTACACACAGACAAAACAAACCACTATGCACCAGCTCTGTTAAATCTGAAGTCAGGCAGCCTGTTAAATTTGAAGAATGTCTAATTAGTTATTGCAAAATTAAAGTTGGTTAAAGTTGGTTTGCTTCTGCAGCACATATTTGGATTCTTTTGCAAAACTGCAAAAGCCTGCAAAACCAGCTATAAATTTGTGAAACTAGGATTTATTATGAGGGAAAGGTAGGTCTGCACTAAAAAAGCTTAAGCATTTGAAACCACTTAATTTTTTAGGTTAAGAAAACAATGTAAAGTACTACAGGTTAAGAAAACAGTAGGTACAGAAATGTTTTACAGTACACCAGTACAGAACACGAAAAGCAGGGATAACTTGAGTTAGGATTATCAGAAAAGTTCATGAAGAAAGTTACTGAATTGTTTGCTGTTTGCTGAAGAAAGTTGAATCAATTCTTCACCCTCACTCCAAAAAAAATCCGATTCTATGGGTTCTGGTTCATATGATTTTCATGATCTTCTCCGTTGATGTGTGTTTCCATAACAACTTCTCTTTCCTCTTGATTCTCCTCAGCAGAAACGGCTTGAAAGGGAAGTAGGTATTTGGATTACAAAAACGTAACACATTTTACTGTAACACGTAGTAGGTACTTCACCATGTACTGTTTTCAAAATATCAGGTAACTTTTACGCACGGTCTAGTCGTTACGTTTCACGGGATCGAGAGGCGGTGACGGATGTATGCGGCAAAATACGTCAACCATTTGGCGCATGCGCAGAACACTTTTCTGAGACATACGGATGACGCATCTGAGCAACGGTATCGCCTAGGAACTCTCTATTGTCGTAGAAAGCCAGCATTCCATTTCCCCTTCTTCCAAGGCCTCCCCATAACCACGGAATCCCTCATAACCTACTCTACACCAACCACGATCACCTCACCAGTACAAGTCCAATCCGAACGTAAGACGCAACTGTAAAAAAAAAAAAATCAATTTGACAGACAACTGCGTCAACAATCAAAAGGAACGCCTGGTGCATTTTACCGTGTAGCATAGAAAATATATTGAGAGCTGCAAGAAAAGATAAAATTATGTATATTGTTATTTTTTGATTACTCACAATTCAAGCAGCTACACTGTGAAGCTCTTATAGGGAAACTTAAAAATACGTTACTGTAATAAGCTTCACAATAATCAGTGTCTGTCATAACCTGAAACAAGAATTGTGGAAATAAATCAAAAAGAATTCTATTATCAATCGTAAGTGCTGTTATATTCGCCTTGTGAATCCTTATTATAGTCTTCATATTTCACTAACAGCAGGGGCGCCATTTCACCAAACTGTTGGGGGGGGGGGGGGGCAAACACCAGGGGGTATGGGGGGTATGATATATCTACTAAGGAAAGGGGGTCCAGGGTTTTTTCCCCCGCAAATTTGTTTAAATTAGTATTACATTTAGATGTAGGCTAATTTTATGCTTCCTTTTACATATTTAAAGTTTCAATAAAAGAATAAATACAAACAAAATCTAAGTACCCTTTTTCAATCCATTAAATTAGCATTGCTACATACCAATAATATTCATTCAAAATATTCCTTTTTAAAAGAAGGCTATGATATTCTAGATAACTCCAGTAGTCATTTTCATTATTTATCAATTCCTTGGGGGGGGGGGGGGGGGGCCTAGGCCCCCCCCTGCCCCCCTTAAATGGCGCCCCTGACTAACAGGTACCACCTACTGTACTTGGGATGAAGCATAGGTGCCAGTTTGTTATGGTGTAGGGCTAGGGATTGCTATAAATATAGTGGAATATTACTGTTATAAATATTTAATATTCTAGCGTCTTTGGATAAGACAAATTCGGTATGTCTCATGATACTCGCGTCTTTGGATAAGCATGATTCGGTATGTCTCATGATACGAGCGTTTCTCCTCCAAATGTTTACGCAGATGGCCAACCGTGAGGTGTTTTTCGTCATTAGTACATAGAAATGGGCGTTTTTGTTATTTTTGAGAAACAAAACGAAACAGTTCGTTTGTTGTATTAAACAGTTTCAGGAAAGCTGTTTCAAAATAACAGCCTCGGCAACAATAACGCTTCAAGAAATTTTGGCTCTAGGCCAAAACAATAGAAACACGGAACTGGTTCGTCATTTTTCCTGCTGCAAAGCTGTCTCCAATGGAAACGGTTTCAAAACACGTTTTTTTCTTTTTTTTCCTGCAAAAGAATTTTTGTTTTTTGTATTATTATTGCCAATAATGCACCTATGCAACAGACCATGACAGTTGGCCTATTGGCAACATTGGGACCCGAAATCCAATCAAGACCATAACACTTCATTACGTCTGTGGCCGTTCTTTTGAAACAGTTCTCAAGTTTTGAGAAACTATTTCATCGTTTCTTTTCAAGAAACACGTTTCTTTTCAAGAAACACGTTTCTTCGAAACAGTTTCACGTTTTTTCCACATCCCTAGTAATACACAGTAACGTAATGAAAGTTGAGGTGTTTTTCCACCAAAAACGTTTCAAAAACCGGCAAGAAACAATTGATAAACACCTCAAGTGCCATAAATCGATTGAAAAACCTGGTATTTGGAGTATTTATCACACCCATCGATCTGGTTGAACATAAACCCAATGTCTAGCCAAAAAATGGGGTCGCCGGAATGGTGAGTTTTTTTTTGTAAAACTTCAGAGCCGATTTCGGAAAATTCAATAATTTCGAGTTGAGGCGTTTTTCCTTCACACGGCAGAAGCACAGCCTTTGATCATAAAACACGGAGAACCTATTTCAGAATCCTCATTTATGCAACGTCCCAGTTATTTCAAACGTCTGATCCCCAACACAATTCAACAACTGGAAATTATCAAGGCTGTGACGGTGTGGCTGTTCTTGAGTTGTTTTTTTCTTCCGGTGGAGACGGGGTCGTTTGGGAAAGCCTAATCGAAGCTGGTTTAGAGGGGGGGGGGACTCTCGAGGGCCCACCGTCACTCTCCTCACAAGGCTCACTGCAAAAGCAGCACAGTCTCTTCATGTGAGTACATCTGACACCAGCATTACCTCCCAGGAAAATCAAACAAACACAACAACAAATTACTTGTTAACATTTATTTATTCACATGTTTATAATACAATAAACACCTAATAGATTTACAATTAGTTTTTCTTGCTCAGTCTTACAATATTTTTTTAAAAATATACAAATATCTAGCTCACACCACAAAGTTTTGACGTTATTTGCAGTGCCTTTCAGAGGAGAAATAATAACAACATGTAGTTTATAACGAATACAAACCAACTACTTGTAAAATGTACACCATTGCTAATTGGCAAAACGGATAAAAATGTATATAATTTAAAAAATAATAAACAAAATAAAATCTGGAGTAAAGAAATTGACAGTTCTTGCCTTTGGCAGAAAAATTAATTTGTACATTCAAGATCAAATAAAATAAATAATATCATGAAACTCTATTTCCATGGTATACAGATTATAAACCAGTGTACAATTCAACAAAAACAATTTTGTTTTGTATTAAACAACGACTGTTACAATATCAGACTGAAATACCAATTGCGTTGATCAGACTGAATTACCAATTGGCGTTCCAATTGGTTCACATAAAACTAAGAAGTGAGACGATGAGAAGTCTGAGTCTAAGAAAAGGAGAAAAATTACAGTTCTCAGATGCTCGGAAGCTGAATCAATCTGATGAGGGCACAGGATTTTCATTTTTATTTGGCCGGAGAGGGGTACTTACTTGTGAGTATAGAAAACGAGTTAATAAATTTGCTGGTTTACGAAATACCTGCAAAGTAAGCAGGAAGATGAAAGGTCCTTTTTTCCCCTCCTCCCACACTATCAGAAATTTTCCCTTGACAAAACAAAGGTGAGATTCAGCAGTCAACGTTGAAATTGTAGTTTTCTCCCAGTAGAGCGCATTCCAGGCAGTCATCATTGTAGCTGGTGGACTTTAGTTGGGTATGACTAGTTGATTTCTAAGTGGCTGCCTCAGAACCTGACGAGCTGTTTCTCTCGTATCAGCCTTACTCCGTTTCCTTAGCAAATATCTCACACCTTGACCAGACGGAAAGCTGCTGGAACGGAACCCTCGAATCAGACTGATTTCAGTATCTCGAGCCAAACACGAATCAAACTTTCCGTGTCACCTTATTAAATTAAGCCAGGTACTATAATCGTATCAGGTACCTTTGTATTTTCACAATTGATCAAGCCTATAACATGCAAGAAAACCCTTTCCGACGTTTTGCAAGGATCCCACTTTCCGAAACTACTACTTCTTTACACCGCCCTGTGTTTCCAACTACGACGACAAGCAAAATGATGCACAACTTTGCATTACCTTAAAATTACGAGAAAAAAACATTTTTTTTTTTCTCTTTGCAATCAGTTAAAGTGTCCAAGTGTTGATTCTACAGGTTCAACACGAAAAATCCACTCAATCTTAATGTATATAGTTTACACATAAATGACTTCGAAAAATTATACGATATTATGAATTAGTTGATGATAGAGGAAATGATATCGCTACTTGGGACTAAACACGCCAATAGTACTAACCAAAACAGGTTAACAGTTGGAGTTAGTAATGCTCATGTCTCATAACAGAAGTAAATGGGTGGCTGACAATCTTGAAGATCAGGAAATGTGAATCGAACAATTTAAATGAGTAAATAGTACAAGAAATAAGTAACATTCGGTATTGAACATTATTTAGGTGTCAATTGCGACCAGCAGTTACAGGTCTGCGGTATGTAGCTAGACATACACGAAAGGTTTTTTTAAAGGCAGACCACAGTGTGAACTTTGCCTGTACGTTAGCGGTGAATTGGTTTGAGGCAGACATCTTTGACGGATATCGGAGAGGCAGGACTCCTCAAGTCACCACACGCGAACGAATGAACCAGCCTTGTCCCGCCGTTCAAGCTCTTATAAAAAAGAACTTCCAGTGTAGAAATAAGTGTGCATTTTTGTCTTTATTTGTCGTATAAAGCTGTTTTTAAGTGGCGTTAAACTCATCAGGGTTCAGGGTAGACACATCCCGCGTTTTTAGACGGTGGGCCGTAGATTTATTTTGATGGACCTTGTCACATGGAGTGGTGCAAAACACCAGGCAGTTTTGAAAATACCTATCGGTCCACTGTTTCTGTATGTTAGCTGTCACTTGCAGCGTTGTTCAGTTTCGGTTCGTGTTCCATGATGTTGGTCACAATCAGACAACTGTGCATAATGTTCTTCGTTAATTTTTTTCCCGTACAATGCAACAAATAATTACTGATCCAGATAAATTGATATTTAGTGGAGAAGAGATCCGCGTTGCGGGACATGAAGAGCCCAAGTACAGTGATCGGATCGCACACAGAGAAAGCTGGCAAGAAATTTGTGATGTGTTTCCAAGGGAAGGGGTGCCCCAGAAACAGAAGGAAGAACTGGGTGAGTAAACATTGTTGATAACTTAGTAAAATCACAGCAAATATTTATTATTAGATGAAACAACGTACGTAGCTACTGATTCGAAACGTGTATAGAAACATGGCCCGAAGCGTTAACCGACCCTGTGTCTGGCATCTACCACCTGGACCAGCGCAGTAAACGCTTCGGTCAAAAGCGCAGCGCGGTCTTTGCCTAAAGGTGAGTGGGACGAAGATATTATCGAAAAACTCAAGATTTCACCCATTTGAACATGTTTTTTTTTTCTTACCGTAATATACAGATAGTTAGATACCACCTGTAGTTGCCACGATCTTTTCCCTTTCCTTCATAATTCAAAAGTCTATTCCACAATATGAAAAAAATTACAACCTCGCTGAACACAAAGAAGCTATCTACAACACTGAAACCTGTGTCCCGTCTCTCTGGATTTTCTAGCAAGCACGAAAGCCTGCAGTTCTACTGGATAAAAAATCGGCAGACTTACTCCATACACAAATGGACTTCGACCACTGGCGGATTTGATAAAGGAAATTTGACGGACATGGCCCCTACGTTAGTGGGTGATAACAGGATCCCCGGATCTGAGTCCGCGGATTTAGCCATCTACAAAAACCGTTCGTGTGTGGCTAGCTTATGCCTACCGCATGGGCAATCTGTACGCCAGCTTCTCTTTCTAAAAATATGTGTTGATAACAAAAACCACTGAATTAAAATCACTTCATTTCAATCAATTTTTCAGCGGAACCACGAATAAATTGTGAATCAATCTACTGATTCGTATGAATGATAACGAATTTAAAAGACGAGAGACATCGTGGAAATGAAATCCAAACGTGTATGGTTTTATTACAGGTTTTGAGCAACAAAGCTCAACACCGGTATTCCGTAACGAGTTTAATTGCGGAACGAAAAACAAATTATCTATACAATTCTTAAAGGCGTACAATTTAACTAGACAGTCTAACTGCATTGTTAGATAAAAAAATTCCTACGCTTCAATTTGTGCGATACAATCGCTCACTAGTATTCAATCGAATTTTCAAGCTTCTTAAGGGATGTTTTCCCCTACATTGAAAACACCACAAACAAGTCCTTAAATGTCAACGATAATAGGCTTAATCATAGTCGTACTTATAATGAAATGAATATTACTATTATAATTTATTATTATTCATTTCATTTCACACTTCTACGCAAAACAATAACTGTCATTTCCACTCCTTTCTGCAACTCTAACTCAACAAGCGGTGAATTTTTTTTGTATAATATATGAGCGATCAGCTGTTTCCTATAAACAGTCTGTACATTTTCAGCCTTACTTTTAAAGAGCACACAATGCAGTTTCCTAATTTAATTTAAATAATATATGGTTACTATTACATATTTTCTCTTTAAATTTAATGATGTCAGTCTAAATCAGTATTTGTCGTTCCATCAATGCATGCATTCCAGTGGGCAACACTTCGAATGGGATCGATATATGATGAAGGAAAAAGTAATGAATACCTATATGTATTTTGTAATTCAAAAGAGGTTGGGTCGCCAAAAACGAGTTCGTTGATGTCAAATCTTGGGTTTTAGCACCTCGCAAAATAATTGAAAAAAATGAGATCGTATAAACTGTGTGATTTGGTACATTTTATACGTAAAATATAGGAGCGAATTTTGGACGTGTGAACAACAAATTTATGGCATTCTAATATGTAAGAGTACAACTCTGCGATAAGCGATGGCTAAATGATTGGATGTTTAACACGTTATGATCCACCAGTGATGATCGGGTGCATACAAGTCGATTCCTGGGTTGGAATAATTTTGAAAACTAACGAGAACTAAGAATAAAAGGATGCTGGCAATTATCCAGAGATCCATGAACCAGATAATTATGAGAGATCTCTAATGAGGGAGGAGGCGGAGCTATGGATTTATTGTATTCCCATGGATTTAAAAGGACTGCTCCGGGGTTGCTCCACATATTTATTCGTGAAGTCCGGACCCAAAATGAACACAGAAAAGACATTTTTTGCAAGAACGGCACGTGCCACGATTTGCACACCCCCAAAATCCTCTGATTCAAACTAATGAGGCTAATTTTCATCAAAATAAATCCGTAGGAAAAAGCGGTGCTAAATAAATATAACACGACTCTGAAAAGGGATGGCTAGGAATTGCGCCCGGTCCCTGGAAAGGTTTTCATGACTTCAGCGTGGTAACTAACGTGTTAAACAGAAAACTTCATACAACTACACCCACTGAGATGAAACTAATCCGCGAATCGGACTGACTAAATTTACAAGTCCAGATCGAATGAAAAAACCATTACATTATAGTAAAGAGCTGTAAAAAACTTTCAAAAATTGGACTCAGTCATTTCAAGAATATGAAGTCTTGTACATTATTGACCCGGGAAATTCTTGTGCTCATTTGGCAGTAAGAAATGTCTAAGGATCGGATTATTTAAATTTCAATATTGTTTTATTCTACGAATTTCCCACATTTGGAACACGAACAAAAGAAAAAATTTTTGACAATTCGAGGGTATTTCATTTGTCAGACGATATTTTTGGACCCTTCGCCCTTGAAATGCTATTTCGACCACCCTTAGGAACATAATGCATTGAGTACAATCGATTACAAAATAAAGAACAATGATAACGAATTGAATAAAATGTACAAGAAAGCACTACCTATATACACGGAAAACACATCCTCCAAGCGGGTAAGGAGATACTTGGGAGTTGGCGTGTTGATTTTCCTTTTAAACAAATGTTCAACGTAAAAAATTATTTTTAGTGTATTTTCTTCAACTTTCTAATAACACGTTGTTTTATACTACAAAATTTTGAATCACAGTAATAAAAAGTGCAAAACATCACACCGAAGGATAACATAGCCTTGTAACGATATTTTAACTATTAATTTGCATGAAGCATGCGTTTTTTTCAAAAACATCTATAGAAGAAATATAATAACATTTAGGGGTAGATAGTACCAAAGGTTTATCTGGAAAAGGATCAGCTAAGAGTGACAAACGGGTTCCAGTCGAATCGAGAAAACAGGAGATTGCTGTAACGAGTTATTTAGGACTAGGATTCACAAAATGAGAGGGCTACTGCAAACCGAATCCCCATATTAATATGTAGAAAAAACAACTTTTAGGCCATGGCGACACTGACTGGGAAGGGGCCTCAGTTCTACTGTAAATATTCAGTTTTTCCAAATTGCTTCATCTGTACCCAATGCCTAGTTAAAATGATGGAACGGTTCCAAATCTTGTTCTGATAACGATCCGTATGGATACTAAATATGGGCCAATATTTGATGAGAACTGTTGGTGGAGGATAAGGACCAATAGCGAGCTCAGCCAGCTGTACCAGGATCGTGATCTTGTCAGTTTCTTAAAGAGGGGAAGACTTTCCTGGGTAGGGCACGTGGAACGAATGGAGCAGGAAAGAATACCATGGAAAATGCTCTATGGAAAACCAGGGGGGGGGGGGGTGGCAGACGAAGAGGCCGACCACGGATGAGATGGATATATGACGTGGAGGCTGGCTTGAGGAGCAACGCGGTCAGAAGATGGCGCCAATTGGCTCAGGATAGGGATGAGTGGTGCATAGTTGAGGAGGCCCAGGTTCTATAGGACCGTAGCGCCAGGAAGAAGAAGAATAAGATGGATACTACAAGTGGTAACACAGGAGCCGAACACCAATGTGGTAACTGCACCGTGAATGGCGAAAAAGCATTTATAGGAAGCTTCAGTTAGTTATTACTCTTGTTCTGACTGTTGTCGTCAGAGAACTTTCAACAACAAAAAATCAATAGCAAAACATCAATCACACCTTGTTCAAGTTGGTTTTTGATCGGAAGGCGTAAGGGAAAACTGTGACGAACATCGATATTCGATAATTGTTTAAGATGGCTCCTACCAAGAAAAACAATCCCATGGGCTTAAATCACCCGTTTTGCTCAACTTCGAATTAATTTTTTTGTACACCTACAGTGCACTTTTTGTTTCATAGTTAGTTATTTTACAGTATTATGTAGTTTTTTAGTCTGCTTAAGAATAAAACACCTGTTTTACTGCCATGTTTTTCATTTAAATTCACGTTTTTCCCCGACATTCAACCTGTAATCGGGAATATTTCGTAATCCGGCATGCCTGAAGTCCCAAACGTGCCTGATTAGAGGAAGTTTACTGTATTGCAAGAGTTACGCGAGAGTGATAGGACGGGATTGTATACTTGGAAATTAGTTCAGAAATTAAGAATTGGAAACAATCCAACTTGACGGTTCATTTAAACCGGTTGTCACCGTTCCAATCCCAGACAGAACCACTCGATCTTGGTGAGGGGAAATTCATACTTCACAACAGGTGGCCAAGTCAACAAGTGCCAACAGGCAGTCTGTGAATGGGCAGCTCAATTCGGTTTCATAATCTGTAACGTACCTTCACAAACTGCGGTACCGACTTGGCTGATTAAACACGAGCACTCAAACGCTACGTAAACAATGAACAATCACAAAATTGTGCAAATTTCAAATGAATGGCGTAGGCAACACCCCTGTCTTCTCAAGAACGCTACAGAACCACTGAATGTACCAATTTTCTACATCAAAGGAAATGTAATTTGTGGAGCCCAAGATAAAGAGACACCGATATTCAATGCACCACACTTGAAACGAATCACGTGATTCAAAATACATGATATAACAATGTTTTGATACACAACACACACGATTTGATGAATGACTACCTATGTATCTGTTATGAAGTTCGCTGTCCTTTGACATGGAAATTGTAAACCATGATGATACTATTATGAAGGGAGCTGCGGAGATTGTACAAGGTTTTAGCGTGAACAAAAATTACGGATCCTGACCCAAGAGCGTACGTACTTACGACGCTTGTTACGCTCCGATGTCTTGCGCGCTGCACACGGTCAACTGATCTTTGTTGCACTGGATGCTTTGGTGATCTTGCTTCAGCGTTTTCAACATTTGCTGCTGCTTCCGGTGCTCCGCCTGTGGAAGAAAAATAACAAATTTGAGATGAACAGAGATTTAGAGCGGGCTTGGAAAACGTAGGTTAGCCAGGAACTACTTCCAATATACAGCATTCCCGAAATGAATTAAACTTCCCACAAAATGAATTAATTTTTAAGCAAAATGAGTTGAACATTTTGCAAATTGAATTAAACGTTACGGAAATTGATGAATTTCACGAAAATTCAATTAAACATTACCCAAAATGAGTTGACTTTTTAAAAAACTGAATTAAACTTTAAGAAAAATGAGAACTTTTTTCAAATTGAATGACATGAAACTGAGTTAAACTTCACGCAAAATGAACTAAACTTTAAAGCAAAATGAGTTGACTTTTTGCAAACTGAATTGAACCTTGGGTAACACAGTAGGTTTTCTCTACACAGAATGTCAAACTCCAACAAAATTTGTTGTAGAAAGAATATAATATATAAATGAATGGTTTACAAGTTATGGAACAAACATTATAATGAGTAGTCTTATCTTGCAGCTCATGAAGTTGAACGGAAGACGCACTAACGAAACTGAACTTGCAACTTAATTCTACTGGTTGAAATTAAATTTTGCAGTTAATAATTTTGTAGTTCGGTAGTAGAAATCCAACCACAATTTAACGGTTGGAAGCAATCCAAGAGCAGCGGTTGGAAGCAATCGTAACATATATATCCATTATGAAATTTAACGGTTGGAAGCATATCCATATATCCATTACGAAATTTAACGGATGGAAGTAATCCAACATATCCATTACATTTGATGGTTGGAAGGCGATCCAACATAATATTATATCCGTTACGAAATTTGCACATCTTGTAGAGTGATGGAGGGTACACTCCTAATGAACAAAGAAAAGTTCCAGCAAACGAATAATACTGGGAGTTTAACGATATAAAGAGGCCCTGAGAAACTGAACCTTGCAAGGATGCAAGACAGAAGTAGGGCTGCGACATCGACATCGATGTTTTCAAAACATCGATGTTTTGTGAAAACATCAAATAGATTTAACATCGATGTTTTCATCATAACATCGGTACAACTTTTGATTAGGTTGTACCGATTTTTTTATTTTATTAGAAAAACCCCCAAAAAAATTGAATTTTTAGGCAGTGCCATTATAATTGTTTATGCAATTAAAACTAAACATATCGAACTTAGGAAACGCATCCATCCTACCAACCCACCCCAGATACACAATTCAGCTATGTCTGGCATAACGGTAGCCAGGACAAACAAATAATGGAAGAAGAATGAGAGGAATAACCCTAGCCTACACAAGTTCAATGTTCAAGTGTCCACTGTCCAGTGCTTTCTTTTCTTACGTTTCATTCAATTGACTATTCTCGTTTGTGTGAGTTTTGGAGTTTAGATTGATTGAAAGTAATAAAGGTGCTTCAAGTTTGATTATAATAAACGTTCATTTTCTCACTTTGTTCTCATTTTCGTCCTCCATTCCTAAAAATTAGCTGTACTGGTCAATAGAGCCATATTTTTAACAGTAATAGGAATTTTCACCAGCACAAACCAATGTTTGAAAACATCGATGTTTTCTACCGATGTTTATTGACATCGATGTTTGTTGATAAGATACATCGATGTTTCATAACATCGATGTTTTGTGGTCGATGTCGCAGCCCTAGACAGAAGGAACATGTCTTCCTCTGTTCCTATCAGTCCCGCGAAGATAAGACAGAGAAGGAATGCTGAACCATGCAGAGAGAAGGAATGCGGTAGGTAGGTAGGTAGGTAACCAGCAACAGAGAGGGATCATTTGTTCCCTCCTTACTTTTTCATCTTTTCACCTATGTAAGTTTAATTCAATTTGTGGAAGTTTTAATTCATTCTGAAAGGTTTAACTCAATTTTCGGAAAGTTTAACACAAATGGTGAAAGGATTAATTCAACGTGCGAATGGGTGTGAATTGATTAGAGAAGTTCCAGACGAACAAGGAAGAGGTGAGTTATCAGGACCTGTAGACGTGAGTTTCACGCACAACTGGGGCAAAAACCAGACGGAACAAGCTTGAAACTTTCTACTGCAAATGAGTGGAATAATCGGGAAAATATGTAGAGAGACCCTGCTGAATCGAAATCCAGGATTCTATAATTTTCCCGTTTTTTTAAGCGAATTTTGGGGAAGACGCTATTGCAATGGGTCCAATTTGAACCAATCTCCCCATATTAAAAAATACATAATAATTATCTATAATTATGCATGTATATCTGTGTCCTTCCAGACAATAGTAACCTAGGCTACTAGTATGGACAAAAAGTCCAGATTTCGCCATATGGAAGGACATGTCTGAAGATTAGCAATTTAGAACAAAACGGAGGGTCAAATTTAAGTTATTGTTGGCCAAAAGTGATATAAACAGTTAAAGTCCACCAGGAATGGATGGTCTAGGCAGAAATAATTCTAGACTTTCTGTACTTGAATTCTTCATTATGTATTAAATATGTTATTGAATAAAGAATTGAACTGAATTATTCCAATAGCCAAAACTATGGGGGTATTCCAGTCAGTCTAAAAATAAAATTACATGTAAGATGTAAAATATAAGGAAGAATAAATATAATGGATGCTGAAAAAGCCCGGGTCTTACGTGTACGTCACGGCCAGCCTGTGTGTGTATGTATGTGTTTTCCCCGATTTTCCTCGCACCAGTAGACCCTAGCACGAGGGAATTTATTCAAGCCTTGCCCTCCCCCCCCCCCCCCCCCCCCCCCCCACCGAGATATTACAGGCGTACAATCATCATTAAAAGCAATACATTAGTACAAAATCATGAGCATTATAGCAAAATATCCAACATCATCATTATTATTATTGTTATCTGATACACTCTTGCCTATCATTCGATTCCTGACGATATCATCAGTTTTAACCACGCAGAACCTAATCACTTTTAAAATAACCCCATGTCCATGGAGTTCAAAAATACTGTTACGTCTTGCAAAAATGCTTTAAAATTTAGATCCTTCACTGGCATCAGCCACACACCGCTTTGTAGAACACATCTCAATTCAAGACGGGCATGCTGTTGCTCGGAATGCTCACAACGAAATAGGTGCACAGAGTCCTGTACCTCCGTCGAGCATGGACACGAGGCGTCTTCGCTGAGGTTGAATCGGTGGAGAAACTCTTCCGTGTCCAGATAAAAGAGTTAACCACCAAGAAAAGGGAAGGACAACACCGAGCCGATCACCGATCGTCGAAAAGAAGGCCTTTGCTCTCCTGCCGCCTGCTGTTTCTCTCCTCATTTGATACCACAGCTGGAGACTATGGGCACGACAATCTCGCTTCACCTCCGACTTAGGTATCAGCGAGAAGGCGATCTGAAGGTCCCCACCCATGGCTCCATTCTTTGCACAGGAATCAGCCTTCTCATTCCCTGTAGTGTGCCTAGGTATGCTTTACCCCTACTCTCCACCTCTTCCTTTCTCTAAGTTCCGAGATGAGTTCCCTCATACGCTCAACTGTCGGGAGATGGTTCCCACGATCCGCCAGCATGGCTAAACATACCTGGCTGTCTGTGTAGACGACCGTCTCGTGGTTCGGAACCCCCATCACCTGTCACGCTAGCCACTGCAGGTCCTTCAAAATCGCCAGCGCCTCAGCCTGGCTGTTGGAACAGGATTCACCAAGCCCTTAATGCTGCCAGAAAATGGGGTTGCCGTGGCACTCATATATGACAAAAGCACATTCGACCATGCCATCACTCGTACGACTACCATTCGCATAAATTGTAAACAACGGGACTGTATCCTCTCCCAGCTCAACAGCAGCATCAGCAACTGTCACCAGATGAGGCAAACTTTCAGGGGGCAGAGGTTTCTCAACCAAACCATCCGTCAATCCATGGTGAACGACAACCATCTCCCTCGCCTCAACCTCAATGGGTTTCACCCCAGCAACCACACAGCAGGTCTGGTATGATATGGTCTTAACATCCTTGATCATCCGAAGCAGCATCAACCGTTGAACTCTACGTAGAGTCCCAGTGCCTCCCTCCATACAGGGACTGCATACGTTATGGGCACAATAGCTCCCCTGTAGATAGATGACACACAACGGGCCCCAGTACATGATGGCCACTCGTGACAAAATGTTGATCAGCTGAGACGCCTTACCACACACACTATGTGGCGGATCCAACGCAAGGCCCATCAAACATCACCCTCAGGTACTAGAAGGTGCGTGTGTGTGTGTGTGTGTGTAAAAGTGCTAAGGTACCTATTACAGTCTCTAGGGATCTTGGCGATCAAGGCTTCCGCTCATTCTGTCTAACAATTATTTAATTGTTCAAGAGTGGTTAAGTTACGTTAGGAGGAATTTCAGCTATTAGATATATTATTGTTATCTCGATTTGTTCATTCTCTTTTATTTAATTTGTCCGCGATACTCTGACCCGTTTTGAGAAGCTTGAGGAGGCAGTGAATTATCTCTACCTCACAGCCCGCCTTTTTTTCTAACTCCCTATTTCTTTTTGCTTCTCTAATTTTACATTAACATTTTCTCGATGAAAGACCCGAAGACTGGAATACCTCAGTAAAACTAGTAAAATGGACAAAGGTGGTAATTTGGCACAATAAATCAGTATGAATAACAATAACAAATGAAGGCAAAAGAGTGCTCAAATTCGTGGACAAAACTCTGAAAAATGCTTTTTAGTTTTTATGTTTCTTGGTCATGCTGAATGACAGGAACTTTTCTGTTTGTTTCCGAGCATGCCAACACTTCATTTTGAAACGACTCTCGTAAAACAGGAGGGAATAAACATCGCTAAACGAAAAACGGTGAATTTCACTGTTTCACACCGACAAAAATGTTTCAATAACTGCTTACATAATTAAAGCGTCTTCTCGGCAAGCCAAGCATCAATAATCCCTTAAATAAAAAAGCACTTAAAAACACAATTACAGCCAATTGGGACTTTTAACAAAGTAAGACGGAGAGAATCTTCGCCCTGGGTTCTTCGCAGATAAGCTCCCTAATAAATTTTACAAAAATCTAATTAGAAAAAAGTATAAAAATTTCTTCATTGGAGTCTTCTGGTCTTCAGTCTTCTAAGAAGCATCTCGTAACGATGAATTTTCAAAGTGGCAGCAATCATTTTCATTGTAACTTAACATTTTGTTGGCAGTTTGAATAGTTATTTATTTTAAATTTACTTTTCGCCTTCGTCCAAGTCTTGAGTTTAATGTCAAAATTCAATTCATGAACACAATTGGTTTTTTTTTTTCAAGAAAAATACTAAATTCGATTTTAACAAGTTGGGTATTGGATGTAGTTTTCATTTAGTACATTAAGTGAAGTTGTAGCTGTTGTTCAAGTACCAATTCGGATAGTTTAAGTTATCAACAGGTACCGAAAGTTTGTGGCCGACAAGCTAGAACAGTAAGAAAGGAAAAACCTAGAGAAACATCGACTGAATGGTGAAAACAATCAGGGAGCAGAGCGGGGATACGTAGAATGTTCTGTTAACCTCATCTAAGTTAATATACGATATTATTACACACAAACAGCAGCGATTTCTTTACTAAGGTTTGCATATTAAATAATTATTTAGCGCAGGTAGTTTTTAAATCTCAGTTATTCAAAGCAATCATTGCTGAATTAGCATATAATTCCACTATATTTTCTATATAACTCCAACGATTGCAGAGCCTCATCTCCAACTGCGAGGCATCACACTACCTTCCTTACCTGCAATGCCTTGTGCAGCTTGAAATGAACAGAGTTTCTGCAGCACCCCCCACGCCGAACGAACAAAACGAAAGCAGTGCTGCGCATGCGCACTTAAGACACGAAAAAGTTTGACGAACCGTGACGACGAAAAATATCGGGATCTCACGGTGTCACCTTTCGTCGTGTTGAGATGACGAAACGTAATGTAAGGTTACATCTGTATAACGCTACCCACCTTCTTCTGTTCTCCGTGGAAAACAAATGTCGAGTGTCATACTCACAGCTGCTTCCTAGCGTCTTTCTATGTTTATCCAGACTTGACGCCACGTGTGGACATTAATTTGTATTCACCATCGAGTAAAATGGACGAAAGATAGGTTAACATAATGTTAGCGTGACTTCACCAGCCGGTAGATGCCAAAGCGGAACGAAAACTGAACCGAAAAAGGTTAGCATCTGCCTTCGGTCGCCCTATCCGCCATTTCCGTTTCGGTGTCGTTTTCCGTTTCGTTTTGGCGAGAGTGTGCTGCAAAAACTCTCTAATAAGTTGCACGAGCAATACCTGTTCTTTCTTTATGGAAGGCAATGAAGATAATTAAGTCTTCCGTAACTGTTGCTAAGGAACAGATTTCGATAATATTGACAGCTCGCTGTCCATATTATCGTGCTTTGCTCCAAGCTATCAGCAACCTGCTTCTGTATGAGAAAGTTGCGCCCCTAAGTTATTTCAAGTCAACGATGATTGTTGCCTACTACGGTTACTTTCTTGCTAGAGCCAGGTAGTGTCGTTATCTGGGCTATAACAGTAAACTGGATCGTGTGTTCAAGCTCCAAAAACGAGTGGTACGGATTAATTTTTGGCCTACCTCCATCATCATGTCGCCAATGTTTCTCAAAGAAGGTTCTCCTTACTGTACCTGGTATTTTCTTACTTGAATATCTACTCTACTGCAAAAAGCACACAGAGAATTTTGAAGAATTTTTGGAGTTTTTTGAGTTTGAGGACCCCCCCCCCCCCCCCCTTCGGTCATCCATTGACATTGACTCCCGAAGAGGAACATCGCTTCTACTCTAAGACTTCCATCTCGTCGCCTCGAATATCACCCACTGCAATGTTCAACCACTATGTAATCCATCGGGGATCGTCAATCTGTTCTATACTCTCCCTTTTGGTTTATTATTCTGTGAATAATACACCTATGTATGCGCTTAGCAAAAAATTTTTATAACACCCCCTGAAAATTTCTTCTTTTACGTTTCAATGTACGTAGATTCCAAAAAAGCTGCGAAGTCCTTGTCACATGGGTTTACTATTCTACTGGACATACCTACAGAAATGTGAGCTGTTCATTTATTGTTTCTTTCATATGAAATAACTGAAATAGCTATTTCCGATTGTTTCCACCAATTTTGGCCCCCCAAAACACGAATCAGGTCGCTTATTTTTTTTCAAATTATCTTTGATCATTGGTAGTGCCATTTAATTATCTTGATTCATCTGTTGACACTTTTCCAGTGTTATTATACAAATTGATGGTGATTTCAGACAATTTCCCAGGTTTTTGACTCATAAAAAATAGATTTTGAGAGCAGAACCATTGGTAGAACCTCAATTTTCCACTCTTTGGTCAAAATTGACTTCACATTCGGTCTTCTTGTCCCAAAAATCATGGAAACGATACCTCAAACGCTCATGTTACTAAAACACAAAAAGTGCCTATTTTTATCCACATTTTCACTCATAAAACCTCTCGGTATATTCCGATCGGGCTGCAAAGTTTACGGACCAATCAATAGCGTCTCATTAAGGCGAGGGCTCCCTGTTCAGGTTCGTATTCCACTTACCTTGAGGTGGGTGACTTTCGACCGGTAGATGTGATTCCCTTCCGTGGAGATGGGAACGAGAGTGAGATCTTTTTCAATGGCAGAAATTTGCGTGTCCTGGAACTGGATTCGCTCCTCCAACTGCATGTGACCCCTCACCACGCCATCTTCCAACGAGTCCACTTCGCTCGTCCAGAACTCCAAAGTCTAACAACAGGAAAGGGATAATACAATAAGAAATATCAAACCAAGTGCCTAATTCATCAGATGAATCAGGGAGGAGTATCATTTCAGTACTAGAGTATAAGAAACATACATACGTTCAGGTTGTCAACATGTAAGGGGTCGTCGATGGTATCTGTAGAAGAAAAAAAAACGAAGTTAGAAAATAAGAAACATATGAAACTAGTAGTTTGCTTCATGAATGAGTGTATATTAAATGAAAACCAAATTTGTGTCTCGATAAAAAAAACTTTTCCAGCTTTTTTACACGAATTTGTTAATCAAGACGATTGTAAATTGTGCTTGTTGTGATTCCCTCTCAGAATCCACTCCTGCAATATCGTGACTTTACCAAATAAACGCGGAGAACGCCGAGCTGGTAACCAACCCGGGGTTTCCCCAACTGCCATCCGCCTCAACCGATTTTAACGGTCGACTGTGGACCGGGGAAGGGTGGAAAAGTCCGTATAAATACTCGCCCTTCTGGCCCAGCTCAGCATTCGACGACTTGACCCTCGACTTGCGACTTCTCTCTCTCTCTCGTCTACTCTCCCATATCCTAAAAGATCTCCTGCTGTTGGTGAAAACCGCGGGGAGTTAGCCTACAAATCCCATAGGGGCCCGTTCTCTCACTCTTCTCTCCTCATCTTCCACTCTCTCTTCAACACTCCGCTCCTATCTCGTGAATAAACGCACGACTCTCTGGTGACCCCTTCTCTCTCCGATCTACTGTCATGAAAACCCACAGTTCACGACAAGTGGTGATCACACCTACCCGTTCACCACAGTGCTCAAGGCCGACTCGTAAAGTATATTTTCAGGTTTGGATTTTCCTAAGCAAAAAAGCTTACCGTCCTGGTCTACCCTCATCAACAGGAAGCTTAATTACGGTGGAAAGAATGGTGCAGACATTAATGAAAAGGATTTCACAGCCCACTAGGCTGGAGGTGATCCTAATCACAGCACTCAGTAAGTACAAGTTGGTCGTCATGAAGTGGAGCAAGCAAAATTGAACAATTAGGACAAGTGAAGGAAAAGCGAGAGCAGTAAAGAGGAAACAGTAAAACTGACTAATGAGATGGAAACTTGCAGCAGATCATGTACATTCCAAACCACCTGGTTGAGCCATCCGAATCATTACAAGGCTACTAAACAGCAGGTGGTAGTACAGCAGGCCGTCGGCCACAGCAACCATATCTTAGGGCATTTTATAGTGAGCCAGACTGAGGGGGAGAACTTACCGAAATTCATTCGGGATCCAGTGGAATGTGCCAATTTCATCAGCCTGAGGACTATTAGTCAGTGAGGGTACTCAGAGAATTAACATTAGCCGGCTCCAAGTGTTTGGCTCGGGATGCTAGGAATGACGTGTATGCATTGCTGGCACTCCCAGATGGGATGGATAATGGAAATTCGTCAGAGGCGATTTGGGAGGTCAGAATAGGTATGTTACGGGCAAACCTAGTGAAATGCAGATCATTCATGGATGAAAGGAATTACAAAGCGGCTATTGCACTCTCATCTGAAGTGCAAAATTGTGTCACTATGATTGAAATTTTAGATTGAGCTAATTTTCTTGAGCCATTCACGTCATCAAGTAAGTGAGCGTTACCAGGTCGTCTGAATGCAGTGGGGACAGTATTAGACGAATTTTGGGACATCGATGCTGGGTAAGGTTGGGCATCCCACAGTCCCAGAATGCCCAGTGTAAGAGGAGCGGTGAGACTGTTAAGCCGTGACAAAGATGTTCGAAAGGCTGCTAATTTAAGCAGTCGTAAACTGATTAATTGAGAAAAGAGGAGGAAAGCCGCAGTGAGAACACACTGGGAATGGACCACGAAAGCTTTATCTGCGTTTCAGGTGCCTGTAACCAACTCATAGTGGTTCAGGAGTGGTATATATAAGGAAAACATACCACATGAAACCAAGGGGGCACTCGATAAGGCAGAGAACGCATCCAAGGTTGCGAGTCCAAAACTGGTTCAAGGTTCATAAAGAGGCTAGATAACTAGTGACTGCTCTTAATACTTCCACGAAGTGAGAGCAATTTAATATTTGACACCTTCCCACCAATTGCTACGTGCGCAAGGCAATTTGTTTCAGAGGAAGACCAAGCTGAAATCCATATTTTTGAGGCTGAACGAGTTGATCTGAGGTGAGAGACTACCTGGGGGAGAAATTGTCATCCCTGGTAGTCAAGCGAGAGCAGAAAAGCGATTCTTACAAAAACCGCATTTTGAATATGGGATCCCGGCTTAGCTGAACGATATCATGGCAAGGTGGTGGAAAATTTCACCAAGGATACCTAGCCAATGAGGAAGCGGCCCAAGAAAGGACTTGGTACCAACCGTATAATGGGGTCATGAACCCTAATATGCCACAGTGAGGAATGCAGAATAGTTTCCTGAGGCACAAAGCAATCAAAACAAAACACGTGAAAGATCATGTTGATCAGTGGCGGATTCTTAGGGGTACCGCTGGTAATTTTGTGCATTAATAACCACAGTTTACAACGTTTTCAACAGTAATTTATTCCCATTTTTTAATAAAAATTTTCCTAATTTTCATCCTCTTTTTTAATAGTAGAAGGTATGCAATTTTTCATTCAACTGGTCAAGAAAACAACATGAAATCATGCACGATTCATAATTGGGATATTCGAATGCAGCCATTCCATAAACCGTTCCTGATTGGTAGTCACTGGTTCTCGAATTAATGGTCCTGAGATGGGAAGAATAAACGTAATGAATGACACACATCTATTTTAGCCGAACTATAGATCTAGTCATCTATATGGGGACAGTAAGCTGTTCATCTAAAGGCTAGCGTCCACTGGAGACGGGCCGCATCGGGGCGGGCCTCATCGCAAAACAGATAGTGCGTCCACTGGTGGTGACGGGGCGCGGCGCATCGCTACGGAAAAATTGAGCGGGAACGAGAAAAAAGGCGGGATTTTGAATCGGTTTCGTGCTCATTCTGCTGTTCCGTGTTTTGTTTGTTTGTGTCGTTCCACCATGGATTCTTCTGACGAAGAACTTCTATTAATACTGGCATTAAATTAATGAAGAATGCGAAAAGAAAACAGCGGAAAAGAAAGCACCGCTATTGGGTCCACGACATCTGTTTGAAGAGAAGAGTGTTCGGGGAGTACCATTCTTTATTTGCGGATTTGTTGGACGACGGGACCAAGTTCTTTCAGTATTTCCGGATTTCATTCCATTCTACTACCTACAAAATGCTCGCTAATGAAAATATATAATTATAATTACAAATAGGTATCTTATCTAATAATTATTAGAGAATGGTCGGGCGTCAACAGCAATTTATCACTGTCTCACTGATGGCAGATTCGCAAACTTGACGAAAATTCAAATCAAAACACAAAGTTGTTGTGTAACCAATACTACAACCACCACCAAACTATTCTATTCTATTCGATGGCTCTATGTTTTACCTATGTTTTTACACCTCCGTATTCTCTCAAAATATATACCTTATTTCAAGTCATTCAGTGTACATTTAATTCCAAGTTACCACATGGTTGTTGCTACTATTTGCGTGTACCGACGACACCCATGAAAACAATGAAAGAAAATAATTAAACCGAGAATAAAATTAATGAAATAAAACCCCTGTTTATTAGATTCCCTCCTCGATGTCAAATCTGAAATCCGTCTGCCTATCGTCCACTGGAGACGGGCCGCATCGGGGCGGGCCGGGACCCCTCGCACAGCCACAAAAATCCGCCTGGGGGGCGATTGAAATATGCGATGAGGCCCGCCCCGATGCGGTCCGCCTGCAGTGGACGCACCTCCATGCAAACACTCATGATCGAAATGCCCGCTTTTTGCGATGAGGCCCGCCCCGATGCGGCCCGTCTCCAGTGGACGCTAGCCTTAATAGTACAAAGATAATAACGCAAGCCTGATAATATAGATATCACCACCTGTAAGGGATGGATCCAGACGTGTGTCCAGGGTGTCTACAGAGATGAACTCATTGAGCAGCAACTCAACAGGCTGCCGCACGGACGAGGTGGAGGGGGAAGTGGCAGGCTCGAGGAGTATCGAGCCACTCACGTCGCTAGGGGAAGGATGGTAACTCAACTGATTCGCTGGGCCTGCAGACATGATGTACTCCGAAGGAGACGACATGGGGAACGACCCGGGGGAAGAAGACGCGTACCGAGAGAGCGGGACGAGTGTACTGTCATCAGAACTTTCCACTTCCATGTAATCGTCTCTGGACTTGATAACGGACCTGGAAATTATTGAAACAATGAAAATTAATACCCTGTAAAGTAAATAAGTAAAAGCAGCATGAAGACTTTCACATTTTCCCTGTAACAAATTAATGATTTTCTTCAATATGTGAGCTATTCTCATCTAAGTAGGATATGGATGAAGGATGAGGATTTGTGTTTCTCGAGTCACATCCCAGATTCCTGCATATGTAAAATCACAAGGGTCAAAAAATATCCCACTTAAATTTTCTACAGGTTACTGATTTGGTAAAAACTGAAAGAAATGGTTTATTTTGATCGTTAATCAGTTCAAAATATTAGAACAACTCTTTGAAGAAGACGACATCTTTATAAACTCCAATTTTAATTCTGCAAATGGGATAACATGCAGCTAGTTGAAATTAGCTTGAAGTAGACACAGTGAGGTTACCTGTTAAAATCTATCAGAGGACTGACATGGGGGGCAGGTGAAGCCTCTTGTCGAAGCTTTTTGGATGAAGACTGTTCTTCAACACTACTCCGCTTCTCTTTAGCCCTGGTGATGACTGACGGCCGAGACTGGTACCTGGGCCCCTTTTTGATCATTGGCATGCTCATAACTCCAACCTGCAAGAGTACTTTTTTAAATATTATTATATAATAACCTAACGAAAAAATCTAACGAAAGCTGTAGTAGGTTCACAGCTTATTAGGATAGAACAAGCTGGAAATTACCAATACAACAACAGATAAATTAATACAACAATAGAATTCACTGTCTCACCCAATCCGAACTTTCTTGGAAGTATAATGCTCTCACCCGTATTTGGTACCTACTTATTTTGCCACAACACGGGTAAATGAAGCTACAAGAGGAAATACTTGAAAACTTTCTACATCAACAGCATATTGCATTTGTTCAACCTCATCGTACCTCAACGCCTAAATTCTTCCAAAAATGTGCATGAATTTCTCTCTCGATATATATATTACACATATTCGCCAGTGTTCGAAATGGCCAACGAAAGGGGATGGGTTTGGAGACAGGCAATTTTCAAAGATAAAAAGTCGGGTCAAAGTTGGCTAAAAAGGTAGAACCTGCTAAAAGCCGCCAGAATAACATTTAAATCACTATGGTTGTTATGGGATGATACTTCGCTAATTACTTAAAATTCGCCCATATGGTCCTGCTACACGACTGAAACTTTTCTGAAATTCTATTATGCTCTGATAATACTGACGGGAGGGTATCTGGAAATATATTATCCATCCATTATTTACCTGGTTTCGAAATTTCCTAACTTCACACCATGAACATGGGCTCAAGCGCTCGAGGGGAACGCTTTGCCTGCATACCCTTAAACTCTTTTTTTTAAAGTAGGACAACTTGAGGTGCTATTAGTACAGTAATGCCTCGTACCTTTCCAATTTGATTTAAAAAAAATAATAATAATAAGCAGGGGCGTTGTGTCCATAAGGCCACTTGGGCCACTGCCCCGGCACCCAAAAACACTAGGAGTAAAAAAAAAACTCCAGACGTTGTTCAGTTGGCATTCGAACTTCCCTCCGTACACTGGACCTAACATTTTTCACAAACTTCAAGAGCGACTCGCCAGATTTCTCTGGCTATGGATAGTCAATATTCTAGAAGAGCATCCATGGTGGTTCCTTCACGTTAGCTCCATAGACCAAATATGTTATCAGAATAAAGCGACAGTAATCGATGTCCAGCAATCGAAATCGAAACCTGGGCTCCTGAAACTGGCAGGTGGGTCCTGGGACATAGTATTACCATGGCAACTGAGAAAAGTGCTAAGTCGAGTAAAAATGTTGTTCACCACACCCACTTTGGGCCCAGTCCCCAGAATCTGATTTCCACTCCAAAATCGTTCCTTTTCACAATCGATTCGATCCCTTCGATTCAATTTGTCATCTCGATACAAGACACTTCTTAGTCTTCCGAAATGTTTTTGTTGTCTACTGAATCACGTTCGCTTTCTCTGTTGGTTGGCTGTCAGTTATCAATTTTTTTACGTCAAATTTTGTGCGTTTTGCGTTCGATCTGGTTATGATGACAGATTTGTATTTGTGGTACCTAAGTGTGTTTTGCCCTGTTTGCTGTTTGTGGTCTTGTGGTTTGTGGATTGATCGGTGTCCTAACACACATATGAACTACCTCACTTCTAGTCAATAGCTTCTCCAATCAAGTAGGTACCAGCCGACAGGTCATTGTTTTGTTGTATTTTAGTTTACTATATTTTTGTAACACATGAATTCAGTGGCTAATTTGCAGTAGAAATTGTCGACGTTTTCGGACGACGGTAGAGTGTTGATTAAAAGAGATAAGCTTTGGTGAATATCACTTATCACTCTATCTGTAAATAAGAGAAGTGTGTTGTTGCCTTGGGGTATTTTGTAGACAAATCTGTTGGTTTTGTGTTCTGGTTTGGTGCCCAACAGTTTTCAGAGGCCCCGCACCGCCACTGATAACACAATAAGCATGTCTTGTGCAAAAGCAAAACGGGTACCAACTCATAGCCCATGGTTTTAGACCATCTGCAATCAAAACTCAACTACGTCATCACTATCAAATAACGATTACAGATTTTTTTGTAAGTAAGTACGAGTATAAACTGCTGTACCTGACTGCAGTGTACGTGTAGTTTAGGTAACGAGGTTTTAGAAACCATGGCACATTTGGCATACTGCTCATCTGCAACGGGGGTGTCCGAGTCCTGGGGATTGATCTGGTCGACTGGTAGGTCGGAGAGAAGCTGCTCGATCGCCTTGCCCAGCTCTCCCGGGTCGTCGACCTTGAGGGGAGACAACAGTTCGGAAGATGTGCCGGGACAGCAGTCCTGCTAGAGGATGAAGAAGCAAATCGTCAGCAAACGGATGTACAGGCGAAGAATAAAAAAGTGGAAAGGTTAGCTGGGGTAAAATGAATAACTTTAACAAGTGAGGGCTTTAAAGAAGCCGTTGAGTGCAACTGAACAAAGAGCTTGTACCCCTGATCATACTATTATTCCACAGACGAAGGTTAAAATGAAGACCCCTTTTGTGTTAGCTGAAAAAAATCGAAAAAATAACTAGGAGGTACTATTATTCACCTGGAAGAAGTTATAGAGATTTATGTCTATAGAAAATATCTATCGAAACTAGGTGATAAATAATATTAAAATAATCATCAATGATTTCTATAAAAATCTCATAACGAAGTGTTAATCATTATATCCTATGATTGAAAAGATTATTGTTAAGACTAGTAGTACACCATGGAAAGGTATCCAAAGTACAACAAAACACATGGAAACTATATTGTTATAAATGAAACAGTACAGTGTATTTACGAACACCCACGAGGGTCCTGCCAAAGGATGGAAAATTTATTGAAATCCTATTAAAGTGATGATAACTGAATGAGTGATTGAAAACTGCAGCTTATTTCGCTGTTGTACAGTGGAAAATGGAATTTATCGTGTTATGCAAGCTCGAAAACGGCGGGCAGTAGAGCAGCAAAATGACAAGTCTGTCAGCTGTGGGTAAACTTACAATTTCACTTACGTTCAGAAATGAGTTTCGGCACCTCTTGCAGGAGCGCTAATGGCACTTGTTCTGAATTACCCCAAGTGAGCCTACTTATCTATAGGTACGCACTCAAAGTCAATCTAAGCCACTCAAAGTATGGAATAAATAAGTGAACCACCCTAACTAACGAGAGATAACGATACGATATCCCTCATGACTATCAGACATCATGGTACGATATCCCTCATGACTATCAGACATCATGGTACGATATCCCACATGACTATCAGACATCATGGTACGATATCCCACATGACTATCAGACATCATGGTACGATATCCCACATGACTATCAGACATCATGGTACGATATCCCACATGACTATCAGACATCGTGGTAGTCTAATAAATTATAAGACATTCTATGCAATTTACCACTGTTGTAGTGCTGCTGACACTGGTGAAGGTGACCACAGAAGAATCGTGAGCAGTAACCATAGGAGTGTACATCTCTTTCATTTCCCTGATCTGCTTTTCTCCTTCATCTTTCCTACAAATAGAAAATTTGAACCAGCGGATGAGTTATCGGGAAGTATGAATGACCACTGGTCATGTTGATGTTCATCGTTGTCTGGTTTTGGCTAAAAATGAAGAAAGCAAGATTAATTGTGCTTTGTTGGGCAATGATTCGGCTGCTGCTCAGCCCATCTTCAAGCAAAGAAAAACTCGGAGCGATTACGAAGTACATACAAACAGAAAGAAATGTGAGAATGAAGAAGTAGGTGACAACGTATTTAGCAATGCTTTTGAAAGGAAAGCATTCAGGAAAGTAGGAAAGGTTACGCTTCTTCGGACTCAGTAAAATCCTGACAATATTCGACAAATCGACGAGTGGAAAACTATTCGACTATCTCCAGAAATCATGGTATTGCTCATGTTTAATCAAGTATGAGCCAGAGTTAAACTAGATACTTTCAGGAATATGGAATAGAGTTTTGAATAAAAAAAATTCCTTCGTTGTTTCTTTCTGATGGGGGGGATTGTCGTTCTACAGTTGGAAATAAGAATATAGTCAGCAAACTTACGAGACAAGCGTGTTGATACAGACAAAGGACTGAACTGAATGAGTGTCTTCATTCAGCTCAAGGTAGCCGTGGGTTCTGATGTAAATATATTCGCCCGTTTTACTCATCAACCGGTAGCAGCTTTTACCGTAGCTCTCTCCTCGATAGTACACTGAAATGATGAAAGCCTAAATTAAACACATTTCTTGTTTATAACCAACGTTTTATTGTATGCAACTACCACAATATGCAAAATATATGTAGACTTGCACGCAGCAAATAGAAGTTTAGAATTCTGTATGCAAACATTCAAAATGAATAATAAATAAGATTAAGTTATATTAATTATGCTTCCCACATAGGAAAAACGCATGACCATGCATGCCACCAATGTTCCTTATAATCAGGATGAAACTCAAGGAATGGCAGGTTGGTAGTAACCCTGCAACTAGGAATATTTGTCTCCAAACCCTCAGAGAAGGTAAAGCTTAGCAATCCGAGCCCTGAAGGGTTAGGCAGTAAGATTGTAGGAATCTGCGAATTCTAAACGAACTTACTCTGTCTGAGGGCGATCAGCACCCATCGAACATCATCTTGATGCATATATCTAAAGGCGAAATCCCCAGTAACTTCTTCTGCCATGTACCCCGAAACAACAGATATCCTGTGAAAGACGGAAGCATCATCTCAGTTAGTTACAAAACGTAGGTAACTTGTGTGCATAATGAAAAATATTTATATAATTGTGTTTTTGATGACCCCCCACAGACCATTCCAGGAGAGAAGAGCTAATAATAATTCAGCAAAGACGAAGAAGTTGTGCAGAGGTTGGATTTGTGTCTGAGTGTTGATACAAACCTCAAACAGAGGTTCGTATCAACACTATGGCCTATGGACCATCTTGGGAACAGTAGCCATCAGTGCCTCCAGAATGGCTCTTACAGACTTTTCGTGCTTAGAATGATTAAAAACTCTCTTTTACTCGTTATCACCTGTGATCGGAGTAGACGATAGTTCCGTCGATAAGGTGGCGGCTGATCCATTCCTCTCGGGAGGCCTCGATGAAGGAGGTGCTGGTGATCCTGACCTCTTTGAACGGCATCATCATGGCGACCAGGACGATTTCGTGGCTCATTAATTGGGCCCCCTCCGAACTCGACCCGCCGCCTGTCAACAAGTAAACACAGACATAACCGTAGGAAACTAAACTTATAAACGAAGCGCATCAGATCATGGAAATATTTCAAGCTAAGATTCGAATTTCAATACAGGATTTTCGCACCAAGTAAACCTACAAACTACCTACCCCAAGGGGGTTGTACCAAGCTACACCAGTACACTAGATCGCCTCCAAGGCAATGAATCAATAATAAATGCTTCCTTTTCATTAATTTCCTTCCTTGCTACCTATTTATGTCCTAACGCAGTCCATGATTGCAAGACTGAAACCCATTTTTCCAAGTTATACAGGGTGCGGCAGAGCCGATTGACGAGTTTCAAAGGGCTATAATAAAAATGGTAAAAGATGGAGAAAAACGGTTTTATTTATTCGAATCAGTAGGAAATATAGTTTTTGTACTCAAGTTTTGAAAACGATATCGCTAAGATGGTGGCCGTCAGCAGCGATACACTGATGTAGTCGATTTCGGAAGTTTTTGACCGCTTTTCGGCATATAGCGAGCGGTATGGCCTGGATTTCTTCGGTTATTCGCTGCTTGAGTTGTGGCAGGGTGTGTGGACGATGTTTAAAGACCTTATCTTTAAGGTAGTCCCAAAGAAAGAAGTCACAGATGCTCAAATCAGGTGAGCGCCCTGGCCACCCCACGTCCCCTCTCAGTGAGACCAGTCGCCCCGGAAACATCTGTCTCAAAACAGCTAATGAAATTCGAGCTGTGTGGGCTGTAGGCCCATCCTGCTGGAAACAGATCTTCAGCAAGTTCTTCCAATTCAGGCTTCCAACATCGATACGTAACGCTGGGAAGTTACTGTGACGGTGATATTTTCCCCCTCGAAAAAGTAAGGGCCTATCACTCCGAATTGAGACACAGCTGTTGTCCATGTCCTCGTCCTCGTCGTGTACTTTCTGTTTCCTCAGGTTGGCGAGCCCAACTTTTGATTGTGTTAGCAGAGGGCACAGAGACGTTGACAGGAATGTCGAAATGGCGCCGATAAGCCCCGATCACAGAACGGTTATTTTCGTAAAACGTACGATCGGCAAAGCCCGATGCATTCCGGTCCAAATCATGGTGCCAACTAAAAACTACAGACCCTAAGGAACACAAAGAGCCCTTCCGCACCTACCTGCCCCCACCACAGCCCGTACAATGACCCTTCGAAACTCGTCAGTCGGCTCTGCCGCACCCTGCACAAATATGGGGATTTAAAACTTTGCAAATTATTACAGAGCAGTTTATTATTTTCCCCCTCTGCATGGACCACTGATATCTATTTGAGTATAACCGGACCAATTATTCTTGAGAAATACCGTACTCATGATCCAATCATTCTCTAATCATAGGGGATCGTCTACAAGCTACACCCCAACTACCCACCGAATTTGAGCAACATCGGGCCATTGATTAACAGTAAGAAGGGATGTACTTGCGGATAAATGACTAAGAACATTTCATAACGCAAGGCAGGTACATTCGCAACAAACTTGACTTTAAAGGTAATATTCGTTTGAGAGCAAGGGGTACCTAAATTACATTTTCCTTTTCCACCGCATATTACCTACTGAGTAGGCAATAAATATGTTTCTGGGTCTCCCTTCATTTAATACGACTTCCTAAATATTACATGAAGTGGAGAATGCAGGTACTAGGTGGTATCACAGAACTTGAGAAGGTAATACAAACCGACCCGCAGTTTGATGGTTGTACTGTCGCATCCGTTCTATAAGAACAAAGAGTATAACGAAATATGTAACGGCAGTAAAGGCCCTTGATAGCTTTTACTTTCTCAGTTTCAGCAAGTAACAATCAAAATAGCCGGTTCCCTTTAATGAACATATTACCTACTGTATTAACAAACCTAGGGACGTTATAATTCTGCGCAATGTCAATTGAAGAACAAATTATAAGTATGAATGGATGGATCGGTGATGGTAGTTCTCTACAAGGAACCCCTACACGTGCTCACGGTCCCGTTCAGGAACCTCAGAACTTGTTTTTAGAATGTGAAAACTGACAAACAGCCCACTTTTCCTTCGATGAAAATACGCCATCAACTTCATTTCGCCAACATTATCCTTGTGTGTTCTCTCAAGACACGAGAGTTCAATCAGCAAAACAAACTCGAGCCAACCAATCTACGAGGGGTTAGAATTACCCTCATTCCAAAGGTCCTTGGAACCGTTTTCTTCGCCGAATGAAATTTCCCTGATTCCACAATCCTCTCGAGATGGGTCTGATTCAATCAACCGCCTACATAGTCGTCTACGACACAGAAAAACCCCTGGGCACAATAATTTTATTCATCTTTTCATCGCCATTCAACAGGGGAACGTCTGGTAGTTTCTTGCCTCATGGGAGTCTGTTTAGATTTTGCTATAGAAGAAGGTGTGTGAAAGGCGACTGGCATGGAGTGAAAGGGCGCTTGTGAAAGTGTTTTTTTCTCTTTCGCCCATTGGTTTATTATTCTGTGATTAATACACCTATGTATTCGCTCAGCAAAATTTTTTTATAATACCCCCTCAAATATTGGTTTATTATTCTGTGAATAATACACCTATGTAATCGCTCAGCAAAAAATTTTATAACACCCCCTCACAATTTTTTTCTTTTACCTACGTTTCAAGGTGCGTAGATTCCAAAAATGCGATGTCCATCCGCCGGCGCCGTCCGCCGTATCACGTGTACAGGCTTCATTTTCGGTCTAAAAAATTCGTTCTTTCGCACACATGCTCCATTTGGGCCCTAGCTGTGCCCCGAAACTTTGCAGCCTGATCGTAATATACCCAGGGGTGTTATGGGTGAAAAATTGGTGTAAGAATAGGGCCTTTTGGTGTTTTAGTAACGTGAGATTGTGAGGTATCGTTTTCCATGTTTTTTAGCACGATGAGACCGAATATGAAGTAGATTTTTGAACGAAGTTTCAGCATTAAAATTACGTTAAATTTTAGTCTATAAAATCGTCGTTCTTCCGGACACAGTTTGGTTCCTCATTTGGGTCCTAATAGTGCTCCGAAGCTCTGCAGCCCGATCGGAATACATCCAGGGTGTTATGGGTGAAAAATTGGGGGGTTTCCGTGTGTTTAAAAAGGTTTTAGTTAACATGAGCTTGTGAGTATTTTTTAGGGCGAGAAGACCGAACACCAAGTTGATTTTGACCAAAGAGTGAAAAATTGAGGTTTTAACGAAAGTTCAGCACGCAAAATTCATTTTATATGAGTTAAAAACCTGGGAAATTGTCTGAAATCACCATAAACTTGGTACAATAACACTAGAAGTAGCATCAAAAGGTGAATCAACTCAATTAACCAAAATTAGTGGAAACCATCAAAAATAGCTATTTCGATTATTACGCATAAAAGACAAAATAAATGCACAGCCTAAATTTCTGTAGGTATGTAGTGATGTCGATTCCTCGAGAAAGAACATGCCATCAAGGGGGGCTGGGGAGTTAATAATAAGATAGGTACATACACCTAATATAAATAGATTGATGTTGTTTTTATGAAATCATAAAATTATACCTGACACTAAAGTTAGGGCTCCAACAGACCCTGTTAGAGGCCAGGGTCTATGATCTAGGTACTAACTGAAGTGGGTGATTATGTTTTCTCACAGTTTAGTTCTCTAGAATACAAAGAAGTTAGGAGAGAAAATACATTAGCTGGAATCACAGAAACTGCTTTCTTGAATATTATAAGCCCAGTTTGTATTCACAAAATGAAGAATTTTCGTCAAAAAAATTTGTTGAAAAAAAAAAAAAATTCTTTACTCTTGGAAAAATAGTACCTATTTTGAAGCCAGTTTTCAAAAGTAAGCGTCATTAAATTTTAATATCAGGTCTATCGATATCTGATTGGCTGTTGGCCCAAATCTTTGGAGGAGAAGATTCTCATTGCTGCCAGCAACCCAACATTAGAGAAGACAAACCTTCAAGAACCGTTGTCTTGACCTTTCCCTCGGTTTTATTTTGAGGACGTGTTTAAAAAAATTATTTATAAATTTTCGGTTCCATCCGTCCATCCACTGGGGTTCTGCACATCGCTTTAAGTGATGCACTAGCGCTCTAAGCGGTATTTGAGTTTAACTACTCGACAATTTACCTGATATGACATTTCTAGCGGGAATTCAGAAATTCAATTTCACGCTCGTTTTTTGCACAGACTTTCCGACATAAATACCTCATTCATCAATAAGTGTCTGAACAACAATTGGTCAATAAAAGTCGTTACAGAATTTGGTTAAAAAAAAATTAGAATTCATAACCCACAAAAATTGCCCATTATTGATAAAATAATACTACGTGCATTTCGCTTATTTTCTTCTAATAAACTTACTATGAGGTGCCCGGCAATTATATTTGGGTTAACTGAACAGCTAACGACCCTTGCCGGATGAGGAGTACCCATGACTTCCGTTTACATTAGGTCCTTTCCCATCGGAAAGTTCGGTTTATATTACTTCCATTTTTAGAATGGAACCTATTTTCATTAAAAAATATAAGCAGAAGTCATGGGTACTCATTAGGTTACTAATAGTTTCAATAATTACTTTAAATGGTATCTGCCCAGCAGGAGTTCCTGCTGAGATTAAGTGGGCAAATATTTTTCTTGAGATTTATTTTATTTCACAGGGGAGCCCAATTATTACATTACAACATTCAAGAAATGTATGAGGAATGAAAAATATACTAGGTAATATAAGTAAATAACACACACAAAAATAAATTGAAAAAAAAAACACTAAAATATTTCATGAATAATTGATGGGTGAGGAAGATAACATGGTCTATAAGGAAGAGAGGGAGGAATGGAAAAAGTCGAATTCCGGGTTGATGGTGAGAAACAGGTTGGCAGTCCGAGGGGGTCTACGAAGGGGTTGGCTCTTCAAATAGTTGGTAGGAGAGAAAGGGACGTGGAACAACATTGGTGAGCCTGAGGCGATGCGAGGTGCAGAAATATAAAACTTCGAGAGAAGCGGTGGGCGGTCAATGGTGTGGTTCAAAATTCTGTGGAGCAGTGCGAGATCTGCCGAGCATCTCCTCCTTTTGAGGGTATCCAAATGACACTTCTGCCACAAAAAAATCGTGATCTACGTCGGCTGAAGGGATACCTAACTTGAAAGCCACATAGCGTAGGAAATTAGTTTGCACTCTTTCAAGGCGGTATTTGTGCACAGACCGTGTGGTGACTAGAACAGCTAGGGAGAACCAGTGCCTTATACAGCGTTACTATAGCGGGAATGCTCGTGAAATTTCTAGTATTCCTTTTCAGGAAACCGAGAGTGTGCATGGCTCTACTCGCAACCTCCTCCATGTGCTGGAAAAAGCTCAACCGGCCATCACAAATCGATCATATCATCCAACCCTCGCAGAGGAGTACCACCGAGAATATAGTCGGAGACTCACGGCCGAGTCCCACAATAGAAGGTAACCACCGAACATTTGGCAGGATTCAGGTAAAGGTGATTTGAGTCGTACCACTCATCCAGCCGACCCACCGCCCACTGCAAAGCATCAAAATCCGACGGAGACTCGCCCCGGCAGAAAATCTTCAGGTCATCGGCAAAAAGCAGGCACTGTATACGAGGTTCGAAGATCCCAACAACACTATTTATCATCAGAAGAAAGCAGAGGTCCCAGATGGCTGCCCTGTGGGATCCCAGAAGATGCAAGGATTGGAGAGGATACAGCACCCCCTCCAGAAAAGTTCCATGGACACCCAGGGAATTCAGCAGTGACAGAAGGTGGAGATGGGATAACCCATCAAATGCCTTGGCGTAATCCGTCGATAAAAATCGGAGATTTATTAATTCAAACAAAAACTATTATACTTAGTCATACAGGGAGAGCTAGGGCTAGTGTATTATGAAAGATGGCTACTACTAGGTAGTAAAAATATCTTTCTTGGATGGATTTCAAATGGAAAATCTTCTTTCATTTGAAAATGGGAAAGTCATGGGCACTCCTCGTTAGGTATAATTCAATATATTGGTGGTAAAGTTATTAACCGAATAAATGCCCAATGTTGGATGTGTTGTGTTGTGGTGTGTGTCCGCGTACGTGCGTGCGTGTGTTTCTTTGTTTGTTTGTTGTTATGATCTTTGGTGAGGTGAAGATCTTGAATCTGTACCTGGGGAACGTTTACCGGGCGGAGGAGGCGACGGGACTCGAAGATGACCGACAATGTGGACGACTTCGTACTGAGGCTGTTCCCCGCGTGGTGTCGACTTGTGTCGCAGCCGCAGGTAGAACGACCTCCGTTCAGGTTCCCTTTTACTCGACGAATCGCTTCCTATCAACAAGAAAACCAAATGAAGATAGTATGAGTTGAATTTTACAATCCTTGAATTTGGGGCATCCAACTGTAGTTATAAACACGTAAAATAGGGTTGCCATCTGTCTGTATTTATAGGGACATGTCCGCACTTTTTGACGGCTCTGTACAGACGCGTCCGTATATTTCCTGTGTATGTACAACGTCCGTATTTTCTAGAAAAAATGTCCGTATTTAGGTAATATCTACATTACATTTACAATGGTAACGCCTCAATGGACGTCGAATCTCTTGCAATCAACTGTGACGAATTTTGTCAATAAATTTAAAACAAACCGCAATTTTGAGGGGCTGTTAGGGGTTCTGAAAAGTACCTACTCCCAGGCCGAAACCAGAAAAAAGATAGGTAGGTACTTAAACATTTTTCTTTTAGCGAACTTTCGAAGAAAAGGAAGCTATTGTTCTCGGTCCAAAATTTTTAAAACTCGAATTTCCGAAAGATTTTTATACCAAAATCCGTTTAAGACCATCCTGAATTCACTACCGAAAGACACCAAAAATTATATGTATATTAATTGCAACGCAATTCTTAGCCCGACCCCCAACTAGTTTTTTTTGTCACATGTCACACTTTTTTGTCCCGCGATACCGTGGCTAGGGAAGCTAATTTCTATGCTATTCATTACATTACATTCATTACATTAAAGTCCTAAGGAGGTATTTAGCCTCCTTAGGACTTTAACTTGACATTGCCCAGGCCCCGAATCAGCTGAGTGGCCCCTGAAGCTAATTTCTATGCTATTCACGCTATGAAGCTGTAATTTGGTATTTAGCCTCCTTAGGACTTTAACTTGACATTGCCCAGGCCCCGAATCAGCTGAGTGGCCCCTGAAGCTAATTTCTATGCTATTCACGCTATGAAGCTGTAATTTGGTATTTAGCCTCCTTAGGACTTTAACTTGACATTGCCCAGGCCCCGAATCAGCTGAGTGGCTCCTGAAGCTAATTTCTCTGCTATTCACGCTATGAAGCTGTAATTTGGTATTTAGCCTCCTTAGGACTTTAACTTGACATTGCCCAGGCCCCGAATCAGCTGAGTGGCCCCTGAAGCTAATCTCTATGCTATTCACGCTATGAAGCTGTAATTTGGTATTTAGCCTCCTTAGGACTTTAACTTGACATTGCCTAGGCCCCGAATCAGCTGAGTGGCCCCTGAAGCTAATTTCTATGCTATTCACGCTATGAAGCTGTAATTTGGTATTTAGCCTCCTTAGGACTTTAACTTGACATTGCCCAGGCCCAGAATCAGCTGAGAGGCTCCTGAAGCTAATCTCTATGCTATTCACGCTATGAAGCTGTAATTTGGTATTTAGCCTCCTTAGGACTTTAACTTGACATTGCCCAGGCCCCGAATCAGCTGAGTGGCCCCGAATCAGCTGAGTGGCCCCTGAAGCTAATTATGGGGTGTCTTCTTCGGGGAGTCATTTCGGACTCGAATTGCGTTGCAAATTCCTCGTTCTATACAAAGTATAGAAGATAAGAGATTGGGGGTCCAGGGGGCTTGCCCCCTGGCGAGGCGCGGAGCGCCGAGTATATATATATATTTATATATATATTTATATATTTATATATTTATATATGTATGTGTCATTCCAGACGATAACTCTCGAAAGAATTGAGATAAAAAGTTCAAATTTGCACGAAAAATCTGTCTTTGCAATCGACAGGCTAAGTTCGTAGATGGGCAGAATCGGGTCACTCTAAGGGGGAGTTTTGGGGAGTTTTAGGGGGGGGAAATTTCCCAAAAATTCCCAAAATGAAACAGTCTGACAAGTGACACCTCATTTTAAAGGTTTTTCTACGCTGAACACGATGGTGAAATCACAATTGCGATATCTCATTCCGTTCTCAAACTGGAGCACTTTGAAGATGAAGGAACGTGGTTATTTCTTGAGATAAAACAGTTTTACATAAAATCAGTTATTTCTTCGAAAATTCGCTCTTATAGCCATGCTGCATGACTGTGGTTTTTATTTAATACTTATTCCTTTAATTTTGCATAAAATTATTCATCAGAATCTATACTTTTTCACTAATAATTCTTGTTCCTTCCAACTTTTAAATTATGGTTTGAATCACATGCTCAACAGCAAAACAGTTCTTTCTTTTGATGGTGTTTATTTAGTTTTGGTATTTTGATTAGTATTCAAGATTCTCGTCAATAATCTATTCTAAATCTCTTCGTTTTTCGTTCGTCATTTTTTCCGTTTCAGTTTCTTTAGTTTTGATCATATCGTCAACAACTCGAATTTATGATGTTCTTATGTTTTGAATGGGCACAGACACAGGCATGGGACACAGAAGTGGTTTACATTATTTTTTAATGCAACTATATTCCATTCTCATAACTCTGACACCAACCGCACTGTCCTACTATAAGTAGTTCTTTTTCTATAATTTTTCAACGTTCCAACCAATTCTGATGTCACAGAGGGCAGAGCGGCCCCGCTCAGGCGAGAGGGGTGCAATGACGTCAGAATTGGCGGAAATTTGAAAAATCGTGGAAAATGAACCACTTATCGTAGGACTGTGCGGTTCGTGTCAAAATTTTCATGACGGATTCTACTTTCTAAATAAATAAATACCTACGTGCGCGTACCCCTACAGCTGCGATTCAGCAAAATTCGAATTTTCAAGTTTGCAATGTGAAACTTGTCATATAGAGAAATCGTTACAGAGTAGCAATGTTTCCAAATTAATAGGTACGTAACAAACTAAGGTTTTAAAGTTGTAAGTTTCTAAAAACAGCTTTCATACCTAGGCACTGTAGTCACCCACCACTAAGTACCAACATAGTATGTGATATTCATTACCAGTGACAGAGAATGTCCGTATTTTTTACTCCAAGATGTCGGTATTCTTAGAAAAACTAGACGGCAACCCTAATGTCAAATTAAGTCATGTGACTCACCAGCTGAGGATGTTGATGGCCTGTCCAGATCTTCCGCCGGAGAAGGTGATGGCGTTAGATTCGCTTTGAGTTCATCGTGGTCCTCCAGGGAGGTTATGTTGAACAAAGACTGTCCCAACAGGTCCGTCTGTGAAGTAGACAAAAGCTACAGACAATTTCTTTTTACAGATTTCATTGACTAAATGGAAAACGCCCTGACTTGCAGTACGCCATTTATGAGTGATTCTTCAGGACTGTCCTCTGCCCAGCCCTGCCCCCAGTTTTCCCAGGATTTTATTTTTTGAGACCACCCGGAGCATTGTACGTCCAGCCGTTCGTGAGCACCAAAAAGCTTCGTCAACACGATCGTGAATCAAACGGTATAAATCCGGCCCAGATATCATCACTAGGGGGCACCTGATTATAATCAAGGATGGCTGTATGAAGTCGAGTTGGTTGTTTTGCGATATTATTTCATTTCATAAGTGATGGATTATTGGATTTTGTTGGTAGGTACTTCTGAAACTTGGACAAACGTTGAAGTATTATTGATGGGCAAGTTATTACACAACGGTTCATTAAAGTTGACCACGAGGGTAGGTACTGACCACAGAAAACAGTGATCTACGCAGAAGGGGCATCTATTTCACTCCTCATCAACAATTTTCCTTCAGAACTTCATTATTTGCGTTTCTTTTTGCCATTTTAGTTACTGTTTGTCATCGACAGAATTATTTTAGCAACAATTAATTCCTGATTTAGATAGGTACCTAGTAACGAGTATTTCAACAGCAGGGTGAAGGAACTGTATACATTTAGCCCAAATGTCATCACCAGGGACGCGCTAACAATCGAGAATTGGCCCGAGATAAAATCATTGCTAGGGATCACCTGATTATATTCACGGAGTATGAAGTAGAGTTGGTTGCATACTGTGATATTATTTCATTTGAAAAATGATGGCTCTTTTGGAGTTTGTTGATAGGTAGTGAAACTTGAACAAACGTTGAAGTATTATTGATGGGTAAATTATTACACAATGGTAAATTATTAAACGACGGTGAATTATTTCACAGCGGTAAATTATTACACAACGGTACATTATACCATCTACGTAGCAGGGGCTGGAGTTTGTTGGTAGGTACGTTTGCAACTTTTTTCACTCCACATCAACAATTTCACTTCAGAACTTCATTATTTGCGTTTCCTTTTGCCATTTTAGGTACTGTTTGTCATCGACAGAATTATTTTAGCAACATTTAACTCGTGATTTAGATAGGTACCTAGTAACGAGTACGGGGTTAGGTGCTAACCTACGGAGGGTATGCGATCTACATAAACAGAGCTTTGATCTGTAACAGAAGGGTATTCTGTACAAAATAATAAACCGTTGTGCAGGGATTTGCAGCGTTTTGCTCTCGAACCGGGAAACAGAACTGATTTCGTCTCCAGGACGAGTATAAATTACCTCAATAAGTAAGAAAGGCGCACTGAAAACAACTATTCAAGGATAGTTCCCTTATTTCCGTCCTTTATATTAACGTGGGTTGTTTTTTTAAAATTTTTTAAACAATATTGGTTAACTCTAATATTATGTATTTTTCCACTTTTCTATGTTAATTTTGACGATCAAGAGTTACTTCTACAGATACAGAAATATTATTGAAATCGAAATTATATTTATATCTAAAATAAGTAATACATAATATTAGTGTTAGGAATAGTTATGTATTTTGTTTTTCGTCACCTACTTATTAGTTTTCACGCAAGCTGTGAGATAGGACTCCACTCCCACAACACAAAACTTCGCGGTTTTAAAGCGGGAAGGTAATTTCCATGTGCATAGCGTGAATAGCAGTGTAAAATCTTTTTTTTTCTCGAAGTAAAATAATTTTTCTATCTTTTCCGCTAAAAGTTTTTCAGATTTACAAAAACACCTCCGACTTCACCAGGTGTTAATATTAATAATATTTCCTACTTTTGAAAATGCCAACCAGCTATTTAGCAAATGCTTGAAAAATTCATCAAAATTTGAGGCAGGTCCGGGTTTGCCTGACGACCTTGCGATGGGGGCCCTGACCGCCTCCTTCCCTGTGAGGGCGGGGTCACTCGGTTAGTTCGTCTGCCTCCATATACACCCCCACCACATCACCTCCCCTCCCCACATGTTGTCTCCTATTGATTGACTGCCTGTTGCTCGCCCTAGCAACCGACCGCCTACCAGACTAATCCCCCCTCCCCTCCGCCGATCCCTAAGCAAACCCCTCTTTAATCTTATTCGCAATGATTTTCATTTACCGATGATAAAAGTTTATATAATTAACAGGGAACTGGGTTTAATCCAAATGCCGCTTCATCCGCCACTAAGCCGCAACGTAATTGAAAAGACTCAACCAAAAACCTATCAGATTATTCTAATTTAATGCACGGATTACATGACCAAAACGTTATTCGAACTTTATGAAATCATTATCAGACACTTCCTTAAAACATTCATTTCATGAACTGCACAATTTAACAAAAAAGTCACCAAAAAGTAGTTTCCAAATTTTTCATAAAAACACGTTTACACATGCGGAGGGAAAAGTTTCAGCTAGGCGGTACGGCAAGAGCCAACAGGCGTTGATTTTTCTCAGCGGTTACACCTACCTGCATTAAAGCAGAACTGCAGAGTGGGAAACCAGTACTAAGTATATTGGATCCCGCCCCATTTGAGCAATGCACAGCCCGCTGCTTTGCTTAAGCCATGTTGCGTTACTGCACCGCACTAATGCACAATGGAAAGCCACGGTGTGTCTCCTCCCTTAAGGTCCATTAACTTCATACGGGAAATATGCAGACTGCAAATACGAAGGCAAGGGCTACACCATGCATTTTCCGGGCTACGTCTCTGCATTGCGTTGAAATCAACGTCCTTTGGAGACTTTCAACGTCAACACGTTGCGGCAGCAACGCATGCGTTGTGGGGAGGGGCAGAATACAAAGAATCAAATCGAGGGGATACATCAGTTGCGTTTCAACGCTCCTTGGCTCCTGCGGCACCGCACCGCACCGCACCAACGCTCACTGGAAAACGCATGGTGTAGCCACCCCTGCGTTACCCTGTAAAATTCAGCTTCAAGAATATTATGATGACTGGATTTGAGACCTTACTTTTGAGACCAATCTTCTCTCTCAAGTCTCTTTCCACCAGTACCTGAAGGGCATTTTTTAACGAAACACTTTTGCGCATATGTTGGCGAAATTTGCTGCCAGAATTTCATAGATTCAGGTTGAACTATTTGACCGAGAAACCCACAGCTGTATTTCATCACCTCAAGACACGCTCTTTCCGTCGTAGGTACTTCTATCCAACTTACACCTATTATCGGTAACCTAATTCCAGTAGATAAGCATAATACTCAAGACACATGAGGATCATTATCAATGTCTAAAATGTTCACGTTCCCAGCTGAAGCTTCCCAGCAGTTCAGTAGGGTAAGTTGTGTTTTGAAGTCCGTGAGAAATGAAGAAAGCCAGGGTGAGAGCGATACACACCGATCACACAGAACGGGTTTTAAACTGAAGGAGAGTCAAATTCAAGTGTCAATGCGCCGGTAATGAAGATTTCTGTTTCGTCAATCACTTAATGGTAGCCGAGGTCACTTTCAAGGAATACGTGGGTAAAGAAAATGCGCTGGCTGTTATAAACCAAATTTCTGTAAGTAAACTGAGAACTGATCACCATTATAACATTGCTTCACTTACAACCTCTGTATGTGTGAAATAAATAACCAGATAGTACAATCAAGTACAATATTACAGTTTATGTAACTAGTTGTTATATTAAAATAAACGCTTTGATACTTTTAGCGAATTTTCAAAGAAAATGAAGCTATTGCAATGGCTTCGAAATTTAAATAATATAAATTTTTGGAAATTTTCTTCATAGAAATCCGTTTCAGACCATTCTAAAACGATTCCTGAAATTTAACACTTTTTTATATGTATATATATATATATATATATATATATATATATTTATTTATTTATATATGTGTCACTCCAGACGATAACTCTCGATAGAATTGAGATAAACAGCTCAAATTTGCACAAAAAATCTATCTTGGCAATCGAAAGGCTAAGTTCGAAGATGGGCGAAATTGGCCTACTCTAAGGAGGGTTTTGGCGCATTTAAAGTGCGCAAAAATTACCCAAAAATCCCCAAAATGTTATTTTCCAACAAGTGACCCCTCATTTTAAAGGTTTTTGCACGCTGAACACGATGGTGGAATCGGATTTTAGATATCTTGATCCGTTCTCAAATTAGAGCATTTAAAGTGCGCAATAATTACCCAAAAATCCCCAAAATGTTATTTTCTAACAAGTGACCCCTCATTTTAAAGGTTTTTGCACGCTGAACACGATGGTGGAATCGGATTTTAGATATCTTGATCCGTTCTCAAATTAGAGCATTTAAAGTGCGCAAAAATTACCCAAAAATCCCCAAAATGTTATTTTCCAACAAGTGACCCCTCATTTTAAAGGTTTTTGCACGCTGAACACGATGGTGGAATCGGATTTTAGATATCTTGATCCGTTCTCAAATTAGAGCATTTAAAGTGCGCAAAAATTACCCAAAAATCCCCAAAATGTTATTTTCTAACAAGTGACCCCTCATTTTAAAGGTTTTTGCACGCTGAACACGATAGTGAAATCGGATTTTAGATATCTAAATCCGTTCTTAAATTAGAGCATTTAAAGTGCGCAAAAATTACCCAAAACTAGGATAATCTTTAAACTCTTACCCCCCCCCCCACCCCCTTAGAGTGGTCAGATTGAAATATGTGAGAAGTATTAATTGAAGACGAGAGTTCGAAGCAAAAAAGGGGGAGGCAAACGATTAGTACAACTCCTTGAATTTACCCACAGCGATCAAATAAATAAGCACTTAGTACAATTACGTAATAAACAAACGGTAGAATCAGGATGGACAAAACGTACAAATTAAAATAAATACGAAGAGAATATACATAGAAAACCAAATTTTAGACCGAAGTTTTCCTTTATTCAAAACCATAGCCATTAATTCGAATATTTCTTTGAAAATTCGCTCATTAAGTCATGCTGCATGACTGGTTCTTTTTTTTTAAGTTTTCATAGCCATGGCGGGGAAATTGTGAGTGTGACAAGAAACACCAAGTTCTATTTTGAGCCGCGTTTTCCCCCCACAAGTACGTGACTTTAAGACCCCAACGACTCAACGAGACTCAACGAAGAGAACGGCGTATAATTTTCTCGGGAACACGCACGATCCTGTAGGTACGTACTGTATGCTAAGACATTTGGCTGATCCTGGATCCCAAAAAGGCATCGGCGAAGAACTTGGCATCCACTAAACAACTGTATCATTAGTAGTCCGTTTTATTATTCAACTTCATATTACAAAAGAATATTACAGTTTTGATACAGTGGGTAAAGCCTAATATTAACATGTTAACTTGCACAAAGGTACAGCCCAGTGGCTGCCCTTGATCAGAATACCTACGTTCCACACGTTATATATTAATATACATATATATTGTATTACTGCACACAGTTATTGCACTTCGTCACTGGCATCAAGCAGAAAGTCTTGTGGGCTTTTCCGTTTTAATCGGCGGTTAATTTGATGGGGGGTTTGCTGGAATAGCGGCTACCAGAGGATGTGGCTGAGGCTGTGGCCTGACATGGTAGGTACTGTTGATTGTAATATATTTTTATTTTATTACTGCTTCGACCATAGGAATGCCAAGATCTTGGTGCAGCCGTACTGTTACGGACATGCCATTCTGATCCCGTTAAGAGGCGAAGTACTCTATTATGGGTAAAATGAATCTTATTAATACGTGTTCTTGCTGCTGAACGGCGAATTTCACATGAGTAAAGCCATATCGGGCGGAGATGAATGTCTTGTACATACAGCAGCCGTTTTGTGATGAGAGGAATTGGTGAGCGGTTGTCCAACAAGTGCTTCAACTGTCTTATTTTATTTTGCTAGCTAGATATTTTATGTGGACTTCCCGTGTGAGTTTTGGATCTAGACAGACTCCCACGTATCCAATGGGTGGTGCTAGAGGGATTTGCGCTCCGTAGAAAGTAAGGCTATCCGCAAATATTTCGTGGCGAAGGGTTAAGAATATGGCTGCTGACTTCTGTGGGTTTGAGGATATCTGCCGATCAGAGATCCGATCTAGGTAAGACTGGAGCTCATCACTCACAACACTGTGTCTACCCGGCTCAGGATTGCCTTGTCATCAGTAAAGTTCCACTTTGTCCAATTTGTTCTGAAAAAAAAAATTGTCGCAGAGGGATTTTGATCAAAAAACTTCCCAAGTCGCACGCATCTGTCTGTCTATAGATCTGAGTTTTGTCTGATCAGTAAACCCGAATTGGCAGTGCAGGTGTTTTTGTGCATTCGTAACACCTAGTTGGCGTCGGATCAAGAACTAATCGGGGTCAAGCAACCCAATTTGACGGGTTTCTGAATCAACCTTGGGTTAACGCCACAAGTTAATCCGAGCTGTTAGAGTTGGCAGAGAGGGTGATTTTGAACCAAATTAGATATATGATTCATAAAATACACCTTGGGTTGAATTTGGGGTCAAATAACTGATGGTTTTCGTCGCGGGCTGTTGGCCTATCAGATGTGAAGTTTGACATGAATTCTACTGTCCGAGAATATAATTATGAAGTTACATAATATAATGCTGTGTTGCTTGAAGAACAGAATAACAGAGCGAACAGACAAATCCAACAGAAATGAATTTGGTCGTTCGACAAAAATTGAGATTGGATGATTTTCTGTTAGACGGTGGGGATCCGGCAGGAGGTGCCTCGTGCCGCGAGCTATCACAAAAGCTGCTTCGTTAGAGACGGAATAGGAGGAATCATCAGGAAGGAATAAAAACACACTGTTTACCTTCTCAAACCACCTTCGCCTTTTCCCCTAACCCATCAGTTTCCTCCCATTTTCTTATTAGATCCCGTCACAATTTCCTTGAGCAAAATCTTTTCCCATTGGATGAAAAACCTTATGGGAGGTGGAGCTAAAGGAAAATGGCGAGGGGTGATTTTTTTTTTTCATCGAAACATTTCACTAGTTCTTCGATTTTCCTTGATTTAGAACATTACTCTCTCTTTTATGATAAAAGAAGGAGGAAGGAGCAAAGAGTGGGGGGAAAAGAAACAAATTAATCAATCAACCAGCGTTCTCCGTGAACTGCATATCTACCTACACCATGACTTTTCCGTAGACTTCAAAACTCGACTCTGAATTTTTGGGCATGCTTAATTTTATTCTTGAAATCTACTGGAAACATCATATCAAACATAGTTACGAGCATTTTTAAACAATTTATATTGTCGCACCTGGGAGTGGCCAAGGAGAGCCTCGATGTTGTGGGAGATAAAGACGATTTTTCCAGACGCGGTGACGACCAGCAGCATCCCATCCATTCCCTACATCAACAGAGAACAAAACCAAAATTGATTAATTAGAATGAATATTGTTTATAGTCTTAAGTTGTAACTAAATCACGCTCGACATAATAGTGTAATTCAGGTATCAGCTGCTCTTCCTAAGGGTCTGGTCTTCCTTCCTCAATTCCATTTATTGAAAAAAATATTTTCATAACAGAATAAATCGGAACTTATGGCTAATCCCCTCTTTAAGAAAAACCTGAGCTAAGGGGAGGAGTTGTTACAATATTTTCAACTTTCCCGTTTTACTTCCTACTTTTTTCCCCTTCATGATGATGTGAAAATAAATTATCGCCAACATTTACAAATGAGACTAAAAGAATTAAAGATTTGCGAGGGAAAAAACCATGATAACAAAAATGAATGTGTTATTGATACGAGTATGCAAATGATAACTAGAGCTAATAACGCTGCAAATCCCTGCACAACGGTTTATTATTTTGTACGGAATACCCTTCTTTTACAGATCACAGCTCTCTGTATAGATAACCCGTCTATATAGTATAATATCGTCCCCACTATGCCAAACTATCGAATCTTTTTACACTCCCAAAAACTAGCGAAACCGCAATTTTGCAACTTTTCAGGAGAGCGCAATCCAACTTTAATTCGGCACATAAAATCTAGTTATGGCAGTATTTTAATTCTGTTTGTTTTAAACTTACTGTGCATACGCTCTGTTGACCAGCACCTTAAATTTTCCTAATTCTGCTAATATTGTGTGCATCAAAGCACGAAAAGAAGCGAGTGTTGCTGGTTTACGGAAAGAAAAAGTAGATGTTTAACGAATGTTACGACAACGGGAACACTTCATTTCTTATTCCAACGCTTATTAGGTCATTTCAAGACAATAAAACTGCAAATAAGTATCTGTTGAAACAAATACGTATAAATTATTCGGCTAAAATAGAAATAAAACAAATGGGATAATAAAACAGAATAATTTATTTGGACGCATAGGACAAGCGTCCCACCTTGCGCGTCACAGCATGATAAATTAATAATAACGTTATTAAAAATAATTATAAAGTAAAATACAATTTAATTGTACAAATAAAATTTAAATTCACATCATGATGAGAAAAAATTGATATCAGTTAAGAGAAAAATTGAATGATGAAAAATGGAACTTTTCAGAACTTTGCATCATTCACTATCTTTTGGTTTATTATTCTGTGAATAATACAAGTATGTATTCGCTCAGCAAAAAATTTTTATAACACCCCCTCAAAATTTTTTCTTTTCCGTTTCAAGGTGCGTAGATTCCAAAACGCTGCAATGTCCTTGTCACATGGGTTTATTATTCTATTGGACGTACCTACAGAAATTTTGGATGTTCATTTATTGTTTCTTTCACGCGTAATAATCGAAATAGCTATTTCTGATGGTTTCCATTAATTTTGGCCCCTAAAACACAAATTAGGTACCTACGCTCCTTTTCTTTTTAACTATCTTTGATCATTGATAGTGCCAATTAATTGTCTTGATCCACGTGTTGACACTTTTTCCAGTGCTATTATACAAACTGATGGTGATTTCAGACGATTTCCCAGGTTTTTGACTCATAAAACATCAATTTTGGGAGCTGAACCTTTGGTAAAACCTCAATTTCCGCGTCTTTGGTCAAAATCGACTTCATATTCGGTCTTCTCATCCTCAAAAACATGGAAAAAGATACCTCGAAAGCTCATGTTACTAACATGTTGTTAAAACGCAAAAAGTACCTATTTTAGCGAATTTTCAAAGAAAATGAAGCTATTGCAATGGCTTCGAAATTTAAATAATATAAATTTTTGGAAATTTTCTTCATAGAAATCCGTTTCAGACCATTCTAAAACGATTCCTGAAATTTAACACTTTTTTATATGTATATATATATATATTTATTTATATATGTGTCACTCCAGACGATAACTCTCGATAGAATTGAGATAAACAGCTCAAATTTGCACAAAAAATCTATCTTGGCAATCGAAAGGCTAAGTTCGAAGTTGGGCGAAATTTGCCTACTCTAAGGAGGGTTTTGGCGCATTTAAAGTGCGCAAAAATTACCCAAAAATCCCCAAAATGTTATTTTCCAACAAGTGACCCCTCATTTTAAAGGTTTTTGCACGCTGAACACGATGGTGGAATCGGATTTTAGATATCTTGATCCGTTCTCAAATTAGAGCATTTAAAGTGCGCAAAAATTACCTAAAAATCCCCAAAATGTTATTTTCTAACAAGTGACCCCTCATTTTAAAGGTTTTTGCACGCTGAACACGATGGTGGAATCGGATTTTAGATATCTTGATCCGTTCTCAAATTAGAGCATTTAAAGTGCGCAAAAATTACACAAAAATCCCCAAAATGTTATTTTCCAACAAGTGACCCCTCATTTTAAAGGTTTTTGCACGCTGAACACGATGGTGGAATCGGATTTTAGATATCTTGATCCGTTCTCAAATTAGAGCATTTAAAGTGCGCAAAAATTACCCAAAAATCCCCAAAATGTTATTTTCTAACAAGTGACCCCTCATTTTAAAGGTTTTTGCACGCTGAACACGATAGTGAAATCGGATTTTAGATATCTAAATCCGTTCTTAAATTAGAGCATTTAAAGTGCGCAAAAATTACCCAAAACTAGGATAATCTTTAAACTCTTACCCCCACCCCCTTAGAGTGGTCAGATTGAAAAATGTGAGAAGTATTAATTGAAGACGAGAGTTCGAAGCAAAAAAGGGGGAGGCAAACGATTAGTACAACTCCTTGAATTTACCCACAGCGATCAAATAAATAAGCACTTAGTACAATTACGTAATAAACAAACGGTAGAATGAGGATGGACAAAACGTACAAATTAAAATAAATACGAAGAGAATATACATAGAAAACCAAATTTTAGACCGAAGTTTTCCTTTATTCAAAACCATAGCCATTAATTCGAATATTTCTTTGAAAATTCGCTCATTAAGTCATGCTGCATGACTGATTTTTATACACATTTTCACTCATAACACCCCTGGGTATATTCCGATCGGGCTGAAAAGTTTCGGGACACAACTAGCGCCCAAATGGAGCATGTGTGCGAAAGAACGACTTTTTTAGGCCGAAAATGAAGCCTGTACACGTGATACGGCGTACGGCGGACGGCGTACGGCGGACGGACATTGCATTTTTGGAATCTACGCACCTTGAAACGGAAAAGAAAAAATTTTGAGGGGGTGTTATAAAAATTTTTTGCTGAGCGAATACATAGGTGTATTATTCACAGAATAATAAACCAAAATGCAATGTCCGTCCGCCGTCCGCCGTACGCCGTATCACGTGTACCGGCTTCATTTTCGGTCTAAAAAAGTCGTTCTTTCGCACACATGCTCCATTTGGGCCCTAGTTGTCTCCCGAAACTTTTCAGCCCGATCGGAATATACCCAGGGGTGTTATGGGTGAAAATGTTTGTAAAAATAGGTACTTTTTGCGTGTTAGCAACATGTTAGTAACATGAGCTTTTGAAGTATCTTTTTCCATGTTTTTGGGAACGAGAAGACCGAATATGAAGTCGATTTTGACCAAAGACGCGGAAATTGAGGTTTTACCAAAGGTTCAGCTCTCAAAATTGGTTTTTTATGAGTCAAAAACCTGGAAAAATATCTGAAATCACCATCAATGTGTATAATAACATTGGAAAAAGTGTAAACAGGTGAATCAAGACCATTAAATGGTACTACCAATGATCAAAGATGATCTGAAAAAAAAAAAAGAAAAAAGAAAAATAGCGTACCTACCTATTTCATGTTTTGGGGACCAAAATTGGTGGAAATCATTAGAAATAGCTATTTCAATCATTCCACATGAAAGAAACAATAAATTTAACAGCCAACAAGAATCTCTTGAACTCCAATAGAATAATAAACCCATGTGACAAGGACTTTGCAGCGTTTTTTTCGTAAATGTCAGGTTCCGGGAGTACATCCGTGATTCGTTTGAACAAGGTAGAATTCGTGAAGGAGATACTGAAGACAAGGCAAAGCATTTACAGTGAGTTTCATAGCCTTGAGAAAATCAAAGAACAACGGCATTTCTTGATTCGTCATGTCAAAGAACCAAGAGGTGCTCGGCCTAAGGTACGTTCTAGGAGACAAAATACTAAAATTTATCATTTCACCAAGGAACATTATTCAGTAACAGTATGCCGTGAATTTTTCCTCGACACGCTGAATATCTCAGGCTGAAGGCTGAGGCCTTTGACAAACTGAACGCTGAGGATATTATTTACAACTTGATTTAAGGGGGAAACATGCTCCGTAAAAATAAGCTGTCTTCAACCGATTCGACGAAGGAGATTCCACTAATTTCAGTTCCTTTTTTTCACTTTCGAAACCCGACAGGTGGTCAGAAAATAACACAAAACGCACCGATACTAGGCACGCCACACCTCGAGGGAGCAGAGAAGAGCGATCTGGTTCGACAATCATGCCTCTAAGGATACAGCTTTTTTATTGATACTGCGTCACTTTGGCAAATGAGCGAAAGCGGCTGATTCGTCGATTGTTTTCGACCTACATTCTACAAAGACACTACGTCAAATTAACGAATAAACGGATTCGCTAGTTTACTGGAGTGGAAAATGGCCCACATGCAGATACGCTTATTAATAAAAAACCACAGTCATGCAGCATGGCTATAAGAGCGAATTTTCGAAGAAATAACTGATTTTATATAAAATGTGATCTTTGGGATATCCCATTCAAATATGGGCAATCTTAAACTTATTGGGTAATTATAGGTATTCAAGTATGACGCTATTCGGTTAATTCGATATGCATCAAATATGGGCATACCTACGTAACAAATTTTTTGTTCCATTTTTTGCCGAGTAACACCTCGGTTTGTAGATTTTCCAACGCTGAACACGATGGTGAAGTCAGAATTGCGATATCCCATTCCGTTATCAGATTAGAGCAGACGAACCAGGAAGAACATCTCAAGAAATAACCACGTTCCTTCATCTTCAAAGTGCTCTAGTTTGAGAACGGAATGAGATATCGCAATTCTGATTTCACCATCGTGTTCAGCGTACAAAAACCTTTAAAATGAGGTGTCACTTGTCAGACTTTTTCATTATGGGAATTTATGGGTAATTTTTCCCCCATAAAACTCCCCAAAACTCCCCCTTAGAGTGACCCGATTCTGCCCATCTACGAACTTAGCCTGTCGATTGCCAAGACAGATTTTTCGTGCAAATTTGAACTTTTTATCTCAATTCTTTCTAGAGTTATCGTCTGGAATGACACATACATATATAAATATATAAATATATAAATATATATATAAAAATATATAAATATATATATATACATATAATTTTTGGTGTCTTTCGGCAGTGAATTCAGGATGGTCTGAAACGGATTTTGGTATAAAAATCTTTCGGAAATTCGAGTTTTAAAAATTTTGGACCGAGAACAATAGCTTCCTTTTCTTCGAAAATTCGCTAAAAGCTATAGACGGAAAACGGTGCACGATATGGACGCAAGATTTTGCCAGCTGGTAGACCTGGTAAAGACAATAATATTCATAGTAACTAAAACTCAAATTCGTGAAAATTGCGGTTTCGCTAGTTTTCGGGAGTGTCAAAAGATTCGATAGTTTGGCATAGTGGGGACGATATGTACTATTCTACACATATTATGTAGATCGCAGACCCTCCGTAGGTTAGTACCTAACCCCGTAATCGTTACTAGGTACCTACCTAAATCACGAGTTAAATGTTGCTAAAATAATTCTGCCGATGACAAACAGTAACTAGGTAAAATGGCAAAAAGAAACGCAAATAATGAAGTTCTGAAGGAAAATTGTTGATGAGGAGTGAAATAGATGCCCCTTCTGCGTAGATCACTGTTTTCTGTGGTTAGTACCTACCCTCGTGGTCAACTATAATGAACCGTTGTGTAATAACTTGCCCATCAATAATACTTCAACGGTTGGTCAAGTTGCAAAAGTACCGATCAACAAAATCCAGCCCCTTCTTGGTAGATGAACCGTTGTGAAATAATTTACCGTTATGAAATAATTCACCGTTGTGCAACAATTTGCCGTTGTGTAATAATTTATCATTGTGTAATAATTTACCCATCAATAATACTTCAACGTTTGTTCAAGTTTCACAATATCGCAGAACAACCAACTCGGCTTCGTACAGCCATCCTTGATTATAATCAGGTGCTCCCTAGTGATGATATCCGGGCCGGATTTATACCGTTCGATTCACGATCGCGTTGACGAAGCTTTTTGATGCACACGAACGGCTGGGCGTACAATGCTCCGGGTGGTCTCAAAAAATTGTTTAGCTCAAGACAAATTTACTGACGTATAAAAAACCATACCCTTCTATCGAAAGTTTTCGAGCTACGGCGTTCTGAAAATGTCAACCCCTATTTTGAACCCCTTACAGTTAACTGACAGTAACGCCGAGCTTCGAGGACCAACTAGACCCCGAACGGAACCTATAACACGAATTTCATCAATTTTGTTTCATGGTAACTAAGAAAAGTGGCCCGTACGGCGTACGGCGGACAGACAGAAATTTTTTTATTGCATTTTCGGATTCTACGTACCTTGAAACGTAAACCATCAAATTTTGAGGGGGGGTTAGAATTTTTTTTATTAATGCTCAATTCCAATGGTTCATTATTGAAAATAATAAAACAAAAACCATAAATAAACTGCTGAAACTAACATGAAAGATGATAGTTTTTCAGGCTTAGTTTGAAACCTTCTCCAACAATACATCTCTAAACTTGGGTAAGCCAGTGAACAGAACAATGCCACGGTAATCAACACATCTTTGACCAAACGTTGTTAAACGAAAGGGTACCTACACTAAGTACAGTTTGAGCACTTGACCGCGTACTTGAGTTCTTCACATTTAATTTACCAGACAGAATATATTATCTACGAATCTTAACCAAGATCCAGCTCCACTATTTTTAGTACCTCGAAGTCCACACAAACCGGGTTGCCAATGTTGCCATAGGATATCTGGAATTTTTCCGAAGAAGAATTTCTATTAAGTAAGGACTCACTTAATTAGTTAATTAATTTTCAGACAGAAACGTCCAACCACATCCTTCACATCCTAATTTAGTACGAAATGTTGGATGACAATGCGATGAAATTTTTAGCAACCCGCCTCGGCAGAAAAGACCGCGGAGCAAAGACCTTTCTCGAGTCTCCCGATAGACACGAAAATGAATTCATAACTGGCAGATAAAACTTGTATCCTAAGAATCCATTGTTGAGTTTTATCTGAGTTAGAATTGCTAATGTATGGGCCCTCGCGTGCGGATACCCCAACTTGTAACCCTCTGAAATTTCTGATAACATTTTACATTTGCGAATCAATTGTTTCCACGACGGAGGGACGGGGAGAGATAATTGTGGTACCACCGAAAATTTTGAGTGCTCTGAAATCGGGGTGATAAACTTGACGTATAAATGAGGCACCGGAGGGTGTTCAAGTCAGTTCCACACTCACTTCTCTCCTGGTAAGTACAGCAGCAAACCTACTTACTCACATATTGGTACCTATTATACTTCTACAATGTACGTTAACTAATACATACCAACTCTCACATCAACCTGCTTATAGTCAACTACATTTTGACCTATTACTTACGTAGGTAGCTTTGTAATATTCACCTAAATTTTGAACCAAGTTCCACTGTCTAAGCGGAGGACTTGCAACGGTACAATCTCAATAAAACAAAGAAAATCGATGTTTCTAAGATTTGGTGGTTTACCCACGTGGAACAACCGCAGGACTGAGTCCTTAAGAATTTCTTGACCATACTACCTTTTGCAAATGACATAGCCACTGCAGTGATTAGAAACGCTTTAAAGTCCTTGTCACATGGGTTTATTATTCTATTGTTTTATTGGTCTACAGAAATGTTGGCTGTTCATTTATTGTTTCTTTCATGCGTAATAATCGAAATAGCTACTTCTGATGGTTTCCATTAATTTTGGCCCCTAAAACACAAATTAGGTACGCTTGTTTTTTGTTTTTTTAAACTATCTTTGATCATTGATAGTGCCATTTAATCGTCTTGATCCACGTGTTGACACTTTTTCTAGTGTTATTATACATACTGCTTGTGATTTCAGAAGATTTTCCAGGTTTTTGACTCACGAAAAATCAATTTTGGGAGCTGAACATCTGGTACAACCTCAATTTTCCACTCCTTGGTCAAAATCGACTTAATATTCGGTCATCTCGTCCCCAAAAACATGGAATACGATACCTCAAAATCTCATTTTACTACTATGTTACTAAAACACAAAAAGTACCGATTTTTATACACATTTTCACTCATAACACCCCTGGGTATATTCCTATCGGGCTGAAAAGTTTCCGGACACAACTAGTGTCCAAATGGAGCATGTGTGCGAAAGAACGATTTTTTTAGACCGAAAATGAAGCCTGTACACGTGATACGGCGTACGGCGGTCGGACATTGCATTTTGGTTTATTATTCTGTGAATAATACACCTATGTATTCGCTCAGCAAAAAATTTTTATAACACCCCCTCAAACTTTTTTCTTTTACGTTTCAAGGTGCATAGATTCCAAAAATGCAATGTCCGTCCGCCGTACGCCGTCCGCCGTACGCCGTCCGCCGTATCACGTGTACAGGCTTCATTTTCGGTCTAAAAAAATCGTTCTTTCGCACACATGCTCCATTTGGGCCCAAGTTGTGTCCCGAAACTTTTCAGCCCGATCGGAATATACCCACGGGTGTTATGAGTGAAAATGTGTGTAAAAATAGGTACTTTTTACGTTTTAGCAACATATTGGTAACATGAGCTTCTGAGATATCGTTTTCTATGTTTTTGGGGACGAGAAGACCGAATATGAAGTCGATTTTGACCAAAGAGTGGAAAATTGAGTTCTACCAAATGTTCAGCTCCCAGAATTGATTTTTTATGAGTGAAAAACCTGGGAAATCGTCTGAAATCACCATCAGTTTGTATAATAACACTGGAAAAAGTGTCAAGACGTGGTTCAGGACGATTAAATGGCACTACCAATGATCAAAGATAGTTAAAAAAAAAAAGAAAAAAAAGAGCGTATACCTAATTTGTGTTTTGGGGGCCAAAATTAATGGAAACCATCAGAAGTTGCTATTTCGATTATTACGCATGAAAGAAACAATTAATGAACAGCCAACCTTTCTGTAGGTATGTCCAATAGAATAATAAACCCATGTGACAAGGACTTTGCAGCGTTTTTTTTTAGGGCGAGAAGACCGAATATGAAGTCGATTTTGACCAGAGAGCGAAGAATTGAGGTTTTAACAAAGGTTCAGCTCCCAAAATACATTTTTTATTAATCAAAAGTCTGGGAAATTGTCTGAAATCGCCATAAACTTGTATAATAACAATAGAACACTATCAACAGGTGAATCAAGACAATTAAGTGGCACTATCAATGACCGAAGATAATTTGAAAAAAAAAACAACTAATTTGTGTTTTTGGGGGGCCAAAATTGGTGGAAACCATGAAAAATAGCTATTTCAATCATTGCACACGAAAGAAACAAAAATTTATTTCAATTATTTCTGTAGGTACGTCCAATTGAATAATAAACCCATGTGACAAGGACTTTGCAGCGTTTTTGGAATCTACGCACCTTGAAACGGAAAAGAAAAAATTTCGAGGGGGTGTAATAAAAATTTTTTGCTGAGCGAATACATAGGTGTATTATTCACAGAATAATAAACCAAAATACGTTCTTGGGAAAAAGCTCTACCTTACATGGCTATGCGCAGGATTCATAGTAGTCCCATAAACCTACAAAATGAAATACTCGTATGTAGGTACGACAGCTCACTAACTAAGTGAGTTAAACTTCTTAGAGGCATTAGGAATGCATTCATTTTGTCTACAAGTTGACTGCAACTCGCGCTTTAACTCTAGGTGGTGAAAATCCGCCCTTGATGAACATACCACTATGTTGAATGGGAAACGGACTGAGTCGGAATTCGCTGCTACTCTTCTCAGAATAGGATTCAGCACCCTCGAAAACCCCTGAGTCCAAATTTTCAGCTCCAAAATCCGAGTAGTTCGGCGGGAATAAGCTAAAGAAGAGATCGCGCGCTTTTTCCTTCCCCTCTTCCACCCAACGCTTATTTCCGACCCATCGCATAGTGACTTTTTGGAAAAGCTCTCCGTTGCACCTAAAATTTGAAAGAATATAGAAATAACTAGAATTGCAATCAGCCAGACATAAACAGTAAAACCTTCTAAGAAACTTTACCTAGTAACGCAATCAAATGAAATCTATTTGGGAAAAATTGAATTTTCATCAAACCAATGCATGGCCCATTAAGAATAGCAAAGCCCTTATTTTTTCAACCAAACAACTCGGATAGAAGAGATCAGAAGACGTCAGTTCAAACTATTCTACGAATCGGTCCGGGAGCATTATGGAACCTAAAATATTGTAAGAAAACTGTTTGACCCCATAGACAAGCATTAGAGAAAATATTATCGCCAGAGACAATTATACCCCCACAACCGCCATCGCGGTAGCATTGATTTGATTTGAATATGGTCTATAGTTCTTGCAATACAGGCAATATTACTACTTAATGAAGGTTAATAAAGAATGTGATATACACATTTTGGCTTATTATTCTCTGAATAATCCCACCTATGTATTCGCTCAGCAAAAGATTTTTATAACGCCCCCTCAAAATTTTTCCTTTTGCGTTTCAAGGTGCGTAGATTCCAAAAATTCAATGTCCGTCCGCCGTATCATGCATAACTACTTCATTTTCGGTCTAAAATCGTTCTTTCGCACACAGGCTCCATTTGGGCCCTAGTTGTGTCCCTGAACTTTGCAGCCCGATCGGAATGTAACCAAGGGTGTTATGGGTGAAAAATAGGGTTTATTGGTATTTTAGTAAAAGGAGCTTTTGAGGTATCTTTTTCCATGTTTTTTTAGGAAGGGAAGACCGAATATGAAGTCGATTTTGACCAAAGACTGAGGATCTCAGGTTGTAACGAATAAGGTTCAGCTCCCAAAATTCATTTTTTATGAGTCAAAAACCTGAGAAATTGTCTGAAATCACCACACATTTGTATAATAACACTAGAAAAAGTGTCAACAGGTGAATCAAGACAACTAAATGGCACTACCAATGATCAAAGATCGTTCGAAATAAAGAGCCTAAGTCGTGTTTTGGGGGGGCCGAAATTTGTGGAACCATCAGAAATAGCTATTTCAATTACTGCACATGAAATAAACAATAAATGAACTACCAACATTTCTGTAGGTACGTCCAATAGAATAATAAACCCACGCGACAAGGGCTTTGCAGCGTTTTTTGTTGGTAGTTAGTATGATTATTCTAAAGTCAGTAGTGTCGATCACGCTACAGTCAAATGAAAATATTTTCAATCAGTAATATCAATTCCTTCCTAGGAGTAGATAATTTCTAAACCAATAAATTTCCAGACAGGATTTTTTTTAAATAAAGAAGCGATGTATATTTACCGAATGTTTCTATGATTCCCTTTCGACTACATGTCTGAAAAAAAGGAATGTACTGGTTGATCGCAGACTGGAGTGATTTACGCAGTTTTATGATTCTGAAAACCCATAATCGATGAATTATTATAGAAGAGAGAAACGTTATTTTCGTTCAGGATACATAGAGGGTGAAAGTCGGCTTATAACCGACCTTCTTCTTTGCCTCATTACCCCCTTAAGAACTTCATACTTAAGTTCTTTGAAATACTGAATTAACGATTACCATACATAATGATCACTTATACACAACTATTCCACAGAGTGTCCAACCGCAGAAGATGGAAATCAAGATGATATCACTCGTTTTAGGACTACTGATAATCGCAACAGTGCAAGGTAAGGAGTAACGCTGATGATTGAGCACTAATTTAACTGGATTCGAATATAGTTTGTATATTAACATTCAACGTCGAACTACTTGAAGATATTGGCAGTTATGATGCATTCTGATTGGCTGAGAAGAAATAACATAAGAAACAAAACTTCACGTCCAATTATGATTGCCACTGTTTTGTTACAGCCAAGCCATTGGAGAATGATGATAAGGGCAACTTCAAATATCCAGGCGGAGTTATACCAGGCAACTTCTTGGAATCTAGAGAACCAGACACTCTGAACGGGATCCACAACAAAGGAGGCCTTGGAATAGGAAAGACGAAAAGGGAAGCTACAGAAGAAAAACCGGTACAGGGGACAAGTGAAAACGGAGGGGACACGAATATGAGTCAATTCTCGAATCAAATGCAACAACTGCAACAACAATTCAATACATTTGGAGGTGGTAATAACCTATTCATAGTTGGCAAGAAGAAAAATCAAAAAAACAAAGGGGAAGACAAAGAGCCAGCAGGTTCAGGAAGCAACGGTGGAAGCAACCCTCTGGGAAACATGAACCAGATGGCAGGTCAGTGGCAGAATCTTATGCAAGGAATGAACGGACTTGGTGGAAACATGCCATTCATGCAGAGCAACAAGGAGAAGAGATCTGACGAAGCTGCTCCTTCAGGAACAGGTTCAGGAAGCAATGGTGGAAGCAACCCTCTGGGAAACATGAACCAGATGGCAGGTCAGTGGCAGAATCTTATGCAAGGAATGAACGGACTTGGTGGAAACATGCCATTCATGCAGAGCAACAAGGAGAAGAGATCTGACGAAGCTGCTCCTTCAGGATCAGGTTCAGGAAGCAACAGTGGAAGCAACCCTCTGGGGAACATGAACCAGATGGCAGGTCAGTGGCAGAATCTTATGCAAGGAATGAACGGACTTGGTGGAAACATGCCATTCATGCAGAGCAACAAGGAGAAGAGATCTGACGAAGCTGCTCCTTCAGGAACAGGTTCAGGAAGCAACGGTGGAAGCAACCCTCTGGGAAACATGAACCAGATGGCAGGTCAGTGGCAGAATCTTATGCAAGGAATGAACGGACTTGGTGGAAACATGCCATTCATGCCAAGCAACAAGGAAAAGAGATCTGACGAAGCTGCTCCTTCAGGATCAGGTTCAGGAAGCAACAGTGGAAGCAACCCTCTGGGGAACATGAACCAGATGGCAGGTCAGTGGCAGAATCTTATGCAAGGAATGAACGGACTTGGTGGAAACATGCCATTCATGCCGAGCAACAAGGAAAAGAGATCTGACGAAGCTGCTCCTTCAGGATCAGGTTCAGGAAGCAACGGTGGAAGCAACCCTCTGGGAAACATGAACCAGATGGCAGGTCAGTGGCAGAATCTTATGCAAGGAATGAACGGACTTGGTGGAAACATGCCATTCATGCCAAGCAACAAGGAAAAGAGATCTGACGAAGCTGCTCCTTCAGGATCAGGTTCAGGAAGCAACAGTGGAAGCAACCCTCTGGGGAACATGAACCAAATGGCAGGTCAGTGGCAGAATCTTATGCAAGGAATGAACGGACTTGGTGGAAACATGCCATTCATGCCAAGCAACAAGGAAAAGAGATCTGACGAAGCTGCTCCTTCAGGATCAGGTTCAGGAAGCAACGGTGGAAGCAACCCTCTGGGGAACATGAACCAGATGGCAGGTCAGTGGCAGAATCTTATGCAAGGAATGAACGGACTTGGTGGAAACATGCCATTCATGCAGAGCAACAAGGAGAAGAGATCTGACGAAGCTGCTCCTTCAGGAACAGGTTCAGGAAGCAACGGTGGAAGCAACCCTCTAGGGAACATGAACCAGATGGCAGGTCAGTGGCAGAACCTTATGCAAGGAATGAACGGACTTGGTGGAAACATGCCATTCATGTCAAGCAACAAGGAGAAGAGATCTGACGAAGCTGCTCCTTCAGGATCAGGTTCAGGAAGCAACGGTGGAAGCAACCCTCTGGGGAACATGAACCAGATGGCAGGTCAGTGGCAGAATCTTATGCAAGGAATGAACGGCCTTGGTGGAAACATGCCATTCATGCCAAGCAACAAGGAAAAGAGATCTGACGAAGCTGCTCCTTCAGGATCAGGTTCAGGAACCAACGGTGGAAGCAACCCTCTGGGGAACATGAACCAGATGGCAGGTCAGTGGCAGAACCTTATGCAAGGAATGAACGGACTTGGTGGAAACATGCCATTCATGCCAAGCAACAAGGAGAAGAGATCTGACGAAGCTGCTCCTTCAGGATCAGGTTCAGGAACCAACGGTGGAAGCAACCCTCTGGGGAACATGAACCAGATGGCAGGTCAGTGGCAGAACCTTATGCAAGGAATGAACGGACTTGGTGGAAACATGCCATTCATGCCAAGCAACAAGGAGAAGAGATCTGACGAAGCTGCTCCTTCAGGATCAGGTTCAGGAACCAACGGTGGAAGCAACCCTCTGGGGAACATGAACCAGATGACCGGTCAGTGGCAGAACCTTATGCAAGGAATGAACGGACTTGGTGGAAACATGCCATTCATGCCAAGCAACAAGGAAAAGAGATCTGATGAAGCTGCTCCTTCAGGATCAGGTGCAGGAAGCAACGGTGGAAGCAACCCTCTGGGGAACATGAACCAGATGGCCGGTCAGTGGCAGAACCTTATGCAGAACATGAACGGACTTGGTGGAAACATGCCATTCATGCCAAGCAACAAGGAGAAGAGATCTGACGAAGCTGCTCCTTCAGGATCAGGTTCAGGAACCAACGGTGGAAGCAACCCTCTGGGGAACATGAACCAGATGGCAGGTCAGTGGCAGAACCTTATGCAAGGAATGAACGGACTTGGTGGAAACATGCCATTCATGCCAAGCAACAAGGAGAAGAGATCTGACGAAGCTGCTCCTTCAGGATCAGGTTCAGGAACCAACGGTGGAAGCAACCCTCTGGGGAACATGAACCAGATGACCGGTCAGTGGCAGAACCTTATGCAAGGAATGAACGGACTTGGTGGAAACATGCCATTCATGCCAAGCAACAAGGAAAAGAGATCTGATGAAGCTGCTCCTTCAGGATCAGGTGCAGGAAGCAACGGTGGAAGCAACCCTCTGGGGAACATGAACCAGATGGCCGGTCAGTGGCAGAACCTTATGCAGAACATGAACGGACTTGGTGGAAACATGCCATTCATGCCAAGCAACAAGGAGAAGAGATCTGACGAAGCTGCTCCTTCAGGATCAGGTTCAGGAAGCAACGGTGGAAGCAACCCTCTGGGGAACATGAACCAGATGGCCGGTCAGTGGCAGAACCTTATGCAAGGAATGAACGGACTTGGTGGGAACATGCCATTCATGCCAAGCAACAAGGAAAAGAGATCTGACGAAGCTGCTACTTCAGGATCAGGTTCAGGAAGCAACGGTGGAAGCAACCCTCTGGGGAACATGAACCAGATGGCTGGTCAGTGGCAGAACCTTATGCAAGGAATGAACGGACTTGGTGGAAACATGCCATTCATGCCAAGCAACAAGGAAAAGAGATCTGACGAAGCTGCTCCTTCAGGATCAGGTTCAGGAACCAACGGTGGAAGCAACCCTCTGGGGAACATGAACCAGATGGCCGGTCAGTGGCAGAACCTTATGCAGAACATGAACGGACTTGGTGGAAACATGCCATTCATGCCAAGCAACAAGGAAAAGAGATCTGACGAAGCTGCTCCTTCAGGATCAGGTTCAGGAACCAACGGTGGAAGCAACCCTCTGGGAAACATGAACCAGATGGCCGGTCAGTGGCAGAACCTTATGCAAGGAATGAACGGACTTGGTGGAAACATGCCATTTATGCCAAGCAACAAGGAGAAGAGATCTGACGAAGCTGCTCCTTCAGGATCAGGTTCAGGAACCAACGGTGGAAGCAACCCTCTGGGGAACATGAACCAGATGGCTGGTCAGTGGCAGAACCTTATGCAAGGAATGAACGGACTTGGTGGAAACATGCCATTCATGCCAAGCAACAAGGAGAAGAGATCTGACGAAGCTGCTCCTTCAGGATCAGGTTCAGGAAGCAACGGTGGAAGCAACCCTCTGGGAAACATGAACCAGATGGCCGGTCAGTGGCAGAACCTTATGCAAGGAATGAACGGACTTGGTGGAAACATGCCATTCATGCCAAGCAACAAGGAGAAGAGATCTGACGAAGCTGCTCCTTCAGGATCAGGTTCAGGAACCAACGGTGGAAGCAACCCTCTGGGGAACATGAACCAGATGGCTGGTCAGTGGCAGAACCTTATGCAGAACATGAACGGACTTGGTGGAAACATGCCATTCATGCCAAGCAACAAGGAGAAGAGATCTGACGAAGCTGCTCCTTCAGGATCAGGTTCAGGAACCAACGGTGGAAGCAACCCTCTGGGGAACATGAACCAGATGGCCGGTCAGTGGCAGAACCTTATGCAAGGAATGAACGGACTTGGTGGAAACATGCCATTCATGCCGAGCAACAAGGAGAAGAGATCTGACGAAGCTTCTCCTTCAGGATCCAGTGGCGGAAGTAACCCAGTTGATATGAACCAGATGACTCACCAAATGCAAAACGTAGTTCAACAGGTGAATGTTGGAGTTCCTGCAATGGGTGGAAACAAACCCAGCGAAGAATCCTCAGGTTCTGGAGGTGGTAACAGTGGAAACCCTCTCGGAAACGTAAACCAACTTGCAACTCAATTCCAAGGATCCGTCCAGCAAATGAACAGTGGCATCCCTGGTATGAGTGGTCACATGCCGTTCATGCAAGGAAACAAGGAGAAAAGATCTGACGAAGCTTCTCCTTCAGGATCCAGTGGCGGAAGTAACCCAGTTGATATGAATCAGATGACTCACCAAATGCAAAACGTTGTTCAACAGGTGAATGCCGGAGTTCCTGCAATGGGTGGAAACAAACCCAGCGAAGAATCCTCAGGTTCTGGAGGCGGTAACAGTGGAAACCCTCTTGGAAACGTAAACCAAGTCGCAAACCAATTCCAAGGATCCGTCCAGCAAATGAACAGTGGCATCCCTGGTATGAGTGGTCACATGCCGTTCATGCAAGGAAACAAGGAGAAAAGATCTGACGAGGCTTCTCCTTCAGGATCCAGTGGCGGAAGTAACCCAGTTGATATGAATCAGATGACTCAACAAATGCAAAACGTTGTTCAACAGGTGAATGCCGGAGTTCCTGCAATGGGTGGAAACAAACCCAGCGAAGAATCCTCAGGTTCTGGAGGCGGTAACAGCGGAAACCCTCTCGGAAACGTAAACCAAGTCGCAAACCAATTCCAAGGATCCGTCCAGCAAATGAACAACGGCATCCCTGGTATGAGTGGTCACATGCCGTTCTCCCAGTCCAACTCATCCTAAATGCTCTCTGAGTGGATAAGATAGTTTGTTAATTCTTCGCATTAAAAGTGTTCACTCTTCTTAAATGTCATAATTTCGATATGTGATAATAAATTATTTAAACACTACTGTTAGAACTTCTTGTTACACCCTTTCATTCAATCATATCATTCAATGTCAATCGGGAAACTTACGTCAAGAATGAGCTGGCACCATTTGATAGGGATGGAGAGCCTGTGATATTCTTCTTTATTAGTGGCAATAGCTGGAAAAGACAAGATAAACAGATTAAATGATCGAGTAGGTAGAGAGGCCTGAGATCTTTATATCCCCCTTTGGATAAGGTTGCTAATGTCTACAGTTCAATTCGGGCAAGCACGAGGCTGGTGTGTCCAAGCGCTATGGTGCCTGAGATCTTTATATCCCCCTTGGGATAAGGTTGCTAATGTCTACAGTTCGATTCGGGCAAGCACCAGTACGTCTTCGAAAAGCTTGCCTGGCAAGAGTTCAATCGATAAAATGATAAGTAGTCGAAGGCCCTCAGGCCTCTCCCCTCGGTATATGCCTATAGGCCCAGTCCCGGGCTATGATACCATTTATTATTTATTTTATACACAGCACAGAAACTAATGCAGTGATGCTTCTGTGTCCTTTTAAACATTACGGTCCAGTATAACGTACATCCTTTGTACTTGATTTAGAAAATAGAAATACGAAAACCCACCTGTACGACTTCAAAATTCGCTAAGCGATTGGACTTTGGATAGACTAGATTCATCTTAGAAAACGCATTTTGGTTTCTAGCTCAAATACAACCACAGACACTTATTTCCGGCTGAAATGAGCTACAGAACGGACCTGCAGCACAATTCATGCACACTCTCATCTTCCACAGAAGAGTAGTTGGCAGGAAATGTAAATAATGATGTCCATCTCAATGACTACGCGTCCAAACTGACAGAAATTCGCACTTCACCAGATATGTTGTACAGCATCATGAGCCCACATTAGGGATGTGGCGTTCAGCACTGAACGGATCCGAACTGAACGGATCTTTCAGTTGAACGTATCCCAACTGAACGGGTTCCCAAAGAGTTGCCGTTCACCAGTTCATGAACTCCCTCTTGTGACGTCCTCACTCCTCGTACCTACCTTCCTCCGATCCCACTCCTTCTCCTTGTCACCACCCGTTCTCAACTCCTTTACCCTTCCCCTCGCCAATCCTCTCTTTCTGCCCTTCCCTTCAACCCTTACCGTTCTTTCACCCAGGGGCGAATATAAGGGGGGGCCCAGGGGGCCCGGCCCCCCCCCCCCCCCCGGAATGAGGAGAAAATTTAAGGCAAATTTAACTGTTGTGAGTTTATTCTTTAGATTTTGTTTTTTGTGTTATGATTTTGATTTTAGGACTACATTATAGTTCAAATTTTGTTCTAAATTTTTTTGAACAATCAGTTTTGTTTTTATTGTGAAGATGAGCATGCCATAAAAGCTAAAGAATAAGTGTTTACCATCTTCATGATTTAGGCAAATATTAATAGGAATCATAATGCATAATTTACCAGATCTAATAGAAGTTAGGGTCAACAGTGAGCGGTAAACAGTTTGGTTGGTAGAAGAATTCAACGTCGTCTGGGCCTCTGCCCGCGGCTGTTAATTTTCTAATTTTTATTATATACCATTTTTGAGCTGTCAATTGCTTTGTTATACCCTTTTAAAACCAATATTCATATAATCTAGTTGTAATTTACCCTCTGAAATCAGCCTTAAAACCCAGCGTAAAAGATAGAGTATAACTATACTTTATTACCCAAATTACTTAACACAAGATTGATCTAGCCCCCCCCCCCCCCCCCAAATATATTTTATATATACGCCACTGCTTTCACCCTTCCCTTATCCCTTGAGCTGAGAGTTGACTGACCAGTTCATCAACTCCACGGAATAACAGAATCAAGTTCAACTCCTTCCCTTCTTCACTCTTCACGTTCTCTTCACCCCTCCCTACACCCCTTACCAATCACATCACCCTCCCTTCACCGCTCACCGTTCATATCTCCCCTTCTTCTGAACGGGGATTCTACCTGAACAGGCTTTGGAGGGTCAAACTTGAGAGTGAAGAACTGAAGAACGGTGAACGGATCCCAAAGAACTGATCCCAGAAAAGAGTGAACTGGTGGGAGTTAACTCCCGGAATTGAACGGATCTTACACATCCCTAGCCCACATAGCGTAATGAGCATTATATTCTATTAAATTGCAACGAACTGGAAAAAAGGGTCGATCAAAACTAACCTAGTAGATCAAGTTGAGCGCAACTCTGATTTGCAACTTAGATCAAATGATTAGTGAGGTGGGAATGGAAAGCACCCACGCCCCAAAGTTCAAAATTCTGTATGATTACTGTTTACTTACATCGAGCTAAAACTCCCAAGAACTAATAAGCGAGCCTAAACTGGTAGGAGTTACATTAAATTTCCAGAAATAAATGATATCGTAATCTGTGAATGAGGAATTTCGCACCATCTGCAGTACCAGGAAAACTTACACAACCAATTCGGACTCAATGCTACCGATTTACTTTATAAATCAAATTTTTAGTGTTTCAACAACGTAAGTCGTAGATTCACAGATGAGTAAGTACATAAGGGCGCAGGGAACCCTTGAAGGGTATTTCGTATGGAAGCTTGATGTGTGCTCACTTTGATGGACTCTTAGGTATGCAGCAGCGAGGCGTAGGATACTGGTTTTGTCTAACTTCTTCGGCGAGGCGGAGACCATCGGGACCAGCATCGCCAGCTCGTTGATGAACTGATTCAGTGTGTCCCGCCTCTTCTTCTCTGCCTGGTTTCGCTGCTGCCGGCTGGAACTGCAAGATAAAAACAATAAATACGTCAGTGGAAATGTAAACATGAGCTGAACGCAGAGCAAATAAAATAGAATTGACATGGAGAATCACAAATGCATAATATCAACTAGTGAATCACTGTACAGGTACTAGTTCGGGATGTTGCCGCAAGAGGTAGGAAGCCGCTCCCATACCTGTTCACGTTCAAGCATAATGTTTTTGCATCCAATGTTTTGGATAAAAATATTGAAATCGACAACGAAATACAAAGATCATTCCTTAAAATTGTATTTTTTGATTATTTAATGACGCTGGCTGATGACCATGGCTGATTGTTTAATAACCCGAAATATTATGTTGAAAATGGATTGGGCAAAACCATTTTTAAAAAAATTTTAAAAAACGCTGCAAATCCCTGCACAACGGTTTATTATTTTGTATAGAATACCCTTCTGTTACAGATCACAGCTCTATGTATATATAGATAACCCGTCTATATAATATAATATGTACTATTCTACACATATTATGTAGATCGCAGACCCTCCGTAGGTTAGTACCTAACCCCGTACTCGTTACTAGGTACCTACCTAAATCACGAGTTAAATGTTGCTAAAATAATTCTGCCGATGACAAACAGTACCTAACAAAAAGAAACACACATAATGAAGTTCTGAAAAGAAATTGTTGATGAGGAGCGAAAAAAGTTGCAAAAGTACCTACCAACAAACTCCAGCCCCTTCTACGTAGATGGTATAATGAACCGTTGTGTAATAATTTACCGTTGAGTAATGATTTACCGTAGTAATAATTTACCCATCAATAATACTTCAACGTTTGTTCAAGTTTCACTACCTACCAACAAACTCCAATAGAGCCATCATTTTTCAAATTAAATAATATCACAGAACAACCAACTCGACTTCATACTCCGCCAATATAATCAGGTGATCCCTACCAATGATTGGCCGTATTCACAAATTCCTATTGTGGGCGCGTCTCTGGTTACGAGATTTGGTTTGGATTGTATACAATTTCATTCACACTGGAGTCGAAAATGCCTGTCGGTGCAAACTTCGGGGCCTTACTGTGAACGAACGGCTGGACGTACGATGCTCCGGATGGTCTTAAAAAACTCGCAAGTTCAAGAACTATTTAAAACCGTAAAAATATTTACGTAAAAAAATGGTATAGGCGTTTTGAAAATTTCAACCCCTATTTTGAACCCCTTAGAGATGACTCACAGTAACGTCGAGCTTCGAGGACCAACTAGACGCCGAACGGAACCTATAACCCGAATTTCATCAATTTTTTTTCATGGTAACTAAGAAAAGTGGCCCGTACGGCGTACGGCGTACGGCGGACAGACAGAAATATTTTTATTGCAGTTTTGGATTCTACATACCTTGAAACGTAAACCATCAAATTTTGAGGGGGGGTAAGAATTTTTTTTTTCATGCTCGATTCCAATGGTTCATTATTGAAAATAATAAACCAAAAACTCACTTTTTAGCGAATTTTCGGATTTGCGAATAAAATGAATCCTGGATTTATCCCTATATTTTAACAAGAAGTTATATATATTGTATATATATATTTACAAATATTTATTTATTTAATGTGTCATTCCAGACGATATCTGACCTTCGGTACATGATAAAAATTCCGAATTTCGTCAAAGTATTGTCAAACAACAGGATAAGTTCGAAGATGAGGAATTTTCAAACATTCTAAGGGGGTCAAATTGGAGTTTTTAGGGATCAAAAATCGGCAAAAACCGCAACCAATTGATTGATATAAACCCACTGTACGTGGTATGGAAGGGTGAGTAGACAGAAAAATACAACAGTTCAGTTATTTTTCAAACAGAACAGGGGTCAAATTTGGATATGGGGGTAAAAAAATTGGTATTAAGAGCTAACATCAATATTAATTCACCTGACGTTGTGTGGGATGGTGAATCACGACGGAGGGACTATTTCGATGATAAAATATTTTTCTCAAAGGGTGGGTCATATTTGACTTTATAAGGGTCAAAAATCGGTTAAAATGGCTAAAATCACGAAAAAATTATATAAATTTACGAAAAGTGTTACTGTTTCTTGCTGTATCATCTTTTAACATAGCAGCACGACCATTTATTTGAAAATTCGCTCTTATAGCCATGGTGAACGACTACCACTTTTTTGTTGTTGATCCAATGGTTTGATAAAACTACCTCGACAACAAAATACAGAGATGAATCTTATACATTACTATACATTGCCTGTACTTGGCAATGTATAGTATACTAAACATCTACTTCCAATCGATTTTCCCCAAGATTAACTACGACGTTTCCCGACTTAAGCGCTTTGACGGAATTCGTTGGAACCTCCATTACCACAATGAAGTGATTTCCTTGCGTTATCAGTGCTGTTATCAGTGTGTATTCGCGTTATAGTAACCTAGTGGCCACTTTTTGAAGAGTAGTCAGTGTTCTCGCTGGGTGGCGTTGGGATTTTCAACTACAATGCAATAATTTTCAATCCTAGACTCAATTATTGTTATTTATGTTGAAGTTCAATTACTACTAAAGTAAACAGGAACACATTAAGTAACTTAGTAGAGACATGAAGGGTCAGACCGTGAGTTTGAACTTCATGTATAGCATAGCATACACTGCCAGGTTCCTGATGTGCCTAAAGTAATGAGTTACCAAGACTTGTCATAGTAAATTATGAATAACCACTGTGGCTATGTTGTTTGATCAGTTGGATTAGAGAAAATATAATACTGTTTGAATTTTGCCACTATTGTCAGATGTAAGTCTGCTGATAGTTCAAAATGTTTAAAATTTTTTAAGAACTATTTTGATGTTTTGTCTTCGCGTTTGTTCTTTGTATTTGTCAAATAAAAAGACTGAACTTTTCCAGCGATTTTAGATTTAATAATCCACTTTTATGTAGTTACCAAGCCTCGGTACATCTTCAATTTTGTATAATTCTGGTGATCTTTTTCATCGTTTCTGAGTGGTTTTTTTGAGGGGGGAGATTTTGTATAATAAAATACGCTAGACTTCATAACAGAATATTTCATCCAATAAACATGTGATTGTTTCTGACGTCCTGTAGTATGTATGAGCCTTATTCATCTTTTATTGCATTAAGGTATTCATTTAGTTCAACTAATTCAACTAATAGGGGGGTATATTAATTTATTTTTATTTTTACGTGCCACAATATTCAATAAAATTGAGTTTTAATTTATTCACTCAAACCTCTGTTACTTGGCAATGTATGGTGTACTATACATGTTGAAAATTCACTGAATCGCCAGTTACTTGGCACTGTATACATGTTAAAAAATGTTCAAATTTGTACATTTTCCTAAACTTTTGTGTTTTACGATGTTTTTGAGGGCCCAAGGGTTACATTCAAGAAGAAAAAAATCGCATTGGCCAAAATACAAATTTGCCAAGTATAGGGTTATAAGGGTCAAAAATCGGTTAAAATGGCTAAAATAAATACGAAAAGTGTTACTGTTTCTTGCTGTATCATCTTTTAACATAGTAGCACGACCATTTATTTGAAAATTCGCTCTTATAGCCATGGTGAACGACTACCACTTTTTTGTTGTTGATCCAATGGTTTGATAAAACTACCTCGACAACAAAATACAGAGATGAATCTTACAATAATTGTATTTTTTGTTTGTTTAATAACCGTGGAATTAACCTTATCGGGTATATCCCGGGGAATGATCTTAACTGTATTATATTATAACGTATTGCTCGTAAGCACATGCAAGTTTTTCAAAGCTTTTATTGGTGCTCGCCCGAGACGAGAACCAGACACCGGGAACTTTTATTATTATCCCAAACGAGGATATAAAGATCGCAACAGTTGCATAACCAATTTGACAGTCTCGACAATTAAAAGAAGCTAAATTGAACGCGTCTGACTGAAACGGCGGTCGGAGGTACCTAATTTCCGTAGTTGGCAGGGTGAGGTGAAAAGTGAATCAGGTCAGGTGCTGGCATACCGTGAGCCGTCCAACAACTGTTTGAGATCGAAGCGTGTTCTATATTTATGTGATAACATTGTAACCTTTAGCTGATCTTACACTCTGCAATAGAAATCCCAATGACATGCTTTGAACGTACGTAACAGTTAGAAACGCAGTTGATACTTCTAGAACAAAGGATAATTTGTTTGGAACACCGATTTTATACAACTTAAATCACTCGCGGCGGAATAGTGGAAATCCATAGCAACAAACTACAGGATAAAAATAAAATAGTCTATTTCCACGTACACTAGCAAACTGTAGACCGGTTTCGGTTGTTACACCATCGTCAGTATTCTATAGTGTACTGACGATGGTGTAACAACCGAAACCGGTCTACAGTTTGCTAGTGTACGTGGAAATAGACTATTTTATTTTTATCCTGTAGTTTTTTTTTACCGATTTTATACTTTCGGGAAGAGCTAAACAGGTGGATCTCAAATGTTCTGTATATTAGTACGTATGGCAACTATCGAGGGAAAAAAACGGAGCTAATTTTCAGTTTTTGTGGGTCCAAAATCGCTAACATTTGGCAAAATTGACTAAAATCATCAAAATTACAATGCAAATGTTATAGAATGGTTATTCGAGACAGAAAAGTCCTTCATAAACCATTTAACCCCCCCCCCCCCCCCCCACCGCAACGATCCCTCAAAATTTGATGGTTTCCGTTTCAAGGGAGGTACGCACAAGCATCTATACAGATAAATAATAAACCGTTGTGTAATAATTTGCAGCGTTTTTCAATAGATAACCAAAAACATGTTTCGCAAACTGGGTTTCATTCTGCAGAAATGGCCGAGGGCCAAAAATGGATATGAATTTACCAAAATTGTGACTTGAAAACAAATTCCAATTCGGGTTTTTGTGGAATCAAAAAATCGTCAAAAATATCTTAAATTCACAAACTACAAAACTCACGTCCGTTGTCAGGCTGCGAGAATTTTTTTCTTTCTCCTTTCTCTCGCTCTCTCTCTCTCTCTCGAAGAAGAAGAAGATGAAGAAGAAGAAGTAATGAATAGAAGTGAGGAGGAACGGTCAGGATATTAGAAAACAGATGTTTCTATTTTTCGACGTTCAAATTTTTATTTGTGAACACTGAGGATGCCAAAGCGAAATTCTACAGAACTACACCACCATGGATATTTCACCCGTTCATTTCAAGAACGTCAGTCGTCAATATGGGGTGAATGTTGAATTTGAGATAATAAAATGAAAAATTCTACTACACAAGCATATCCTAAACTATGAGTGACACGGGTGACAGTGACTATGGGCCCTTACGACAGCCAATAGCCGATCTTTAACAATAAATTGACCGGCTAATCTTCGAATCGAAATTCTCTGAACGTAAAGTACACAATGGTAGGTGAAAAGTACTGAGAAGGGCGATGCCCCTTAGGGCTTTGTTAGTTCCATTGTGACCACGGATGACAATGTGCCTGAGGAGGCCTCTCCGCGTCCTGGCCCACCGAGCTGGGAACCCTCTTCCGAATTAAAGATGTACTTCGACGAAATGAGATTAGCCACAAATCTGTTGAGATAACCATTGTTAAATGGCTCTTAAAGAAGAATTTGTGACTCGGTAGAAAATAAAGCATCCCGATTGGGTGGGCAGTACAGCTTCCTCAAATCGTAGGTAACATTGAATCAACGCCAGAGGCTGGTGGCATTTGTCACACCGGTGTAAATAATATGTGAAATAAATAACTAAATAGTTACTTGTACAATTACAGTTCATGCAGTTGGTTGTAATATTAAAACGCTTAAAAAAAACCATGACGATTGATTCCCGTGTCTCCCGGTTGAGAATGAGAGGCGGCGAGGGAGACAAACTCCTAAAAACATCAGTAAACTGATGTTGAGTATCTACTCTACATGCAGATACATCGGTACATGGATACGTCTTATTTTTCCCCCATGTAAAAAATATCCAGTATTAAAAAAAACACGTTCAAAAATGAAATAGGTCACTTTATGTCCTCCAATTTTTGGTTTATTATTCTGTGAATAATACACCTATGGATTCGCTCAGCAAAAAATTTTTGTAACACCCCAACTTTTTCTTTTCCGTTTCAAGGTGCGTAGATTCCAAAAAATGCAATGTCCGTACGCCGTATCACGTGTACCGGCTTCATTTTCGGTCCAAAAAAATTCGTTCTTTCGCACACATGCTCCATTTGGGCCCTAGTTGTGTCCCGAAACTTTGCAGCCCGATCACAGAATATACCCAGGGATGTTATGAGTGAAAATGTGTGTAAAAATAGGTACTATTTGCGTTTTAGCAACATGTTAGTAACATGAGCCTTTGAGGTATCGTTTTCCATGTTTTTGGGACGAGAAGGCCGAATATGAAGTCGATTTTGACCAAAGAGTGAAAATTGAGGTTCTACCAAAGGTTCAGCTCCCAAAATTGATTTTTCGAGAGTCAAAAACTTGGGCAATCGTCTGATATTATCAGTTTGTATAATAACACTAGAAAAAGTTTTAACACGGGGATCAAGACGATTAAATGGCACTACCAGTGATCAAAGATAATTTGAAGAAAAAAAAGGAGCCTACCTAATTCGTGTTTTGGTGGCCAAAATTGGTAGAAACCATCAGAAATAGCCATTCGAATTATTTCACGTGAAAGAAACAATAAATGAACAGCCAAAATTTCTGTAGGTATGTCCAATAGAACAATTAACCCATGTGACAAGGACTTTGCAGCGTTTTTTTAGATTTTAGTGAACGCGAGCTTGTGGTGTATCGTTTTCCATGTTTTTTAGGGCGAGAGGACCGAATGTGAAGTTAATTTTGACCAAAGAGTGAAGAAGTGAGGTTGTAACAAAGGTTAAGCTCCTGAAATTCATTTTTTATGAGTAAAAAACTGAGAAATTTTCTGAAATCACCATAAATGTGTATAATAACACTAGAAGTAGTATCTGCAGCTGAATCAAGCCAGTTAAATGGCGCTATCAATGTTCAAAGATAGGTAACCCGTAAAATAATTTAAAAAAAATAATAAAAAAAAATTAAAAAAAAACGCAAAGTCGTGTTTTGGGGGGCCGAAATTTGTGGAAACATCAGAAATTGCTATTTCAATTACTGCGCATGAAAGAAACAATAAATGAACAGCCAACATTTCTGTAGGTATGTCCAATAGAATAATAAACCCATGTGACAAGGACTTTGCAGCGTTTTTCCAACAGAAATCCATGATCTACTGTTTATACCTATTTATATCTTGGCTTAAAACTCGATGAGTTTTAAATAAATTAATATATAACTACAAGACAAATACTAGATAAATCAAGAGCTTTCCAGCTAATGGAGAACGATTTTCGTGCGATGAAAACTAACGAAGTTATTAACTCACAGCAACTTGTAAGTGAAAACCCTAGTAAAATGTAAAACAGTGTTACGTTTTGGTTTATTATTCTCTGAATAATACACCTATGTAATCGCTCAGCAAAAAATTTTTATAATCCCCCTCAAACTTTTTTCTTTTCCGTTTCAAGGTGCGTAGATTCAAAAAATGCAATGTCCGTCCGCCGTCCGCCGTACGCCGTCCGCCGTATCACGTGTACAGGCTTCATTTTCGGTCTAAAAAAGTCGTTCTTTCGCACACATGCTCCATTTGGGCCCTAGTTGTGTCCCGAAACTTTTCAGCCCGATCGGAATATACCCAGGGGTTGTATGAGTCAAAAACCTGCGAAATCGTCTGAAATCACCATCAGTTTGTAGAATAACACTAGAAAAAGTGTCAACACGTGGATCAAGATGATTAAATGCCACTACCAATGATCAAAGTTAATTTGAAAAAAAAAAAAGATCGTACCTACCTAATTTGTGTTTTGGGGGCCAAAATTGGTGGAAACCATCAGAAATAGCTATTTCAATTATTTCACATGAAACAAACAATAAATGTACAGCCAACATTTCTGTAGAATAATAAACCCCATGTGACAAGGACTTTGCAGCGTTTTTTGCTCTTAAAAATGCGTCACGCAAAATTTGGCTGACCCCCAGCGGACCCCCATGTCAGAAAAAAAAGGAAAAAAAAAATCGTCCGTGTTTGTAATATCCGCAGAAAACAAATGCCTGTATTCAAATAATCTTCAGCTCGATTGATTTTCTATTGATATAAATATATTGGTTACAGTAGGAGTAGGTAACAGTCTCCGCTCTGAATAACAGGGAGTGATTTTCATTTCATGGTCAGTAACTGATATCGTTTCAGGGTAAGCGCGGAACATACGTCGAGTTGTCCCACGTGGAATCACTATCGGTCCCACGTGTGTCCCCGGATGTTCCCAGGGTCTTAGATCGATAAAGAGTGTGTACCTACGGTTTTCTTTTGGGTCACAGAGAAGAACAACGTCGACGCTTCCTCAGCCTGAAAATGTGCTCGATGTACTGGCTTGAAGAAAGCTACTGACATTCGCCTCTTCATCAAACCTTCTTAGTCACGTCGTTCCTACTTTTAAGCGAATTTTCGAGGAGCACACGCATTTTAGAAAACGTGACCGTCCATGGGAAAAGAGACCTCAACTTATAAAAAACCACAGTCATGCAGCATGGCTATAAGAGCGAATTTTCGAAGAAATAACTGATTTTAGCGAATTTTCAAAGAAAATGAAGCTATTGCAATGGCTTCGAAATTTAAATAATATAAATTTTTGGAAATTTTCTTCATAGAAATCCGTTTCAGACCATTCTAAAACGATTCCTGAAATTTAACACTTTTTTATATGTATATATATATATATGTGTCACTCCAGACGATAACTCTCGATAGAATTGAGATAAACAGCTCAAATTTGCACAAAAAATCTATCTTGGCAATCGAAAGGCTAAGTTCGAAGATGGGCGAAATTGGCCTACTCTAAGGAGGGTTTTGGCGCATTTAAAGTGCGCAAAAATTACCCAAAAATCCCCAAAATGTTATTTTCCAACAAGTGACCCCTCATTTTAAAGGTTTTTGCACGCTGAACACGATGGTGGAATCGGATTTTAGATATCTTGATCCGTTCTCAAATTAGAGCATTTAAAGTGCGCAAAAATTACCCAAAAATCCCCAAAATGTTATTTTCTAACAAGTGACCCCTCATTTTAAAGGTTTTTGCACGCTGAACACGATGGTGAAATCGGATTTTAGATATCTAAATCCGTTCTTAAATTAGAGCATTTAAAGTGCGCAAAACCTACCCAAAACCCAAAACGGTAGAATCAGGATGGACAAAACGTACAAATTAAAATAAATACGAAGAGAATATACATAGAAAACCAAATTTTAGACCGAAGTTTTCCTTTATTCAAAACCATAGCCATTAATTCGAATATTTCTTTGAAAATTCGCTCATTAAGTCATGCTGCATGACTGGTTTTTTATGTAAAACTGTTTTATCTCAAGAAATAACCACGTTCCTTCATCTTCAAAGTGCTCCAGTTTGAGAACGGAATGAGATATCGCAATTCTGATTTCACCATCGTGTTCAGCGTACAAAAACCTTTAAAATGAGGTGTCACTTGTCAGACTGTTTCATTTTGGGAATTTATGGGTAATTTTTCCCCCCTAAAACTCCCCAAAACTCCCCCTTAGAGTGACCCGATTCTGCCCATCTACGAACTTAGCCTGTCGATTGTCAAGACAGATTTTTCGTGCAAATTTGAACTTTTTATCTCAATTCTGTCGAGAGTTATCGTCTGGAATGACACATACATACATATAATTTTTGGTGTCTTTTGGCAGTGAATTCAGGATGGTCTGAAACGGATTTTGGTATAAAAATCTTTCGGAAATTCGAGTTTTAAAAATTTTGGACCGAGAACAATAGCTTCCTTTTCTTCGAAAATTCGCTAAAAGTAAATTTTTCAGGAGAGCAGCTTTTTGAAAGATTCTAAAAAAAAGGATTTTCATGTTTTTATCGATTCTGCTGCAGCAGCTATCCTTCTACATGCTACTAGAGTCCGCTTACGTTGTTTAAACTATTAAAACATCGACAAAAGCGAAAAATCGATTCTAGGTGTGAACCTAGAAAAGGGGCCTTAACTTTTCCACACCCCTCCTCACTATATCTCACACCGAGCGACGGAGGGGGGACGGGAGGTGGATAAGTTAACGTCCCCTTATCTGAGTTGTTAAAACCTTCCTTTTAACAGTTTTTCATCAACAAAGCCAGCTTTTTCCTATTTTTCCAGTAGGTAATATCACCCCAAACTATGAGGAAAAATGGTCAGATAATAATTCTAGGTAGTTACTGGAACAGTATGAAAGAAAAACTAGCTCGACATTTTTAGCAGACATGGTAGAATTCACTTTTGAACATTTGAGAACTTTGAGCGCTGTTTTCTCAAAAATGGCTTTTCCGGAACTCAATCTTTGCAATGGAAAATGAGTGAAAAATTCTGAAAAAACCAGCGTGTTCACTGTCAGAAAACATCAAAAATCTTGATTTTCATACAATATAAGTTGACGGTCACAAATGTTAGGATTTTTACATCTCAGACCGTCTGAATCCATCGCAGGGGTTTTAAAATTTTCATATGAAAATGTATCCGAAGAAATTTTCCCCAAACTTGCAAAAACTGTTCTAATAAATCACGTCATCGTGCACTGTAAACAACGAAAAATATGAGAAAGATATTGGTAATGTACTAAGAAGTGAGTAAGATTTTATTAACAAAATTTCAAATGGGTAGACAAATTCCCGACAACCATGAAATTATAAGTTTCGACGCTCCTTCTTGGTTCACCAATCTCCCACTTCCTCTAATGAACATAATTATTATTTAACGAGAATTGGGACAAAATTGACACCGAACCAAAATCCCCTAAGTACCAACATTTCATGAAACTGCTAAATTTGTGCACTAAAAAAGAGGGGTCCAATTCAACCATGTAAACACATAATCGCATTTAATGATGGTGTGGGTGTTGCATCCAATTTGTCTTTAAATTTGTCGATGACTTAACTCCTAGCCATACCCCCCCAAAAAAAAATACATAGGTATTTTCAAAATTTAAAAAATTCCACCATAGACTGCAACTTACGAGCGAGAAAACAACGAAAATAACAGGTGCCATTCCTACATGTATACAAGTAACTCGAGGGAATGGAAAAAGGAACTTTGACTTGGAATTTTGTCATAGCATAACTTGAGATTCCGTCATATGGTTACTGGAAATCGCCACGACGACGAAAGGAAGCGGGACAGAAACAGCTAATTTTGTCTACCACCATATCAGGATTTCAAAATTCCCTTATTTTTCCAGATTTCCCTGGCTGGCTCAAAAACACACCTGGCATTATTTGGCGCCACTGGTGCCACAGAAACGGCGCCAGTAGGAAGAATACGAGTCCGGTATTGGTTTGTATGCATTAACAAAATTGTTCAGTTGGTTGTTATTTACTATCGATGTGAGGCTCGTGGGCAGAGGACACACTAGGTATTACTGACAGAACTAGGAAGTAGGAAGGTGCATTCCGAATGGAATAAAGAAACGGATTTCATATCCTGTTTACAAAGGAGATCAGTGTTTGGACCACCGGATGAGTTATAGAGGACGAAGAGAGAAAAAAAATACATGAATGATTCAAGCGGTCCTCGTTAAGAACCATCTATGATAATTGTATTACTGAGATCCTTTCTGGGAAAAAAGATACTTACGAGGATGCGACAATGAAACTAGAGACGAGGTGCTTGGAGGGACCAGGCATTCGTATGTCCCACTTCAGGGAATGGGACTCTGGAGTGGGAAAATTACAACGGACACTCGAAGACACTTCTCCCAACGCGATTGGATTCGTTTCACTGACATTTTTTTCATATCAGATAATAATTATAGGGTTTTGGATTCAAGAACAACATGTTTACAATGAGGAACTTGCACAATTTTTTTTTTAAATTGCGGAAATCAAAAGTGGATCGAATTTGAAGACGAATGTTGAAGTAAGATGTTATAAAAATTAATTAAATATCTGGATTTCTGGGAGCCCGCCAAAACGCACGCTTCAGCTGACTCCGCCCACTCTCCCAGCGTGACGTCACATCCCGCGTGTCTTTATGTTTGGATCCACCATCCACTTCCCCTGTGCACTTCACGTTACTGAATCTTTGGTTTTAGTCCAGGCAATGAAGGAAAAATAGGAAACAAAAAATCTAATAGAAGCCAATTTTGGCACAGACGCAGGGGAAGGTGTTCTGACCCACACACTAAAAGTACTGATGGGTGGGGGACGAGCTAAGGTAGGGGTCTTAAAGGTCAATTTTTAAGTTTTTCGCAAATAACTCGAAAACTACGGCCTCCACCTATAACGTGTCCATATACTAAATTAATCTATATGGAATTCCCTACAGAAAAGACCCCATACATTTTTTCACTAGGATCAACATGTGAGGGGATATGGACCTCCACAATTTCAGCGAGTGCGTCCACGACATTTACCACTCCCTCGTCATCACCAAGGGATGCTGAACAGGGTGCCGAGAAACTGTTTCTAGATATTTTTCATGCGCCAGCAGAACAAAACCTCTATAGGCATTGCTACACAGCGTTTATAAAAGCATCTACGAAGGCCAAGGCTGCTCTTCCTCCTGCACGAGGAGCTGCGAAACAGCACTCGCTCAGGGCGTATCTACAGGTAAATCATATCTATACATATAGTTGTTACACAGTGGTTCAAATAAATCAAAAATATCGATTTGTCTGAATAGCCTGACTGCTTTCGTACAGATACAACAGTGGCACAGCAACCCCATACCCCCACCCAATGGGGTTGGACTCAGGGGAGATGCCCCGGAGCTAATCCCAGTAACCACAAAAGACCCTGCGGCACCTGAAGCGATACTCAACACTATACTTTGCGGTTGTATTATTGGATGTGGTTGGCGGTGCGGTTGCCGCAAAGCAGGCATTTCTTGCTCTGGTGCCTGCGGCGCGTGCCTGGGCATGTGCACAAATGGAGTACCTACTGACGACGGCGACGACAATGATGACAATGTATGTTTTTAGCGAATTTTCGAAGAAAAGGAAGCTATTGTTCTCGGTCCAAAATTTTTAAAACTCGAATTTCCGAAAGATTTTTATACCAAAATCCGTTTCAGACCATCCTGAATTCACTGCCGAAAGACACCAAAAATTATATATATATATATATATATATATATATATATATATATATATATATATGTCATTCCAGACGATAACTCTCGAAAGAATTGAGATAAAAAGTTCAAATTCGCACGAAAAATCTGTCTTGGCAATCGACAGGCTAAGTTCGAAGATGGGCAGAATCGGGTCACTCTAAGGGGGAGTTTTGGGGAGTTTTAGGGGGGGGGGGGGGGGGAATTACCCATAAATTCCCAAAATGAAAAAGTCTGACAAGTGACAACTCATTTTAAAGGTTTTTGTACGCTGAACACGATGGTGAAATCAGAATTGCGATATCTCATTCCATTCTCAAACTGGAGCACTTTGAAGATGAAGGAACGTGGTTATTTCTTGAGATGTTCTTCCTGGTTCGTCTGCTCTAATCTGATAACGGAATGGGATATCGCAATTCTGACTTCGTGTTCCATCGTGTTCAGCGTTGGAAAATCTACAAACCGAGGTGTTACTCGGCAAAAAATGGAACAAAAAATTTGTTACGTATCCAATACCTAGGTACTCTTCTGGTATTCAAAACATTTTTGATTTCCCCCTCCTCCCCCTTCCACCCCAAATTTTACTTTGCGTAAAACTACTCCTGTTTTAATTTTGTATGGTATCAAGTTGGGAAAACATTGGCCGAAAATTAATTTTCAGAAAATTTTAGGTGGAGGAGGAAGATGCCGAAAACTTCGAAAATTCGCTCTTATAGCCATGCTGCATGACTGTGTTTTTTAAATTTTTATTACTTGTTTTACTATATATTTAGAACAAACACTTGATTTATAACAATAAAACTCAATTTTTTCAAATTTTCTATTTCCTCCCCTCCATATCTCCTCACAAGTTGATCCTAGTTAAACAATGTATGATACCTTTTTTGTAGGGAATTTTACATAGATTACTTTAGTATATGGACATATTTTCGATGGAGGCCGTAGTTCTCGAGTTATTTACGAAAAACTTAAAAATTGACCTTTAACACCCCCCTCCCCACCTTAGCTCGTCCCCCACCCGTCAGTACTTTTAGTATGTGGTTCAGAACACCTTCCCCTGCATCTGAGCCAAAATTGGCTTCTATATGATTTATCTCCTCTATTCAGCCATTTATGATCTTCCTTGCCTGAACTATTGCGTTTTCACGGCTTTTTGGTACTGTTCATTAGACTTTTCATGCTGTGCTCAATATTGATGCAACAGTAATGCAATAATGGACAAAATACTTAAAAGTGAAGGATATGTATGAGGCATCGTCTTTCAGCTAACCGCCTCTCAGTTCATTTGGCCTGTGCGAGTTCTTGTCAGAAATAAAACTTGGAAATTTCGAAATGAAAGGAATGAAGACGACGAGGTAAGCTGTTATTGTGTGAATCAACTAGTACAAGTAGCTAATGTAGTTGTTGTCTATAAAATTATGTGGGGGTATGACCACTCGCACAAAAAACTCTCTTGTAAACTCCAACCCCACTTTGACGACGCGTTGGACGACAACGTTTGAGATACTACAACATAGTCATACTACTTAAATTCAGGACGATTGACGACGTTTAAGGGTTTTTTTTACCACGAAACCCTACTTCCTTAGCGCCTTGCGCCGTCAAATTTCGTTAAGTCTTGGAATATCTGAGGTAGAAGTTCTTAGGAGAACGGAGAACTTCTTCTTAGACATTTCAAAATTGAACGAAAATTTGATGGCATACGGCGCTTTGGAAACGTGGCTTCCTGGCCAACAGCCCTTAACCAAAATTTTTGGTGGTGGTGTCTTCGTGGTGTCCTCTGGGTAACGCCAATAGCTCAAAAATAGCGGGTGCGAGTGGGCGGACCCCCAATTATGTACCTAACTAACTTGCCAGCAAGAGGAATTGATCCGCATTTGATGTGTACTACACCTCTCAATGACCATTCTGCACCGTTTGGGCATAGATTCGATGAGTGGCTGGCAGCATTTCTTGACATTTTCATCACAAAACCACAGACGGATCATCGAAGAAACCACAGCATTTTTGGTGATGCAGTCCTCCTTCCTCAGCTTCAGCCTGGCCCACAGATTTTCGATGAGGTTCAAATCAGGTGAACTACCTGATTTGAACCCATCACCCTCAGGAAACTTCACGTGGATCACATTAGGGAGTCTCCCTCTGGAATGAAGCAAGTCAACATACCGGTCCGAACTCATCATTCCTTCGATGGGCACCAAACGACCCTCGTACGTCACGGATCCCCAAAACTTTTTTTGGGGGTATGTTCAAGCGACATTTCAATATGTGCCGCTGTCAGTTTTTCTCCAGGGCTTCTGCGAAGAGGACTGACACGGTGGCCATGGACTTCAAAGTGGCATTCATCTGAAGAAAAAAAATAACCTTCTTCCAATCGTCCAAAGTCAGGTTCTTGTGCGGTTTGGCCCATTCTAATCGTTGCTTGCACATTCTTGGGGTCAACAGTTTTTTAATCGGTTTTTGAGCCCGCCTTCCGACTTCAGCGAGTCTTCGCTTGGTGGTACTCACGTGAATGTTCGCGTTATGTTTCGCCAATTCGCGCCTGACTTCCTCAGCAGTCATTCTGGGGTTAATCTTGCTCATTCTGATTAACGTGCGATCATCATGGGTCACAGCCTTCCGTTTTAGACCAACTTGCCCCAGCTTCTTCGTACTTCTTGAGAACGCGGTTTACAGTCGCTACACCCACATTAAACTCGAGTGCTATCTGTCTCTGTACATATTTCTATGCTATTCTACATATGATTTAAAATTTTTATTTATTTTTATTTTTTGTGTAACTTTTAAGTGTGTGAATCCTGACTGATGATTAATGCTGTCTTATGCTTTTTGTATGTATTGGAAGAGAGGACCCCATGGTCCTAAATATGTACAGAATATTCAATAAACTAAGTCAATCAATCAATCAATCTGTGTCATATATTACAGGGCTCAGAAAGTGCGACTATCAGAGATCGCTTTCACAAACGTCTACTCCCAGAGTCAAATCCCAGCCGCTAGTGGTTTGTGGCGCTGCATTCGTCCTCAGCTGCATACTATAATATAGGAATAGAAAGTTGATAGCAGAAACGACATAGGTACCTGTCGTGAGTCCCTCCCGGGAACACTCCTATCATATTAAGTTCTCACCAATATTCAAACGCCAAACTAAAAGCTCCGTAAATAAAGACATGAGTGGGGACAGGCGACAGAACCCAGGGTTACTCAACCTGGGGCCCCACTACCAGCTCCCAGCAAGGAGCTGGAGGGAGAGGCCCCCAAGTACTATATAACCCCGGATCCTGGCGCTCAAGCTTCATTCGACACTTCCTCTAACCAGCTCTCTCTTCTCTCTCTTACCTTACCTCCCAGATGATCGGTTGAATACAGCCGCCTGGGAATTTCACCTCCTCTCTCCTCTCTCCTCCTCCTCCTTGTCTAGATGATCGGTTGAATACAGCCGCCTAGACAAGGGACCTCTCCTTTCCTCTCCTTCACCTAGATGAACGGTTGACTACAGCCGCCTAGGTGAAATTCCCTCATCCACCTCTCTCTCCTCCAAAGTCGTAGATGTTCGGTTGATTACAGCCGCCTGCGACTTTTCCTCACCTTCCTTCCACACCACCTCTCTCTCCTCCAAAAGTCGTAGATGTTCGGTTGACTACAGCCGCCTGCGACTTTTCCTCCCTTTCTCTCCTTACCTAAATTCACTCACTCACCTTCCTTCCACGCCACCGTGATGAGAATTTTAAATTCATCACAGTGGTGAACCCGACGTTCACTCAACCTTCTTCCTTCCCACCTTCCCACCTCATGTGTCGCCCCAGTCAAGTAGTTCGGTGTCCCCAATTTTAAATTCAAAATTTTAACCAGTCAGTTTAAATTCGCAATTCTTGGCCCAACCCTCAACACTCACCTCTCAACTCAACGCACCACCGCTCCCGCCGATTGCGAATTTCGAAATTCAAAACCACGTCAAATTTTTGAATTTTAGTTACAGAAATGGACCCGAACTCACCGACGCCGCCGCTCCTGCGACCAGCCACACTGCAGCCGCCCGCCGCTGCGACATCCGACGCATTGGCCGACAACCCTTTCTCCACGCTCTCCCCGCCGACCTCTGCGACGTCGGACACCGCCGCCGCCGCCGCCGCTACGGCCGCAGCCGCCGCCAACGTCATGACGGCGTCCGCTGCGTTCCCTCTGTCGCTGCCCCCCCTTCTACACGCACGACCCGGCGCTGTGGTTTTTCCAAGTAGACGCAGCATTTTCGGCCGCCAACATCCGCAGCCAGAAAACCCGGTACTCCCGGATCATTTCGCTTCTGCCCTACGAGATCCTGCTGCAGACCTCGGATATCTCCCCCGACGCCGCCGCTGCGTACGACGACCTCCGCAGCCGCCTCATCAACACCTACCAGCCGTCGAAGATCGCCCGAGTAGCCGCCCTCTCCCAACCTCAACACCTCGGCGACCAGAAGCCCTCCCACCTCTACCGACGGCTGCGACACCAGCTGCAAGGAATTATGACCGCCGACATCGCACGCACGTTCTGGTTACGTGCCCTTCCCCACCCCATCCAGATGGCCCTTGCCAGCCATCTCGACGGTCCCGACGAGCCCCTCCTACGGCTCGCGGACACCGTGCACGATTTGGCCGCTGCGGCCGCCGTCGGTGAGGTGCGTACTCCGCGCCACCCCCCGCCGTTCCGGGACCGCACAAAATCCCGGGACCGCGGCCGGGCACCCTCCCTCGACGGACGTCGACCCCTTTCGGCGGACCGCCGGCGCGACTCGTCCGCCGACCGCCGCCGCCAGCGCTCACCCGAGCGCCGCAACGCATCCCCTCCCCACCAGCGCAGAGGACGCTCCCCGGCAGCTGCGCGCGCACCCACCTCAGCCCGCCCCACTACAACCGACTACCTCCCTGCGGACCCCCCCCACCGTTGTTTCTATCACGTAAACTTCGGTGGGGAGGCCCGCAAGTGCCAACCCCCCTGCTCCTTCGCCCCTAAGCAGGGAAACGCAGCCGCCCGCCGGTAAATCCGGCGGGCCCCCCTCCTCGCCAACACGGGGGGGACCATGCACCTACCCCCCCCGCCCGCATTCACACAGCCACCACCGCCGGACCGCGCTACCCCTCCTACGCCGCCGCCACGGCGGCCAACCTCCCGGCCGCGCCTGCAGCGCCGCCGAAACCCTCACCCCACCACCACCGCAACGGAACCTCCCCGCCCGCCACCAGGGTTACCAACCTCCCGGCCGCCACTCACGCCGCCGCTGCCGTTCCCCCACCACGGAACGGAACCTCCCCGCCCGCCACAAGGGCAACCAACCTTCCGGCCGCCACTCACGCCGCCGCTGCCGTTCCCCCACCTCGGAACGGACCCGCCCCGCCCGCCACAAGGGCTACCAACCCTCCGGCCGCCACTCACGCCGCCGCTTCCATTCCCCCACCTCGGAATGGACCCGCCAAGCCCGCCTCCAGGGCACAACCCCCTCCGGCCACCACTCCACCGGCCGCTACAAATCCCACCCTCCGGACCAGCAACAGACCGCCCCGCGTCTCCTTCGCGGAGGACCTGCCACCTCCACCACACGTCCCCGCCTCCGCCATCAAACACAACGCCCTTCCGACCCACCAGCGACTTTTCCTGCGCTGCAGGAAAACAAATGTTCCTTTCCTGGTGGACACGGGGGCGGCGCTGTCGATATTCCCCAACAACATCCTCCGTCGTCAGGCGCGCTGCTACCGGCAGCTTCTCTACGCCGCCAACGGTACCACCATCCCCTCGTACGGGACGTACCGCTCCTCTGTTCATATGAGCGGGCTCGCGTACGAGTGGGAGTTTACCGTGGCGGACGTGGAGAAGGCGATCCTGGGGGCCGATTTTCTTGCCTATTTCGGTCTCCAGGTCGACGTCCGGAACGCGCGCCTGATCGACCCCGCCACCAAAACACCCATACCCGGATTCATTCACGCTATCAACCACCCCCCAACACAGTTCGAACGCCTCCTCCTCAACTACCGTCCCCAGCGCCGCCCCTCTGCACACATCTCCACTGTCCAGCACCATATTGAGACCACAGGACCACCCATCACCGCCAAAGCCCGCCGCCTACATCCCCTTCAGTTGTCAAAGACCCGCCAACATTTCGACAAACTCATCGCCGACGGTATCATACGCCCCTCAAAATCCCCTTGGGCTTCTCCACTCCACATCGTCCAGAAGCCCAACGGGGATATCCGCCCCTGCGGGGACTACCGGCGGCTCAACGCAAAAACCACGCCGGACCTCTATAATGTCCCCCACCTGCGTGACTTTTCGTCACATCTCCATGGCGCCACGATCTTTTCCACCCTTGATATTTCGCGAGCGTTCCATCACATCAATATCCACCCCCCCGACGTCCCGAAAACCGCTATAATTACCCCGTTCGGGTTATTTGAGTATGTGAAGATGGGCTTCGGATTAAGGAACGCGGCGCAAACTTGGCAGCGGTATATGGACAGTATCTTGCGAGGCCTGCCTTTCGTATTTTGTTTTCTCGACGATATACTGATCGCCTCCAAGACCCAGGAAGAACACCTCGCCCACCTACAGCAAGTCCTCAACATCTTTTCCTCCGAAGGCCTCCTAGTCAACACCGACAAATGTGTCCTCGGCCAACCCTCCGTCCGCTGCCTCGGCCACCAAGTATCCTCGGACGGCATCACACCCCTCCCGGACAAGGTCCACGCGATTATTGACTTCCCGCAACCCCGCACGGTCACCGAGCTCCGCCGCTTCCTGGGTATGCTCAATTTTTACCGTAGACACATAAAACACGCCGCTCAACATCAACAACCACTCATACACGCCATTCCCCAACCCTCCAAAAAAAATGATAACCGCCCCATCACCTGGACCCCCCAACTCTCCTCCGCTTTCAAAATTTGCAAACAGGACCTAGTAGACGCCGCTCTATTAGCCCACCCCGACCCTCACGCTCCCCTTTCCATCACTACCGATGCGTCCGATTGGGCCATCGGGGCAGTGCTCCAACAGCACACCGGCGCCACCCCCCAACCCATTGGCTTCTTTTCTAAAACCTTATCCCCCACCCAGAAAAACTACTCTACCTTCGACAGGGAACTCCTCGCCATCCACGAAGCCATAAAACACTTTCGTGACTTCGTGGAGGGCAGGCAGTTCTCTGTCATTACAGACCATAAGCCCCTGACCCACGCCCTCCTTCAAAATCGCAAGTCCGCCTCCCCGCGTCGCCTCCGGCAGCTCGAGTTTATCGGACAGTTTACGTCCGATATTCGATATCTGCCGGGGGCCGACAACTGCGTGGCGGACGCACTCTCCAGACCCACCCCTGTCCCGGCGCCGGTGGCGGAGTTGCTGCCATTCCCTTCCCCTCAATCCATCAAATCACACCAAGATCCCACCTCTGACCCCGCCCTCTCCAACCTCATTTCCGCATCCAAGTTGGAACAGCTGCCCCCCCTCGACCTCTGGTGCGACGTAACGGCCGATTCACCGCGCCCTTACGTCCCACCGGGGTTGAGGAGGCAGTTGTTCCTCCACTACCATTCCCTTCACCATCCTGGCATTCGGGCGAGCCGGGACCTCATCAAGACGCGGTACTTCTGGCCCCATATGAATACAGATATTCGTAACTGGGTTCTGGGGTGCCAGAAGTGCCAGCGTTTCAAAGTCTCGGCCCACCCGCATGTCCCTCCTCAACCCATTCCCGACTCCCTGCCGTGGGAACACGTTCATCTGGATTTAGTGGGCCCCCTTCCCCCGTCCGAGGGGAAAAAATACTGCCTCACGATGATCGACCGTGCCACCAACTGGGTGGAATGCATTCCACTCTCAAACATCACCGCGGACACCGTCGCAACGGCTTTCCTTTCTCAATGGGTAAGCCGTTACGGTTGTCCGCGGACAGTCACGGTCGATCAAGGGAGGCAGTTCGAGTCCGCCCACTTTTCCGATTTACTGCGTTCCCTCGGCATACACAAAATTCACACTACCCCATACCATCCCCAATCCAACGGGAAAATAGAGCGGTGGCACTCGGTCCTGAAACAAGCCATTTCTACATCGACAAATTCCCCTTCCTGGACAAAATCCCTCCCCTACATTTTGCTCAGCCTTCGAACATCCGCCCGTCCTTCAGACCAAACTAGCCCCGCACAAAACGCCTTTAAAGACCCGCTACGTTTACCGGCCGATATTTTCACTCCACACCACACACCGTCAATTAACAGGGAACCACTACACTCAGCAACACCGACAAACGACACCACTTATCCCAAACGATTTTTCACCACAACACACATGTACCTGAAAGAGCCCGGCATCCATAAAACTTTCCAACCACTTTACGCCGGGCCCTTTCAAGTCATTCGCACAACACATACAACCGCAACCCTGTTAATTGACGGCAAACCACATACAGTCCCGTTAGCCAGGTGTAAACCCGCACCTGTGCTAACCCCAACACCTAACACTATCAGTCTCCCGCCGTCCGTTCACGATGCACCATCAGCTCTTCCCGCAACACCCGTCACCTCCGTCGTTTCCGGACTTCGACTCGGATCCGGAAATGGCGGCGATTCTCCGGGACGTTTTTGTCCCGGACCCGCTTTCCCCCCTACCCCCCTCGCCCGGGCCTGCCACACCGCTTTATTTTGTTCCGCCACGGATCTCCGGGTTACCTCCCCGGCCCCGACGATGGAAGTACCCCCAGTGGCGAATTCTACGCGAATTTCGCGTAGCACAAGCCACGGGGGTACACCCCCCCTACACCCCAACCGACCCCCTGATGGATTCCATCCGTCACGAGTTCCGCCTTGCGGAACTCATGCCTCCCCCGCCTCCCGTTCAAATTTCAGCCCCCCCTGTCCAAATTTCAGCCCCCCCTGTTCAAATTTCAACCATTCAGCTTCACAACCCCCCCATACCATCCAAAAACCCAACACCCCCCGCCCAACCGCCAATTTCGGAGCCCCCCGTTTTAATTCCCCCCCAATTTTCCATCTTCGATCCCCCTCCCTCCCCTCCATCGTCGGGGATATCCCCAATAGTTCCCGCCGGGACGAAACGGCCCGGGCGACGGAACGGACGGAGGGAGCGTCCCCACGCCCCCCTCGTCCCGGCGGCCAAGTCCCCCGCCCCGCTATGAGAAATCACGGCGGGGCCTTGAGATTCCGGGACAGCGCAGGTGTCTTATCAACCCACTCGCACTGTACCGGAACTCGAGGCCCCTCCGTGGCCACCTCAACGCGTCGGCCGCCGGCGACTGCCCCCAACACACTATACTCACACACACACACACACAACCACTCGCCACACCACACCCAGGAACCGGCGGACCCTCGCAACCGCCTCCCGCAAAGTGACCAAATGTGTGTACATACCTCTGTACTATCTGTAAATACTGTAAATACTCACCCGTCATCTGTAACTACTCATTCATCCTCTGTACATACTCCATCTCATTGTAAATATTGTCCATCTCATTGTAAATATTGTTCATCTCCCTCATCTCGCCCTTGCCGATCACTTCCCTAAACGCCAATGTTTAGGGATCATGACCACTGCACTGTACATACTCTCGCCTTCTCATCCTACTTATTCTACCTTATGTTACTACTTATCATCATCTACTTACTTATCGTCTACTACCATGTTACCTGCCTTATGTTCTACCTACTCACTTATCATCTAACATGTTACTACTTATCTACTATGTTACTTACCATCTACCATGTTACTACTAGTTTTTAAGCACCGCCTTCAGCTCAACCTCTGTTTGCATCGGCCCTCAGCCCCTGTCTCTTTGCGCCTTCCGCGCCTCCTCTTGTTTGCCGTAGCCCTCAGCTCCTGTCATTTTGCGCCTTCAGCGACCACCTCTTGTTTGCCGTAGCCCTCAGCTCCTGTCATCTTGCGCCTTCAGCACCAATATTGGTTCAAACTGGGGGGACCTCTGTCGTGAGTCCCTCCCGGGAACACTCCTATCATATTAAGTTCTCACCAATATTCAAACGCCAAACTAAAAGCTCCGTAAATAAAGACATGAGTGGGGACAGGCGACAGAACCCAGGGTTACTCAACCTGGGGCCCCACTACCAGCTCCCAGCAAGGAGCTGGAGGGAGAGGCCCCCAAGTACTATATAACCCCGGATCCTGGCGCTCAAGCTTCATTCGACACTTCCTCTAACCAGCTCTCTCTTCTCTCTCTTACCTTACCTCCCAGATGATCGGTTGAATACAGCCGCCTGGGAATTTCACCTCCTCTCTCCTCTCTCCTCCTCCTCCTTGTCTAGATGATCGGTTGAATACAGCCGCCTAGACAAGGGACCTCTCCTTTCCTCTCCTTCACCTAGATGAACGGTTGACTACAGCCGCCTAGGTGAAATTCCCTCATCCACCTCTCTCTCCTCCAAAGTCGTAGATGTTCGGTTGATTACAGCCGCCTGCGACTTTTCCTCACCTTCCTTCCACACCACCTCTCTCTCCTCCAAAAGTCGTAGATGTTCGGTTGACTACAGCCGCCTGCGACTTTTCCTCCCTTTCTCTCCTTACCTAAATTCACTCACTCACCTTCCTTCCACGCCACCGTGATGAGAATTTTAAATTCATCACAGTACCAATAAACATTCAAAAATTACCAGAACAGTAGTTGTCTATGAAATTATGTACCTAACTAAACTGCCAGCAAGAGAAATTGATCCGTAAGTGGGCGCAAAACGCACTGAGTTCTTGTTAACCTTTTTTCGAGTGATTAACATAATTCGTAGGTACCGTTCACCTGTATTATTCTACCAGAAGCGAATTCTCTTAGCCTACCAGTTCACCACAATACCTAGGCTGGCCTAATTTTACTAGTTACCTATTATCGAACTATTACTGATCTAAGATAGTGGAGTAAGGAAAGGGACTTCCCAACACTGCTGTTAAAAATCCGCAAAAGAGACTAACCTTGACAGATTCTTTCTATCTCCGAACAGTATGTATTTTCTATCAAATTCATTATATTTTTCGGATCCCACCGTTCATTCTATCACTTGCGGCTCGGAGTAGTTGGGGGGTGGACGGTTTGACAAAAATTTGATGACAATCAAATTTATGGTACCTTATGCTCATTCACAAACGTCAAGCCCTGCGAAATGCTGTGTGCTTATAGGTGGGGAAAGCTTTGATTATAAAATCAAATACCTACAATAAACCTAAAGAGTGTTTAGTTTGTGATTTTTGAGGATACACTTGTTTATTGACTTTTTGCATACACACCTTTTCTACCTTCGGTAGGTATGTGTGGTAATGAAACAAAACATACGATTAATTTTATCCTAACCAAAATATATCCACAGATGAAAAGAAAAGGCATGACAGAGATTTGATCACCGTCTGGTACCTACATTAGTAAATATTCATACATGCCACATTACATTAAGATGATCTCCGCAAGTGAGTGATCAAGTGAGTGCCTTTTAGCGAATTTTCAAAGAAAATGAAGCTATTGCAATGGCTTCGAAATTTAAATAATATAAATTTTTGGAAATTTTCTTCATAGAAATCCGTTTCAGACCATTCTAAAACGATTCCTGAAATTTAACACTTTTTTATATGTATATATATATATATATATATTTATATATATATTTATTTATATATGTGTCACTCCAGACGATAACTCTCGATAGAATTGAGATAAACAGCTCAAATTTGCACAAAAAATCTATCTTGGCAATCGAAAGGCTAAGTTCGAAGATGGGCGAAATTGGCCTACTCTAAGGAGGGTTTTGGCGCATTTAAAGTGCGCAAAAATTACCCAAAAATCCCCAAAATGTTATTTTCCAACAAGTGACCCCTCATTTTAAAGGTTTTTGCACGCTGAACACGATGGTGGAATCGGATTTTAGATATCTTGATCCGTTCTCAAATTAGAGCATTTAAAGTGCGCAAAAATTACCTAAAAATCCCCAAAATGTTATTTTCTAACAAGTGACCCCTCATTTTAAAGGTTTTTGCACGCTGAACACGATGGTGGAATCGGATTTTAGATATCTTGATCCGTTCTCAAATTAGAGCATTTAAAGTGCGCAAAAATTACCCAAAAATCCCCAAAATGTTATTTTCCAACAAGTGACCCCTCATTTTAAAGGTTTTTGCACGCTGAACACGATGGTGGAATCGGATTTTAGATATCTTGATCCGTTCTCAAATTAGAGCATTTAAAGTGCGCAAAAATTACCCAAAAATCCCCAAAATGTTATTTTCTAACAAGTGACCCCTCATTTTAAAGGTTTTTGCACGCTGAACACGATAGTGAAATCGGATTTTAGATATCTAAATCCGTTCTTAAATTAGAGCATTTAAAGTGCGCAAAAATTACCCAAAACTAGGATAATCTTTAAACTCTTACCCCCACCCCCTTAGAGTGGTCAGATTGAAAAATGTGAGAAGTATTAATTGAAGACGAGAGTTCGAAGCAAAAAAGGGGGAGGCAAACGATTAGTACAACTCCTTGAATTTACCCACAGCGATCAAATAAATAAGCACTTAGTACAATTACGTAATAAACAAACGGTAGAATCAGGATGGACAAAACGTACAAATTAAAATAAATACGAAGAGAATATACATAGAAAACCAAATTTTAGACCGAAGTTTTCCTTTATTCAAAACCATAGCCATTAATTCGAATATTTCTTTGAAAATTCGCTCATTAAGTCATGCTGCATGACTGATTTTTCTCCTTATCAGGTCAAACCAATTTTCTCGGGTTTGTTGGCCAGTCGGCGCAACAATGAACCATTTTGCGGGCGATTTAGCAGTTGAGCTGGTACAGTACAATATTTGAAAGATTGTACGACATTTTTTTCTGATTTTTTTTTAAACCGAAAATTAAGGTATATCGATGATTCGGCGATCTACACACCATGAAACAAAAGCAAAAATTCATGAAGAGGAGATCCAAAAAAATAGGTGTAAGTATTATTTAAAGAATAATGAACCAAAAATTTAAACCACACTGTCCTTGTTTTTCACTGAAAATCATTGAATGGAGATGAGCAATACGGTAGTGTCATCAATTCGAGCGTCCAAAAAAGATTCAATGTTTTTCCGCGAAAACGGAGAAAATGTGGTTTACATTTTTCCTAAAATACCACTACCTATGTACAAAACTGAAGTAGACAAAATTTCATACATTTTATGTAGGTATTTGAAAACTTGTTCTACGGCCAACAGTTCAGCTGCTAGAGCCCGCCGAAAAATGGCAATCATTCCCCAAAAAGTGCAGGAAACACTGCTAAGGCCATACTACACCCGATTTATGCGGAAACTATCCATTCTACGCAATTGTTGACCATCTAAGATATTAAAGCTGATTAAACACATAGAAAAGAAATACACAATAGACATGAAATACGTGTCTACAGCTAGTCCCCATAAGTAAGTGGGCAAGCTCCCATTATTTGACTTCAGTCTCTTTGGCCCTAAACCCTCGGTAAAACGATTTGACCTTTATGACTTCTAATGAGACCTTCGCCTCCTTATGCGAAAAAACCGGTTCGATATTTCGAGGACGAGGGCGAATATTTATTAGGCTGTTTTCAGTGATCTGAAAGGAAGAAGGTTGGCATGCTGTTTTTGGTTTATTATTCTGTGAATAACACACCTATGTAATCGCTCAGCAAAAATTTTGTTGTAAAACCCATTCAACATTTTTTCTTTACGTTTCAGGTGCGTGGTTTTCAAAACGCTGCACAGTCCCAGCCACACGGGTTTATTATTCTATTGGACATACCTACAGAAATGTGGGCTGATATTTATTGTTTCTTTCATGTGCAATAATAACGATTGAATTATTATTGCAATAATAGCTATTTCAATTGAATTGATTGATTGAAATAGCTGTTTTTTAAGGTTTCCACCAATTTTGGCCCCCAAAACACGATTAAGGCTCCTTTTTTTTTACAAACATTATCTTTGGCCATCGATAGGCCAGTGTTATTATACAAATTTATGGTGATTTCAGATAATTTCCCAGGTATCTGATTCATAAAAAATGAATTTTGAGAGCTGAACCTTCGTTACAACCTCAACTCTTCACTCTTGTCAAAATTGACTTCATATTCGGTCTTCTCGCCCTAAAAAAAAACATGGAAAACGATACACCACAAGCTCATGTTCACCTCAACCTAAAAATTCTGCTCAACATGTAACCTCAAAAAAACTCCGAAAAACCCCTATTTTTACACCCATTTTTCCCGTGGGTGTATTCCGATCGGGCTGCCGAGCTTCGGAGCACAACTAGGACACAAACTGTGTGCGGAAGAACGACGATTTTAGACCAAAATTTAACGGAAATTTAAGGCTGAAATTTCGTTAGAACCTCAATTTTCCACTCACAGGTCAAATTCGACTTCATATTCGGTCTTCTCGTCCTAAAAAACATCTTTAAAAGCTCATGTTACTAAAACACAGAAAACACAATAATACCTACTTTTATACCCATTTTTCATTCATAACACCCCTGGGTATAATCCGATCGGGCTTCAAAGTTTCGGGACACAACTAGGGCCCAAATGGAGCCTGTGTGCGAAAGAACGAATTTTTTAGACCGAAAATGAAGCCTGTACACGTGATACGGCGGACGGACATTGCATTTTTGGAGTCTACGCACCTTGAAACGGAAAAGAACAAATTTTGAGGGGGTGTTATAAAAATTGTTTGCTGAGCGAATACATAGGTGTATTATTCACAGAATAATAAACCAACAACGCCGGCGAAACCAAACCCGGCCCGAAAACTTGACAGAAACTACGTTTGTGTTTGACAGACGCCCGAAATATAAGTGGGAACCAGACGGGACCGAAAGAAAACGCTGCAAAGTCCTTGTCACATAGGTTTATTATTCTATTAGTTTATTGGTCTATAGTTCTGTTTATTTATTGTTTCATTCATGTAAAATAATTGAAATAGCTATTTCTGGTGGTTTCCACAAATTTTGGCCCCCAAAACTTGAATTAGGTACGCTCCTTTTTTTGGTTTATTATTCTGTGAATAATACACCTATGTATTCGCTCAGCAAAAAATTTTCATAACACCCCCTCAAACTTTTTTCTTTTCCGTTTCAAGGTGCGTAGATTCCAAAAATGCAATGTCCGTCCGCCGTACGCCGTCCGCCGTACGCCGTATCACGTGTACAGGCTTCATTTTCGGTCTAAAAAAGTCGTCCTTTCGCACACATGCTCCATTTGGGCCCTAGTTGTGTCCCGAAACTTTTCAGCCCGATCGGAATATACCCAGGGGAGTTATGAGTGAAAATGTGTAAATGAGTAAAAATAGGTACTTTTTGCGTTTTAACAACATGTTAGTAACATGAGCTTTTGAGGTATCTTTTTCCATGTTTTTGAGGACGAGAAGATCGAATATGAAGTCGATTTTGACCAAAGACGCGGAAATTGAGGTTTTACCAAAGGTTCAGCTCCCAAAATTGGTTTTTTATGAGTCAAAAACCTGGGAAACTGTCTGAAATCACCATCAATGTGTACAATAACATTGGAAAAAGTGTAAACAGGTGAATCAAGACCATTAAATGCCACTACCAATGATCAAAGATGATCTTAAAAAAAAAAGCGTACCTATTTCATATTTTGGGGGCCAAAATTGGTGGAAATAATCAGAAATAGCTATTTCGATTATTACGCATGAAAGAAACAATACAGCCAACAAAAATCTCTAGAACTCCAATAGAATAATAAACCCATGTGACAAGGACTTTGCAGCGTTTTTTTTTTCCAAATTACCTTTGATCATTGATTGTACCATTTAATCGTCTTGATCCACGTGTTGACACTTTTTCTAGTGTTATTATACAAATTGATGGTGATTTCAGACGATTTCGCATGTTTTTGACTCATAAAAAATCAATTTTGGGAGCTGAACATCTGGTACAACCTCAATTTTCCACTCTTTGGTCAAAATCGACTTCATATTCGGTCTTCTCGTCCCCAAAAACATGGAAAAAGATACCTCAAAAGCTCATTTTACTACTATGTTACTAAAACACAAAAAGTACCTATTTTTATACACATTTTCACTCATAACTCCCCTGGATATATTCCGATCGGGCTGAAAAGTTTCGGGACACAACTAGGGCCCAAATGGAGCATGTGTGCGAAAGAACGAATTTTTTAGACCGAATATGAAGCCTGTACACGTGATACGGCGGACGGACATTGCATTTTTTGAATCTACGCACCTTGAAACGGAAAAGAACAAATTTTGAGGGGGGGTTATAAAAATTTTTTGCTGAGCGAATACATAGGTGTATTATTCACAGAATAATAAACCATAATCGTCGAACATTACGAACTCCGGGACAACGACAGGGCTGACAAGGAGAGCGGTCAGATCCGCAAGGGGGACAACAGAACGTTTTAAAGGCCAAGAGGTATCGAGCAGATAGCGATTTTCTAGTTGGAAAGGATAAGGCGACGTGACGTAATGGACAGATATGGCGTCTTGCATTTTAACTGCAGGGCCACCAATCGCCGGCCGGCGCGGTTGCATTCGCGGAACGCAAACTGCTAAGCTTGGCAACGTCGGCGTTACCGACCCGTCGCTCGCGATAACTTCGCAAAATTATTGACGATTTTCTATTATTTAGCGACGATTCACCAACCGACAACTCATCCGATAACTCATTCAAGTCACGAACTGATGCAAAGGGACAAGTGTCATCATTTGTGTCACCCAATCACAAAATCGGATTTCATCAGCTCATCAGCTTCACCGATCATCAGCTCGACCGGCATCCGTAAGTTCGTTCCCACCTTCGGTTTTTCATGAAAGTTCGTTCCCATAAAATTTACGAACATTCGTTCCCAATGTGGAAGTTCGTACTCAGAAAATTCTTGAACATTTGTACCAAATATGAAAGTTCGTTCCCGACGCGTCCTTGTCACATGGGTTTATTATTCTATTGGACATACCTACAGAAATGTTGGCTGTTCATTTCTTGTTTCTTTCGTGCGTAATAATAGAAATAGCCATTTCTGATGGTTTCCACTAATTTTGGTCCCTAAAAAACAAATTAGGTACCTACGCTTTTTTTTTTTTTTTTTTTTTAACTATCTCTGATCATTGGTAGTGCCATTTAATCGTCCTGAACCACGTCTTGACGCTTTTTCCAGTGTTATTATACAAACTGATGGTGATTTCAGACGATTTCCCAGGTTTTTCAGACATAAAAACGCTGCAAAGTCCTTGTCACATGGGTTTATTATTCTATTGGACATACCTACAGAAATGTTGGCTGTTCATTTATTGCTTCTTTCATGCGTGATAATCGAAATAGCTATTTCTGATGGTTTCCATTAATTTTGGCCCCTAAAACACAAATTAGGTACCTACGCTCGTGTTATTTAATTTTTTTATTTTTTTTAAACTATCTTTGATCATTGGTAGTGCCATTTAATCATCTTGATCCACGTCTTGACACTTTTTCCAGTGCTATTATCTAAACTGATGGTGATTTCAGACGATTTTCCAGGTTTTTGACTCATAAAAAATCAATTTTGGGAGCTGAACATTTGGTAGAACTGAATTTTCCACTCATTGGTCAAAATCGACTTCATATTCGGTCTTCTCGTCCCGAAAAACATGGAAAAAGATATCTCAGAAGCTCATCTTACCAACATGTTGCTAAAACGCAAAAAGTACCTATTTTTACACACATTTTCACTCATAACACCCGTGGGTATATTCCGATCGGGCTGAAAAGTTTCGGGACACAACTAGGGCCCAAATAAAGCATGTGTGCGAAAGAACGACTTTTTTAGACCAAAAATGAAGCCTGTACACGTGATACGGCGGACGGCGGACGGACATTGCATTTTTGTAATCTACGCACCTTGAAACGAAAAAGAAAAAAGTTTGAGGGGGTGTTATAAAAATTTTTTGCTGAGCGAATACATAGATGTATTATTCACAGAATAATAAACCAAAAAGCAATTTTGGGAGCTGAACATTTGGTAGAACTCAATATTCCACTCTTTGGTCAAAATCGACTTCATATTCGGTCTTCTCGTCCCCCAAAACATGGAAAAAGATACCTCAAAAGCTCATGTTACTAACAAGTTACTAAAACACAAAAGTAGGTACCTATTTTTATACACATTTTCACTCATAACACCCCTGGGTATATTCCGATCGGGCTGCAAAGTTTCGGGACACAACTAGGGCCCAAATGGAGCATGTGTGCGAAAGAACGACATTTATAGACCGAAAATGAAGCCGGTACCCGTGATACGGCGTACGGCGGACGGACATTGCATTTTGGTTTATTATTCTGTGAATAATACACCTATGTATTCGGTCAGCAAAAAATTTTTATAACACCCCCTCAAAATTTTTTGTTTTCCGTTTCAAGGTGCGTAGATTCAAAAAATGCAATGTCCGTCCGCCGTATCACGTGTACCGGTTTCATTTTCGGTCTAAAAAATTCGTTCTTTCGCACACATGCTCCATTTGGGCCCTAGTTGTGTCCCGAAACTTTGCAGCCCGATCGGAATATACCCAGGGGAGTTATGAGTGAAAATGTGTGTAAAAATAGGTACTTTTTGCGTTTTAGTAACATGTTGGTAACATGAGCTTTTGAGGTATCGTTTTCCATGTTTTTGGGGACGAGAAGACCGAATATGAAGTCGAGTTTGACCAGAGTGGAAAATTGGGGTTCTAACGAAGTTTCAGCCTTAAATTTTGGTCTAAAATTGCCGTTCTTCCGCACACAGTTTGGGTCCTAGCTGTGCTCCGAAGCTCGGCAGCCCGATCGGAATACACCCAGGGGCGCGTTATGGGAGAAAAATTGGGTAAAAATAGGGGTTTTCGAGATTTTTTGAGGTTTTCGTGAACACGAGCTTGTGGTGTATCGTTTTCCATGTTTTTAAGGGCGATAAGACCGAATATGAAGTTTATTTTGACCAACGAGTTCTAAAGGTTAAGCTCCCGAAATATATTTTTTATGGGTCAAAAACCTGGAAAACTGTCTGAAATCACCATGAATTTGTATAACAACACTAGAAGTGGTACCAACAGGTGAATCAAGATAATTAAATGGAACTATCGATGTTCAAAAATAATCTGTAAAAAAAACAAAAAAAAAAAAACAAGGGTGTGATGAATTTAAAATTGGCATCACGGTGGTGTGAGGGAAATTGCCCAGGCGGTTATGAGCGAATCACCACCGACGTCTGGGATCTTTTGGAGAAGAGAGAGAGCAAGGTAGGAGGAGAGAAGAGAGAGCTGGTTAGAGGAAGTGTCGAATCATTCGACTCGAATGAAGCTAAAGTCGCAGGATCCAGGGTTTTATAGAAAAGGGAGGCCTCTCCCTCCAACCCCCTGTTGGGGGTTGATGGTGGGGCTCCAGGTTGTGTACCCTGGGTTCTGTGGCCTGTCTCCCCACTCATTTCGTTTATTAACGGAATCTAACTTTCGTGGTTGAATGTTGGTGAGAACTTAAGTTTACTAGAGGAGTGATCCCTGGAGGGACTCACGACAAAGGGAGCCGAGGTCGTTTTTTGGGGGCCAAAATTGGTGGAAACCATCTAAAATAGCTATTTAAATTACTGCGCATGAAAGAAACAGTAAATGAACAGCCAACATTTCTGTAGGTATGTCCAATAGTATAATAAACCCATGTGACAAGGACTGCAGCGTTTTTTATTAATGTAGACCCCACTATAAGTGCGTTATGTGACAGTAGGTACCTACCTACAAGTTACTAATAATGGGGTGAGAAATCTGTATATCCAGGAAATACAAAATGATGTTGTGAAGAGATAAATCGTGCCACAGGCTGGGGTGGATCCAGTAGAGGAGAAAATTGCAAGAAATTTGTCATTGAAATGTCAATGATATGTCAATTGACATATTCAAATGACTTCAAATATCAATGAAATATCAATTGATATTTCGGACAATCATGCCAAGGTACACATGCCACAAAAACTAGAAAATTTATTGCGTGAAGACGCTGTGAATGGTTTCGCTCCACTCAATACTGATTGGCCTTTCATGCTGCACCTGATGGCATTAATTTTGATTCGCTTCCAGTCCTCATGTTTGATGTACTTCGCGTTACAAAGAGCACAAGAAGCACTGACTGCTTGTACGCCTCCTGTTCGTAACGATGTCAGAAGAGATGACATCCGGAACAATGTAAATTCGGTTGTAGCGTTTATCCGTATTGAGAGGGCAGCAGAAACAGCCCATCGCTCTCCGGCCTTGGCCGATCCCGCATTGAGACATTAGTCGATAAAACTGACTGACAAGTATATCACCGCTCGCTCTCCAGCAGTTCATCCTGGAAACACATTCCCCCCTTCCGTTTAGCGAATAGTGCAGCGTTTCCTACGCATCTGCGTATCCTCGTGAGTGTCCGCATATTACATAATCAGGCTTGAACGGATGAGAGAAAAAGAAATTTGTTGACAGAAGAAAAACGCTGCAAATCCCTGCACAACGGTTTATTATTTTGAACAGAATACCCTTCTGTTACAGATCACAGCTCCCTGTATAGATAACCCGTCTATATAATATAATATTATTATAATATATAATATAACCCGTCTATATAATACACATAAGTGAATGCTCGTACCATGTTTTGTGACCTACCTACCTCGTCCTGGGAAATTTCAGGTGAAATGATCTTGTTGTTCTCCTAAGTTTTTACATATAGGGATGGGATGAAGAAGGGAGGTTAAAAAACGCTGCAGATCCCTACACAACGATTTATTATTTTGTACAGAATACCCTTCTGTTACAGATCACAGCTCTCTGTATAGATAACCCGCCGATATAATATAATATGTACTATTCTACACATATTATGTAGATCGCAGACCTTCAGTAGGTTAGTACCTAACCCCGTAGTCGTTACTAGGTATGTACCTATCTAAATCACGAGTTAAATGTTGCTAAAATAATTCTTTCGATGACAAACAGTAACTAAAACGGCAAAAGAAACGCAAATAATGAAGTTCTGAAGGAAAATTTATTGTTGATGTGGAGTGAAATAGATGCCCCGCCCCTTCTGCGTAGATCACTGTTTTCTGTAGTCAGTACCTACTCTCGTGGTCAACTATAATGAACCGTTGTGTAATAACTTGCCCATCAATAATACTTCAACGGTTGTTCAAGTTGCAAAAGTACCGATTAACAAAATCCAGCCTCTTCTTGGTAGATGAACCGTTGTGTAATAATTTACCGTTGTGTATTAATTTACCCATCAATAATACTTCAACGTTTGTCCAAGTTTCAGAAGTACCTACCAACAAAATCCAATAGTCCATCACTTATCAAATGAAATAATATCGTAGAACAAACAACTCGGCTTCATACAGCCATCCTTGATTATAATCAGGTGCTCCCTCTAGTGATGATATCCGGGCCGGATTTATACCGTTTGATTCACGATCGTGTTGACGAAGCTTTTCAACCCCTATTTTGAACCCCTCAGAGATGACTGACAGTAACGCCGAGCTTCGAGAACCATCTAGACCCCGAACGGAACCTATAACCCGAATTTCATCAATTTTTCTTCATGGTAACAAAGAAAAGTGCTCAGTACGGCGTACGGCGGACAGACAGAAATATTTTTAATGCATTTTCGGATTCTACATGCCTTGAAACGTACATACCATCAAATTTTGGGGGGGTTCGAATTTTTTTTTCATGCTCGATTTCAAAGGTTCATTATTGAAAATAATAAACCAAAATTCAAAATGAAAGAAATAACAATATTAATAATTAAGTGAACGAACATTTTACATGAAGTAATATACCAGTAATATTTATATAATACAGAAATAAAACCAAATGTCAAAATTGTAACAATACTGCGTTAAATTCGTTCACTATTAACGTCAATATTACACCAAAACGCTAGACCTACGGCCTGTGTTGTTGTGGGGAGTTGATAAACCAAAATAGAACAACAAACTTATATTACAAGAAAAATTAAATTATAATTTCGTACTTCTTATGTGTTCTCTCATATTACATTTGACAATATTTACTGATGTATGTACTGACTTGTTAAAAAAAATTCTACATTAATAAGTCCTTTATCTATTAGAAATGTAAAAATTTTTTTGTTTATACGTAGTTCTTGAAAACTTACTGGGGTTTTTTAAATCATGGTCTAGACATCTATACAAAATGGACAATGTGTAATAAGGACTGCGAGTAGTAAGTTGTATCCGTGGGCGGGGGATGAATGTGCCAGCCGTAATTCGCGAAACAAGGAAACGAGTTACACAGTCCAGTGGGTGTCTCCTGAGACGCAAACTCGATAATAATTTATTATGGCAGATCTATTTTGAGAACCAAGAAAGGCGAACCGGAAAACCAAATTTCAAGTCATAACCGTAATATTATTATTGATATTGACGAATTTTCGATGTGACGCACACCTACTTACTTCAACTACTGAACATTTCCCACGGTTCTGTCCACAAATTTGAACACCTGCCTTCAAACGTTTGCTACTCAATACTGTTTACTGTGTCAAATTACCAACGACCCCTATTTTGGTTGATTTCGCAGAATTTGTTCTAATTATGGGCATTATTAAAATGATTGACGGTTATATTGGAATGTGTAGTTCATTTCTGACTCCAGTCTCCATCCGATACCATTTTTGTGAAAATCCCTATCCTAATGTTTGAAAGCGTTTTGAAAACATAAACTAAATATAATAGTAAGACAAAAAATAAAACTTCTGTTTACCGCCTATCTATATTTATTAGCGCGAAGCTTTTCACTCAAGTTCTGAGCACCCTCAGGTACATAACTCACATAAGAGTTTATGTGAGTTGTGTACCTGAGGATGCTCAGAATCTGAGTGAAAAGCTTCGTGATAAATATAAATTGGTGGTTTATTTTTTGTCTTATTATTCAACATCGTACGATGGCTTACTACAAAAGGTGTCCAATTAAATTCAATGAATTGAATAAATATAATCATAAATGAAACGGGGGAGGGGGATACTAGGGAGAGTAAGGTGGTGACGTTAGTTTGACAGCTTAGCTGACTGGGTGAAACCTATAGTGGACCAAACAACGTCGCTTTACCCTCTACTTTTAGTAGTAAATTGTCGCAGTAAATTTTTGGAGCCATCGCAACAGCTCATTTTCTTTAAATTACTAGCTAAAAAGAAAAAAAACACTGAATATCTTGATGGAGGAATTAATAGCAAAAAAATACGTAGAACAATAATCAACAAAGGATGGCATACTGACATGGAAAACGACTTGACAGGCAAGTAGGTGTAGGTGTTTCTGTATCACACCCTCATTTTGACTCACAGCCTACATATAGGTGCCTACATAATAAATTCGTTGAGAACACCGACGTTTTATTGTACTTAATGCAGTTGCATCCCACACGGTTTGTTTACTCCACATTATCGAATATGAGTTTTGACATTTTACGTCTTTACTTTGGCACATGGAACCGAAAAGCGTTATACGAAACCGTTATACGATACCGGTAAACAAAAGCGTTACAGTTGATATTCTGATGGTTTTCGCTTACAACCGATTCGTTTCTACGGAACTTCATGTTAGCCATTTTTCATCGTACAAAAATCGTTCACCACTCGTTGGAATCGTGTGATTTTATTGAATATTTTCTTGTTAACCGTACCCCCGTACCTGGCGCGGTAGCTGAGCTGAGCATGATGAAAAAAAGGCTGGTAAACAAGGTAGCAACAGACTAGTGAAGGAAGTCAAAAGAAAAACTCTCTATTATTTACTTACTAGAATCGAATGTGGTAACCTTGCACCACCATGTAACCCGGATCGTGGTAATCTTGCAACCCGTAAAAATGATACCGTCAATTATCCCTAAATTCCCATTGGGACATGAAATGTCCCAATGTGTTGCAGACTCGTATGCAAGCGTTTTTCAAATAAAATTCAAAGTTCGATGTACAAATGCGCGGTATTATAGAACGGTAATTACTTGAGTTTGTAGTTTAATTTGCGCCATGGTTTCGAGGTTTTTGCCTAAGACAAGCGCAAACTTGTCGAAATTCTGAATTACCCCCAGTTCCTTGTTACCCCTAACGACCCAATTTTTCTACAAATGGAAATTCTCGGTTCCTTCCCCCACGACCACCCACCACAATTTATAAAATAAAATCATATTTGTATGTTTGTATAACTTTCCTCTCCTCGTATTTCGGGACGAGAAGACCGAATATGAAGTCGATTTTGACCAAAGAGTGGAAAATTGAGGTTCTACTAAATGTTCAGCTCCCAAAATTTATTTCTTATGAGTCAAAAACCTGGGAAATCGTCTGAAATCAGCATAAATTTGTATAATAATACTAGAAAAAGTGCATCAAGACGATTAAATGGCACTAACAATGATCAAAGATAATTTGAAAAAAAAAGAAGGCGTACCTAATTCGTGTTTTGGGGGCCAAAATTGGTCAGCCATCAGAAGTAGCTATCTCAATTATTTCACATTAAAGAAACAATAACAGCCAACATAATAGTAGGTGTGTCCAATAGAATAATAAACCCATGTGACAAAGACTTTGCAGCGTTTTGGTTTATTATTCTGTGAATAATACATCTATGTATTCGCTCAGCAAAAAATTTGTATAACACCCCCTCAAAATTTTTTCTTTTCCGTTTCAAGGTGCGTAGATTCCAAAAACGCAATGTACGTCCGCCGTATCACGTGTACCAGCTTCATTTTCGGTCAAAAAATGTCGTTCTTTCGCACACATGCTCCATTTGGGCCCTAGTTGTGTCCCGAAACTTTGCAGCCTGATCGGAATATACCCAGGGGTGTTATGAGCAGGGGCGTTGCGTCCATAAGGTCACTTGGGCCACTGCCCCGGCACCCAGAAACACTAAGAGTAAAAAAAGCAAGCAGTTGGTATTTGAATTTCCCTCCGTAAACTGTACCTAGCATTTTTCACAAAGTTCAACAGCGACTCGACAGAGTTCTCTGGCTATAGATATTCAATATGTGGTTCCGTCATGTTGGCTCCCTGTAGCTCCACAGACTGAGCGTATTATCAGAATATATTGACAATAATCGATGTCGTGCAATCCAAATCGAAACCTGGGCTCCTGAAACTGGCAGGTCCTGGGACCTGGTGTCGCCATGGCATCCTAGAAAAGTGGCCCGTCCGACAAGCTCAGTCCAGTAAAAATGTTGTTTGCCACGCCTACATTGGGCCACTGCTCCAGAATCTGATTTCAATCCCAAAATCGTTCATTTCACAATCGATTCGATCCCTTGGATTCAATTTGTCATCTTGATACGAGATGCTTCTTATGATTTGTTTTCCTCTGTCGTTATCTGTTTTCTGATTTGTTATCACATTCGCTTTCTCCGTCAGTTTTCAATTTTTTTGCCTCAAATTTTGCGCGTTTTGCGTTCAGTCCGGTTCCCACGACAGATTTGTGTTTGTAGTACATACGTGCGTTTTGTCCTGTTTGCTGTTTGTGGATTGATCGGCATCAACACACAGATCTAGCAGCTTCTAGTCAATAGCTTCTCCATTCAAGATTCAGGTAGGTACCAGCCGACTGGTCATTGTTTTGCTGTATTTTAGTTTACTATATTTTTGTAACACTTGGATTCGGTGGCTAATTTGCAGTAGAAATTGCCGACATTTTCGTAAGACGGTAGAGTGTTGATTAAAAGAGATAAGCTTTGCTTAATATCACTGCTGCCAGTAAATAAGGGAATATCAGTAATATCAGTAAATAAGTGAAGGGTGTTGTTGCCTTGGGGTATTCTGTAGACAAATCTGTTGGTTTTGTGTTCTGGTCTGGTGAGACCCCACCGTTTTCAGACCCCACGCACAGCTACTGGTTATGAGTGAAAATGGGTATAAAAATAGGTACTTTTTGTGTTTTAGTAACACGTTAGTAACATGAGCTTTCGAGGTATCGTTTTCCATGTTTTTGGGGACGAGGAGACCGAATATGAAGTCGATTTTGACCAGAGTGGAAAATTGAGGTTCTACCAAATGTTCAGCTCCCAAAATTGATTTTTTGTGAGTCAAAAACAATCAATTTGTAGAAGAAAATAATAGAATATTTGTAGAGTCAATTTGCAGAATAACACCAGAAAAAGTGACAACATGTGGATCAAGATGATTAAATGGTACCATCTGAATGGTCTAAATGGTCAAATGGTACTATCAATGTGATCAAAGATAATTGGGGGGGAAAAAAAGGAGCATATATAATTCGTGTTTTGGGGCCAAAATCTGTGGAAACCATCAGAAATAGCTATTTCAATTAATTCTCATGAAAGAAACAATAAATAAACAGCCATCATTTCTGTAGGGATGTCCAATAGAATAATAAACCCATGTGACAAGGACTTTGCAGCGTTTTTCTATTAGCTGAGTTCAGAAAACGGGAATCTCTGTATTGTGTTTGGAGGGGGGGGGGGGGGGGTCACGAATAGCGCTATCGATCCATCGCTTCCCCATGTCGGAACTGACCTAAGCCAACGCACCCGGCCTCAGCCACAGGTTGAGCCCCAACGCACTCAGCAGTGGACGCCTTGAATGATGACAACCTCAGAAGGATTTCCACGGTTATCTCCATTCGACTCCTTTCGACGGAGTCAGCGAGCTGACGGCTCGGATGCGGAGAGTGCGTTTCAGCCCCTTGCAACCATAGGCCTCTTATCAACTTTTTACGCTGAGTTCAACTTATCTCCCGCAACTGCGTTATCTCGCTGTGAAAAGCGAATCGTAGAGATGATCGCACTTCCTAGAGACCACTTCCATTCCACCTCATCTGCAACGCAGGCTATACACTGAATTTATGCGTTTTTTGCTTAACTACTTCACTGTAAATTAAACAGAAAACATACCTACATGGTAGCATTCGTGCTAGCATGGGTGAACAAGCGGTTTATATTATTTTTAAATGAAACTAGGTTCTATTCTGCGATGAACAGTTCTCCTCCTATGATTTTAGCGAATTTTCGAAGAAAAGGAAGCTATTGTTCTCGGTCCAAAATTTTTAAAACTCGAATTTCCGAAAGATTTTTATACCAAAATCCGTTTCAGACCATCCTGAATTCCCTGCCGAAAGACACCAAAAATTATATATATATATATATATATATATATATATATATATATATATATATATATATATATATATATGTATGTATGTATGTGTCATTCCAGACGATAACTCTCGAAAGAATTGAGATAAAAAGTTCAAATTTGCAATAAAAATCTGTCTTGGCAATCGACAGGCTAAGTTCGAAGATGGGCAGAATCGGGTCACCCTAAGGGGGAGTTTTGGGGAGTTTTAGGGGGGGAAATTACCCATAAATTCCCAAAATGAAAAAGTCTGACAAGTGACACCTCATTTTAAAGGTTTTTGTACGCTGAACACGATGGTGAAATCAGAATTGCGATATCTCATTCCATTCTCAAACTGGAGCACTTTGAAGATGAAGGAACGTGGTTATTTCTTGAGATGTTCTTCTTGGTTCGTCTGCTCTAATCTGATAACGGAATGGGATATCGCAATTCTGACTTCACCATCGTGTTCAGCGTTGGAAAATCTACAAACCGAGGTGTTACTCGGCAAAAAATGGAACAAAAAATTTGTTACGTACCCAATACCTACTCTTCCGGTATTCAAAACATTTTTGATTTCCCCCTCCCCCTCCTTCCACCCCAAATTTTACTTTGCGTAAAACTACTCCTGTTTTAATTTTGTATCAAGTTGGAAAACATTGGCCGAAAATTAATTTTCAGAAAATTTTAGGCGGAGGAGGAAGATGCCGAAAACTTCGAAAATTCGCTCTTATAGCCATGCTGCATGACTGTGGTTTTTTTTAAAAACATTCCAGCACTTCCTACGTCATTGTACCCCCCTCCCCTGGGCGGGATCCCCTGCCCACAGTGACGTAGGAAGTGCTGGAATCTTTGAAAAATCATAGGAAAAGAACTATCCACCGTAATGTAGAGTCACTACAGTTTGGTTGACGGATTGTCATCATCACTATGAGTGATATTTGCAATATGGTTTCAAATATAGTTCATTCTTCAATTAAATGTGAATGGTACTTTACATTGGCGCTGCGGAAAATTTAAAAAACACAATGCCCAGACATACGAGGAGACAAAGTCTACCTTCCGTAGATAATGAGGTGGAGCAACCTAAAGGATCAGGAACTGATGATGCAGGGCGCTCCTCGTCGGAGAGACAATTTCTTGATCGCCTGATGCAGACGTTCAGGTTCGGGCAATTTGAGGAAGAGGAGGAGACTTGGACGTACTATATAAGTCGATTCGAGGTGGCTGTAAACCGATACACCATGGGGAGAACAATTTCAGACAACCTATGGAGCATATTGCTGCTGTCGTCGGTTGCAGCGGTGCCATTCAAAATGCTGGTGGACCACTTCCGACCAGCAGAGGTGAGCACCTTCCTTACGCTCAGTTGAAGAAGGCACTAGAAAGTTATTATGTAAAAGCAACGGGTATTTTTGCCGAAAGAACAGCGTTTGCTCTCAAACGTCGTTACAGCAATGAGACAGTGGCTAAATTCGTAAATAAGTTGAGAACATCGGCAGGAACGTGCGAGTTTGGGGAGAACATCGAAGAACGGGTGAGAGATCACCTGGTGATAGGTATTAATGATACCCAATGGCAGGAATAACTTATTAGGTTGCATCCAAACAATACGGCTACATTCCAGCAGGTAGCGGCAACAGCTGTAGGTTTAGATGTTGGAGGAGCCAAACCAAGAATGCTGCAGACTAGACAAATTAAGGAGAAACCAAAATAAATATAAAAACCACAGTCATGCAGCATGGCTATAAGAGCGAATTTTCGAAGAAATAACTGATTTTATATAAAATGTGATCTTTGGGATATCCCATTCAAATATGGGCAATCTTAAACTTATTGGGTAATTATAGGTGTTCAAGTATGACGCTATTCGGTTAATTCGATATGCATCAAATATGGGCATACCTACGTAACAAATTTTTTGTTCCATTTTTTGCCGAGTAACACCTCGGTTTGTAGATTTTCCAACGCTGAACACGATGGTGAAGTCAGAATTGCGATATCCCATTCCGTTATCAGATTAGAGCAGACGAACCAGGAAGAACATCTCAAGAAATAACCACGTTCCTTCATCTTCAAAGTGCTCTAGTTTGAGAACGGAATGAGATATCGCAATTCTGATTTCACCATCGTGTTCAGCGTACAAAAACCTTTAAAATGAGGTGTCACTTGTCAGACTTTTTCATTTTGGGAATTTATGGGTAATTTTTCCCCCATAAAACTCCCAAAAACTCCCCCTTAGAGTGACCCGATTCTGCCCATCTACGAACTTAGCCTGTCGATTGCCAAGACAGATTTTTCGTGCAAATTTGAACTTTTTATCTCAATTCTTTCTAGAGTAATCGTCTGGAATGACACATACATACATATATATACATATAATTTTTGGTGTCTTTCGGCAGTGAATTCAGGATGGTCTGAAACGGATTTTGGTATAAAAATCTTTCGGAAATTCGAGTTTTAAAAATTTTGGACCGAGAACAATAGCTTCCTTTTCTTCGAAAATTCGCTAAAAGAGGGAAAGGTGGACAAAGAGGCCAGAACGACGGAAAAACGAGTACGAACATAGGAAATTATACCCGGACGTTGATTGCTTGAACTGTGGCTTTCCAAAACACAGTGAGGGTACATCAATTCATCGAATTTCGTTTTATGCCTTTGTGGTAAGCCATCTTGCAATGTGGAATAAACACAAAATAAATAAACCAGTGAGGGTATCCGATGTCTCGCGGAAGGTCGATATTGTGGGGAATGCGGTAAGACGGGTCACTTCGGCAGGGTATGCGTTTCAAAGAAGCGAGCAATAGTAGTCAGGAAAAATGTAACACGATATGTTCGAAAGGGATACAAAGCATACGGTAAGCAAAGTTATGGTTCGGGTCGTGATAAATGGGCGGGATTGTGAAATGTTATTATGATCTGGGGCAGCACAAACAGTGATTGGGAAAAATGTTGTGGAAATGGACAGGAGCGCCGAAGTTGCAACTCCACACAGCACGCACACAGTTCGATCTCTTGAAGCCCTCAGTTGGGCGGAATGTGGAAGAGGCTCTGATGAACCAAAAACTAGATCGGGACAAGGGAACCAAGTGGAGGGAATTCGAAGTCGGACAGGAAGTATGGGTACTGAACAAGCGACGTATCCATATCGGCTCCCGTTCATCCGCTTCGGCTCCGTCCTCCCTAATGTAGAGGTCCGTTTCGGTTCCCTTCTGAAGCAAAAGGTAAGGACTTTAGGCCCCCGGTCAACAATTTTTCCCTTCCCATTCAACAGGCTTAGGACTGTCTACAGTTGCAGTAGGCATGGTTCAAAATTCTTTTGAAGCAAAAACTAGTTGATCATGCAATGTTTGAAATATTTTTAAAAAAATGTACAATGAAATTTAAAACTGTGGCTTGAACGAAACTTTTTTTCGCAAAGTCTATTCTCGTAATACGTCCATTTTAAAAATAATCAACGAACCCCTGAATTACGTTGCACACTTTTCGCTGATTTTTTGTTATTTTCCTGGTGTTTGTGTGGACAGTTCGGGAAACATTCCAAGTTTAGCAGCTGCTGAATGTTTCCGAAGTCTGATCTTGCCTTCTTCAGTTAGATCTTTACCACTGTTAGCAATTTTGCCTCTAATAATCTTTGTTGGACGATGCTGCTCTCAGTTTCAATGAATTACTGATTTTTTGACGTGCCAAAGTAGTATCTCGTAAGATTCTGGTCCATTATCACTTTGTTCAAAAGTTTCAAAAAAGCGGTACAACCCCGTTTTGTACAGTTAAACCGAGCTACTCCTTCCTATAAACGCTTGTGGAACCCAGACTTGTAATTATTTATAACGTAATCGTTACCGGCCTTTCCAAGCATAAACTCCATGCTACTGAAAAAATGGACACATGCGAATTGAACAAATAGGAAATACTAACAGACGAGGACTGGAATATCATGTAATGCGTCGTGTGAACTAAACAGGTACAGTGGTATGGGAAGGGGAACCGAAACGGACATGACACAGATGGCAAGGTTGATAATCCGGAGTCAATACAGACTCATTATCACTTCACGGGAGCCAATGCGGTATCGTCCCTGAACAAGACGTCGGCTGGGTACTCGAAAGGTCGGGTAACTGGGGATTTGTCCTATCAAGTTGCTGATCAGTTGCGGGCAGCCGATTGAGGAGGCAGAGGGGGAAAAGATGTAGAGTCACTACAGTTTGGTTGACGGGTTGTCATCATCACTATGGCTGATATTTGCAATATGGTTTCCAAATATAGTGCAGTCTTCAATTAAATGTGGATGCTACTTAACACGTAACAGTGCGGTTGGTCCCAAAATTCGGTACCAGTTTAGTATGCGATCCCAGCTCGGCCTGCGATGTCTTGCGTACGCTCCGAAGAGCCAGTATGCGATCTCACCAGCATTTTACTGAATAAAATGGTTTAATGAGCCTCACCTTTCTCTCCAAAAGAAGGTCGACAAATTGCAGGTCACACCAGATGAAGCTCGTCATTTTAGGTGGACATTTTCTTCAAATCAGCAAAAAAAATGTGTTGAACGTGACGGTTGGATGCAGCGAGCGCCAACATTCCTTAAGCTGCGTCCACACTATGCCGGGCGGCATGGGCCGGCACAGGCCGGGCAGCAAAGCCGAAGAAGTATGGACGTCCCGCCTGGGTTCCCCGAAAGCCGGCCCGAATCGAACCCGCCTCGTGCCGATCGGGATCAAAGGAGCCGCCGCGGCTTTAAGCCGCTCGGCATAATGTGGACGCGTGTCTCGGCTTATCGCCCGGCATTTTCATTTCAGTTTTCATCCGAAGCGGATCAAGTGCGGGTGTGCTGGTGATATTTTTGAGAAATATGGTGAAAAAGTGGTCCGATGAGGAAACTCTGTCGCTCATCGAGCTCTACAGGGACCGTCCCAACTTGTGGGACAGTTCCCACCGCGACTACAAGGAGAAAAACAAACGCCACGACGGATTCATGGAGATCGCAGTGTCGTTTGGTGTAGACAAGGATGAGGTGGAAAGAAAAATCCGCCGTTCTTCTTCGGAGGCTTTGAGCTCCAGCTGCGATGATCACTGCACCCGCAGCAGCAAGAACGGAATCTTCGTCGTTGACACTCATGATGAGGCTGACCGTAAAAGCCGGCCCGAAGCCCAAGCCGAGCCGCGGGAGCGTCCACACTGCAGAGTACAATGTGTGGACGTGCCGGCCCGAACGCAACGCCGGGCGGCTTTCCCGGGCGGCTTCGCCGCCCGGCATAGTGTGGACGCAGCTTTAATCAGCTGCCTATCCAGCATGGCACTGGCTCCATTTCATTTTGATATTGTAACGCGATTTTATATGACGCCATAAACATTCTATTGTTCGCGTTGGGGCTCCTGTCATGGGATCAATACAATTTTCGGAATGGTTCACTGAGCACCAAATTGCACCAAAACCATACTACTGCATCTTCCGTCCCGGTCATAATACGTAAAAAATTTGTTAGTTTTCCTAATCGAGGAGTACGTTTGGCAAGCTCTGTTCGAGCATTTCAACGCTTTGTTTTTATAATTTTACCGTCGGTATCACGTTTTCGAGTAGCTCTCATCCGTCTTTAAGTCCGGTACGCATTTTTTGTTCCGGTAGAACGCCTTTTTCTTGCAAAAACCTAACGCGCGTTTCATCGTCACGGATCATATCCTCGTATAAATCGCGGAGAAGGGCGATGCTGATGACGGTCGACCGGACACGTTGAACTGGCTAGATTTGCTGTGAAGGTGCAGATTCGATAACGCAGAGGTGAAAGGGCATGTACTGGTGAGATCGCCTACTGCATGTCCGAATGTGCCTGAGATCGCATACTAAACTGGTACCCAAAATTCTTTCAGTGGAACCTACTTTCATTGAACAAATAAAATAAATACACGAGCATAGCCCATTCAATCTGACCAAGAGGCATAAGACATAATATCATCATTTTTTAAACGGGGGTTTTATGTATATTTTGGTCTTGAACTGATATCAATGTGTACTATTTTAAATAAAAACTTAGGTAGGGTATGTATTTTTTTAAATCTTCCTACGGAAGAGCTTTAGGTATATGCTGCACAATCAATGCTTTTTTCATTGAAAATATTATTGATAACAATTATTTTACTCTATTCGTATTGTGCATGTCAAGGTAAGATAATAAAGTAATAAAGTAAGATAATAAAGGTAAGATAATAAAGATAATAAAGGTAGGTAGTGAAGAAAATTACAGGTCAAGATATTTCATACAGTAGAATTAAATTTTATTTTATCCATTTTATTTTATTTTATTTTATTCCATTTTTATCCATTTTATTTTATTTTATTTTTATCCATTTCATTTTATTTTATTCCATTTTTATCCATTTTATTTTATTTTATTTTTATCCATTTCATTTTATTTTATTTTATTTTATATTTCTTTATTTTATTTTTATTTATTTTATTTTTCATTTTTTAAATATTGTTTTATATACAATTGTGTGTTCTCGACTGGTGAATAATTATGTGGAGGGTCCCACATAATTGTTTTATCCCCTCCACATAATTGTTATATATATATATATATATATATATATATATATATATAATTTTATTTTATTTTTATCCATTTTAAGAATTAAGCTCATTTTATCCAGTGAATATTTCGGGCCAATGAAGGGAGGGGGGGGGGACTTAACCCCTCTCTGGATCCGCCACTGATACTGTACATCAAGCCCAGACATCATTGCTAGGGAACATCAGATTATGATCACGCATGGATGTACGACTTGAAACGTGGACTCTCTCATGGGTTTTGAGATTAGTGAACACTGAAATAGCTCCAGAGCGGAACCTACGTCGTGCCCCAACTGGCGATTTTCGATCCAAGGCCCTTGAGCACTTTTTCTCATCCAGCTGGGTCAGTCCCAGTAATATTTAATAGCACTTCGGACGAGAAGGAGCACGAAGAAATGAGGATCATAGGGATGGAGAGCGAGGTCACGTAGAGCAAACACGTACGTGACTATCAGTCCATCATGTTGCACTCATCCGCTCCCTCTTCATTCCTTCAAGATTTTATGTCTTAAGTATTTTTCTATCCTGAAACTCAGTGGGACAGAACACGGTTTTTGATTATGTAAACACTGTTATTAGGTACAGGAAATTTTACGGAGATGCCGATCACCCAAACCCGCTGATGGCGATTTTTCTATGAAAATACGCTATTGCAATAGGACATAAATAAGCACATATAATATAAACAATAATAATCACGTTGGAATGTAACAAAAATTCAACACCAGAATCAAGTGTATGTATTTTATTTCTTATTAAGAATGGTTTGAATCCACCCATGGTGGTAGTAGAGCACAGTATTTTTGTCTCGATAACACCAAGCTTGCTGAAGGATCGATGAGCGAAAAATAACTCGATTTTTATTTCAGCAAACCCAGCTCGGTACGAGTGCGGAGTACGTTTTTTTGTGCCTCCATAACACCTACTTTCACGTGGTTCAAGAACTAATCTTACCCAAGTAACTCAATTTTATGGGTATCTGAAACAACACTGGATTAATGGCACAAGCTAATCTGAGCTGTCTGAGTTGACAGAGTGGGTGATTTGTACTCCACAGGTAGGTATACTATTCATTCAAGACCTCGGAATTTGAGGTCAAGTAGGTAACTAATGGTTTTCGCCACCGGCTGGCTCTTGGACTCCATAATTATATCGCATGTAGAACCGAAGTCTTGAGTTTTCGAGAGTTGTAGTCGAATTTCTTAATAATTGCGATAAATCAGGATATCGCGCTCTCCTTCCACCGCTTTTGGTTCATTATTTTCAATAATGAACCTTTGGAATCGAGCATGAAAAAAAAATTTCTAAACCCCCCCATCAAAATTTGATGGTTTCCGTTTCAAGGTATGCAGAATCCGAAAATGCAATAAAAAAAATTCTGTCCGTACGCCGTACTTCGCACTTTTTGTCCGTACGCCGTACTTCGCACTTTTCTTAGTTACCATGAACCAAAATTGACGAAATTCGGTTTATAGGTCCAATTTGGGGTCTAGTTGGTCCTCGAAGCTCGGCGTTAATGTCAGTCATCCCTAAGGGGTGAAAAATAAGGGTTGAAATCTCCAGGACGCCATTATCTCGATTTTTTTCAACTGTTTTAAATAGTTCTCGAACTTGGGGAGTTTTTTAAGACCACCCGGAGCATTGTACGTCCAGCCGTTCGTTCACAGTAAGGCCCAGAAGTTTGCACCGACAGGCTTTTTCAACAGGAGGGTGAATGAAATTGATACATCCAGTCCAAATATCATCACTAGGGACACGGTCACAATCGGGAATTGGCCCGAGATAATCATTGCTAGGGATCACCTGATTATATTCACGGAGTATGAAGTCGAGTTCGTTGTTCTGTGATTTTATTTCATTTGAAAAATGATGGCTCTTTTGGAGTTTGTTGATAGGTAGTGAAACTTGAACAACCGTTGAAGTATTATTGATGGGCAAATTATTACACAACGGTACATTATTACTCAAAAGTAAATTATTGCATTATACTATCTACGAAGACAGGGCATCTATACAGGTAAATAATTACGCAACGGTTATTATTTGTAAATTATTACAAAACGGTTCATTATTTACCGTATAATATACTTCATCAATAACTACAAAAAATGATGAATGACTGAATCCCGCGCATTTGTACGAAGCTTTAATAACCGGGCCGGCTCCAGTACTCGATTTAGGGCTTTCCTGGGGGGAGCTCGAGGGTACTGACCACAGAAAACAGCGATCTACGCAGAAGGAGCATCTATACAGGAAATAATAAACCGCTGTATAATAATTTGCAGCGTTTTTTTACTTGTATGCAGAGGTAAGAACACGATCTAATGAATGTTTTTTGGATCCTGTTGGACCACCCGTCTGTGACGAGGCGTTCGTTCAACTGCACGGCCTTTGTAATTACTTAGCTACTAGTTTTAAATAAGTTTATCCTGAGTCTTCGCCCATCACGTAGAGCACAATCAGCAGTCGGGCAATTGGTACCTTGCGAGCCTCCCAAGGCAGCTTCCGAGTTGTTTGTGGGGACTCCACAGTGTTACTTGGGGAGGAAGAGTTGCTTATTTCACGGATATCTCTTCCCATTTCGCTAATTATAGTCACAACTACGAACACAACAATTATTATTCACCACCGCTTTGTGTGATTCACAATTTTGACAACAGGTGAAGTAGAAAACCATTTAGTTTCTGATTTTGGGCAGAAGAGGTTTTTTTGAGTAACGAATAATGGGTGAAGTTTGAGGGGGTTTTCCAGCCCCCCCATATAAGCCATATTGCAATAAGTCGAAAGTGAGGCCAGTCAAGTTTTCCATAGCTAAATCGACTTTGGACTCTTAAATCCAACTCATTGTGAATTCCATCGAAAAGTCAACAGAAAAGTTAAGTTTGAACATCAAACATTTTGGATTTTCTTAACGGATCAAATTTGAGCTGTTATGCAGAACAGCGCATAAAACCGCTAAGGAAGGAAGGAAGGATTCAATTGGACGATAACACTTTGCGCGAAGAGTATGCCAAAATTGAGTTTTCTGACTCAAACAGAGCTCAAACGTTGAATAAACTCTATAAAATCAACAAGACAGAGGAAATCGAAGATTCTACCTATATAAGCTAACCAATTATTGATAAATAATGATAATGATGAATAAAGAATAATCTAATGATGATTAAAGAAATAATTTATTTTTGACTTGAGAATAGTTCATTTTACGTCGCTTACAAGGCTGCATGACTGGAATTTCATTTAGTTACCTACAGATCCATCAGATCATCAGGGACTCAACCTAATGGAACACAATCAGAATGTACTGAACAAAACCGGAGATCAGGGCTTCGCTGTCCCTCGAAATTTTATTGAAACTCTTTAATGAAACTCATATAATAATTATGTACTGTATGTAGGTGCTGAAACTGGCGAGTTTATGATAATATAATCATCAATAACAATATTATAAGTAATTTGAAACCAAGTGATAACAACTGGTGATATACAAAAAACAAAAATTCGCATGGGGGTCAAAGAAAGCACCCAATGGGAGCCCTTAAAATCTCGTTTTCTGTTATTTAAAAAAAAAATTAACTCTGGGGGCCTAGTCATTAAGCAAAAGAGAAATAAAAGAAAAGAAAGAACAGGACATCTTGGCATTTTCCATATCTTTCCAAGAGAATCCTAGTTAGGTGTCTTCTCTCATTTCTCGTATGTCTGACAGTGATATCGTGTATCATCCTTCGCTGATCAGCTACCACATCGGTCATTTTGATCTTGTATGATTTTTTCATCTCATAAAGGTAAGTCGATTGTCCATTAAAAATATATAAATATTATCGATTCGTAAGTACTAACGTTTAACGAACTAATTACGGGTTGAGACAGGCAGGTACTTAAGAGTGGTGATTTCATTACAGATATAATACAAGCACTATGCCGCTTAATTTGACTTTTTCTATATGTAGATCACTTTCTCAATGTCACGGGAACTATTCAGTAAAATATACGAACCCGCGAGACATCTGGAAGAGACTATCTCTCCCGGGAGATTTTCAAAATAAATGAATCTCTTTTCAGTAGTTATCTCTTTTAGTGAACAGGCTCTAACTGAAAAACCTATTTCTACTGAAAAGCATATTCATTAAAAGAGTGAAAAGAGTATCTATTTTGAAAATTCCCGGGAGAGATAGTATCTTCCAGATGTCTCCCGGGTTCGTCTATTTTACTAAATAGCCCCCAAATATATATTTAATGATCAATCGAGTTACTCTGATGAGACGAAAAAATACAAACGATAAAAATGACTGACGTGGTAGCGGATGAACCAAGAGCATCATGTAACTGTCAAACAAAGAAGAAATGAGAAAGAAAGACCGTCTCTTTCGAGACAATACACCTAATAGTGAAAGTGATAGAAAATGCCAAGATGGCCTCCAACTATCTTTTTTAGAAGTTACTGAATAACCCTGTAATGGATACTATTAAAAAATATCTTTTTGCCAGAAGAGAGTTGGGCGAAAAGAGATATCTCTTTGGCTTAGTGAATAGGCCCCCAGGTTTCGTTTACAGTTTGGGTTACGTAGACTCGTCGCGAAGGTTTTTGCTCTGGCGCAGTTCGCCATTTGGTTGAATGATGTCTACGTTGCTGGCACTTAGGGGATGAGAAAACGAAACCCAGCTTCCAATTATTCAACCATAGTGTTCTCTGTTCTGTGGATTCAACCAAGAAACGTGAAGTGGTTGTGTATCGTAACTCTCCCACATGAACCTTTACGCCAAGTCGTATCCAATTTTTGGCCGTTTTTTATAGTTGGTATATCCAAAATTATCACTACAGTACCCCCCGGTACATATAATTTTGCCAACAGCTTCTTTTTGTCTAATTTTCTCATCAACTCCCCTCCTTTCGCTAAGACGCAAACAAACGATGAGGAATAGGGAAATCAAACATCGAGTTTCATTCGTCTGACACGCTGTAAAATGGTTCAAACTAAGACCCTGTTTTGTAGGACTCTGCGAGCTGATGCCCATAATATACCTATAATAGTGTTATGGGTAGTCATTTTATTACTACTGTTGGTTTATTATTTTTCAATACCTACTACTAATGAACCTTTGGAATCGAGCGTGAAAAACGTGTTTTTAATCCCCCATCGAAATTTGATGGCTTGCGTTTCCAGGTACCTACGTGAATCATACTGTATACGTAACACCGGCCCTGAAATAAAACTGATTTTAATCACTCATGATTTTATGGAACAGAGTTCGTTATTCCGTGATTATATTTCATTTTCAACTAGGATCGTTATTATGGGTTTTATTGAAAGGTAGTGTTTTTAAAAAAAAACCTATTTATTCATGGGTATAAGTTTGCTGTTCATGGCCATATAAATCACCCAAATTAGGCGACAATTTCAGAATCAGGTTAAAATAATAAACCGTTGTGTAATAATTTGCAGCGGTTTTTCTGGATATATTTTTACCTAGTTATTTTCCTAGGACCTACAGGTCCTTGTTTTTTTCAAAACTGCTACGACAAATTCTGTCCAAGATTAGGTATAGGTAATTCCAAGCCTGGCTAAAGGCCTGTTTAGCCAGAAAAATAAAACACCATCGTTAGCTTTTTTCGAACCGCGTGCACGTCGTTGGTCTACATTAGTTTCCGCGTTCAACTGGATGTACCCTTGCGCCCAAAAAGCCAGTGACTGATCATCCTCGCAGGGTCATCCATCTGGTACCATACGGGCGGCCGTGAAAGTATCCAAGATAGCAAAGAAAATGGGAACGATGACAACCTTCTTGAACCAATTTACTGAGCAGCCAAGATGATCGTTTGACATACGTAGAAAGTTTTTCGTAAACTGAATAATCAGCTTACAGTGCAAAATTAGGTCTTGAGAAGTCCAAGTTTCAAGAGCCCTCGGGTTATATTACAACTGTTATCCAAGAACCTCTACTTGATCTCTGACCTCATTCAAGATAGTAAAGGAAATCAGTGTCAAGAAAACTTTTCTACGCTAGATTTTCCGTACCTGTCCTCATTGCACTCTCTTGAAAAACTTGGATGAACTCTTGGGTGAAAACTTGAAACTCTTGGATGAACTCGTGTTCAAATCCACAAAATCAGGTCGACATCTGAATTCCCTAATCTTCGAGATGTCACTTCCCACGCAAAACAATTTCAGCCATGGAAACTTATCAAATCGAAATAGATCTTAACACAGATCTTGCATACAAAGAAGGAGGGATTCCTGGCGATAACGAGGGTATAATTGGCAGGATAATAACGTAAATCCACGTAAATGTTTTAAAAAAAAGCCAAGATATCAAATTTGGAGGGTCGCTTTAGAATAGAATAGAATAGAATAAAGTTTATTCACAAATGATTTTACAATGACATAAGACAAATGAGTAACAAATACAATGGTACTTAGGCGCTAAACATTTAATTGATTCTGCCTAACGATAGGCTAAGCCCGTGTTGTTAGGCAATCAGTTGCCAATTGCATAGTATTCTATCAACCATCGATAAAAATTCAAAACTCAACCGTTCAATAAAAGCTTGAGTTACATGATCACAAAGTTACAAGAAGTTACATGATCAACAAACAGCATACACCCGCCAACATTTTTATTTATCACAGGTATATACTGCCGATTAAGCTATCAATCCCTCCCATTCCTCTCCTGACTATCCATGATAAAATTTCAGTTTTGTAATTAGATCTCGTGTAGTTCATAGGAGATTTCATGTTAGTGCTTATACTCCTGTGGATTATGTATATTACGTAAGATGGACTATGAGTAGTAAGAACCAGCCGGGGTCTAGGGGGAACAATATTTCCTGCAGACACAGGAAAAACTGCAGGCTATATTGTTGGTTTGGGTGTTTGTGATAAAATAATAGCGAAATCTTCACATAGAGTTGACGAATATTGAAAACCTTTACCAGGTCAAAAACCTCCTCAGTTGGGGTTCGACGAGGAAGAGACATCATAGTTTTTAGAATAGATTTTTGTTTCAAATATAGTTTGTTTATATGAGTGGTAAAAGTACCACCCCAAGCTAATATTCCATACTGAATTACAGGCTGACACATGCTATAATACACTAGTTTAAGTTTCTCCTTAGGTAAAATTTTTCTTATGTTATAGAAGATATAGGAAAACTTTTTAATTTTATTACAACAGTAGTCTATATGGGGGCGCCATGACAACTCTTGATCTATTATAACACCTAGATATTTATGGTAATTTACCATATCAATAGTCTATCGAGAATATACTCCAAGAAGACTGCTGTCCCTTTGTACTTCCAATATTAACTTCCTATCATAAATGTCAGCTTTATTACTACCAAACACAATTAGCTTCGTTTTTTTAGTGTTGAGTGTCAGATAATTTCCATAAAACCAGTCATTTAAAAGTTTCATTGATATGGATGCTTGGGTAAATGTTTCCTCCCACGTATCGCCTTCCACCACCAACGCTGTGTCATCAGCAAATAAGTAGAGTTTGGATTTGTACATTCTTAGCTGCACAATGTCATTGATATATATTAGGAAGAGAAGTGGTCCTAGAGTGCTTCCTTGAATAACACCGAAATCATTATTCAGCTCATCACTCATACAATCACCTATTGAAACAACTTGTCCACGATTCGTAAAGTAGCTTTTAAACCATTGTAAACTGGAGTCTAAGATACCTACCTCCTTCATTTTCTCGAATAGATGTTGCCTATGTATGGCATCAAATGCTTTGGCAATATCTAACATAATAAGGGCTCCTTTCTTTTTTGTTCTCGAATGTCATAAAGATCGGAGGTTAGGGCATAAAGAGCTTCCTCCACTCCAGCGCTTTTCCTAAACCCGAATTGTCTAGAATTGAGCACCTTATTACGTTCTAAAAATGCATATAAATGATCTTTAACATGTTTCTCAAGTATCTTTGATAGAGAGCTTAGCATTGATATGGGTCGGTAGTTGCCTTCATCACTCACATCACCGCCCTTGTACAAGGGGATGACTTTTGCTGCCTTAAAACATTCGGGGAATACAGACATGGAGATACTCAAATTAAAGACATGAAGTATTGGGGATTTCAGGAATTTATAATATCTTTTTATTGTACTGAGTTGGATCGCATCTAGACCAGGAGCTGAACTTCCTTTCTTGGTTTTCAAAATATTCTCCAGATCTGACTCGGACATCAAAGGGACTACAAATTTGTTTAGTGGCGGATGGCAGGACTGATTTTTTATGTTTCCATTGGATTTTTTCAGGATGCTTGAGGTCAGTCTTGAACCAATTTGAGTAAAAAAGGTATTGAGCAAATTACAGGCAGTTTTTTGAGCTATGTTTGTTTGGAGTTTATTCTTATTAATCAAAAACTTTACCAATGGACACACAAATTCACACTTTACGCGGAACATACACACAACGGGGTGAAAGCCACCCGAGTCGACGTATCAAGTGCCTCTCTAATGCTTGGCAATCATGCGCATGCCTAAACAATTATTTGTCTGTCCTAGAAGGGATCCGTATCCAATATTTCTATAAAATGAGGCCTCGGGCAAGGCTGTAACGGACCGTGGAACCGCAGGGTGGGCCTTCGTTGAGTTCATCGTACCCGCCAGCGGCCAACCTCGTCCAGATGAAGAAGCTTCCCCCAGGTCTGGACATCAGTCAATGTCGCCAGACCAGGAATCGGGATCCTGCTCAACCGGAGATTTGCCGTAGACGTCCTGGTAGGAGTAATTTGCAGTATCCATCTTCCCACCGCTGGATTCATCCTCGTAGTAATGAAAGCCGGGATGATGGGAGCTTGCTTCGTTAAAATACTTTGTTCTTCGGTTGGGAATGTGAATCGCGAATGAGTGCGCGAGGGGTCATTGCCGCTTTTGCGGAATTCCAAAAGAAACACTGGTTCGGTGATTTACGATACAAGGCAACAAAAAGGAATAAATAATATTCAACATCACCAGCACCACCAGGGCTGATAACAGGTGATAACCAAGAAGAGGGACTCAAGTTCTTGATGATAACTGGACATGCACGTTACATCAATTAGGAGGTAAAGGTGGAAAAAACAAGGCCCGTTTTGAAACTATTATCTAGTGTGAATGATGGTTATCTACTACTGTACCGCCCTCAGACGAGACCTTCATTGTGATTTGATCTATTTTCCCATTTGCAACATAGCAGACGTATTTCATTGATGAAGACGTAGGCAGATGTAAAGGAAGTGACTACCTTCCTGTATCCGTGAACGTGCCCATATTTTTTGTGTGCGTGTGTGTGTTTTCAGCATTTATATAACTTTACTACAGTGGCCTCAGGATAATTTACTGGAGGAAAACAATTTTAGGGCCGGTTTATCAATTGCATGGCTAAACGAGCAGTTAGATAAACCGCAGTTAAATATAACTGTCGCTTATCGAATTGATGTGTTCATCAATGCAGTAGCGGTGCGTGGGCTCTGAAAATGGTGGGCCACCAAACCGGAACACAAATTAACAGCTTTTTCTACAAAATACCTGTAAATGTTTTCCAACAGTTGGAGTCTTCTTATGAGAAATGGGTGGATTTTAATCAACCGCAGCTCTTAGCAAGTCAGAATGTAAGCACTGTGTTCACAATAGTTCTGACCAGTACCCGGGATTACCAGAAGCTAAAAGTTCTATAGCTTCATACTGACTAATACTCAGCAACTTCCTAAACTTTTAATCATCACTCTATCCTCGTAGGAAAACGTCGAAAATTTCGACTGTAAGTTAGCCACCGAATTCATGTGGTACAAAAATACAGAAGCAAATAAACTAAACAACCACTAAAAACAACGAACTAGACTAAAATACAACGAAGTAATGACCCGCCGGCCAGTACCTACTTGGATGGAGAATCAGACTAGAAGCCAGGTACTTATCTGTGTATGTTGACGTCGATCAATCCACAAGACCACAGACAGGACACAACGCACTTAATTATCGCAAATCCAAATCTGTCCTGGGAACTCGAATGGAAACATACAAAATTCGAAACGTAAGCAGAAAATTGAAAACTCAACATAGGAACAGAACGGCGAAAGTGATAAGAACATGGAATAAAGGGCTCCCTTTATTCCATGATAAGAATTTTTAGGGGAGGACAGATAGAAGGACAAGCATCTCGTATCGAGATAACAACATGAATTGAAACAATCCAATCGATTGTGAACACAAACGATTTTTGGATGGAAATGTTGGCCCCGGGCCGAAAATGGGCGGGGCTAACCGAATTTTTACTCGACTGAGCTTGCGCGGACGGGCCACTTTTCTCCGTTGCCATGGGGACACCGGGTCACGGGACCTGCCAGTTTCAAAGCGTAGGTTTCATTTTCGATTGCAAGACATCGATTACTGTAGCTATATTCCGATAAAATGCTCGAATATCCATAGCCAGAGAACTCTGTCTTCTTCTTCTTCCCAGTTACTTGTCTTGGCCGCAGCCATGCCAGACATAGGTTGGGACAGAGAGAGAGAACTCTGTCGAGTCGCTGTTGAACTTCGTGAAAAATGCTAGGTGCAGTATACGGAAGGAAATTCGAATGCCAACTGAACAAATGGTTGGTATTTTTTTGGAGTTTTTCGTGTTTCTGGATGCCGGGGCAGTTGCCCAAGTGGCCTTATGGACGCAACGCCCCTGCATCAATGCCAACCTAACAGAAAACAGTGGGTTAGAGTATGGATACTGCAATAATTTGATTATTTCCTGTAGAAGGCCGTGAGTAACCCCGATGAACCTTCAGTTTCCGCGGGCTGTGCTGCCGGTTTCCGCGGGTACTGTTTCTTGTTTGCGGTGTTTCGTATAGTTCTATGTTTCCACTGTAAGATGATATACCACTGACAACTCCTTCGCTATATTACATGCTGAGCTCTTGCTCACCCCGCAAGCTCGCTACCCAACGCATAAAATCTAGTATAAAGTATAAAAGCTCACATAGGTGGAATTGAACACCTAATTCTTTTCTGCAGGCGACTGTGTTATGCTCCTCTACGAGGGTCAATACAAAGAGAACCGTCTCTGTCGAGGCGGGCCCTCAGAATAAATTAGGTGTCTTTCCATTTCTCCAAATGGTTTAACATATTTCTCACCGTGCACGGCCTCCTTTCCCACTCCAAAAACTCTGCAAATACACTATTCTCGTCGTCGCTGCTATCGAAAGAATCGATGCTAATCGCTGCTAATCGATGGTATTCATAATAACGTCACAATGTTGCAGACAAAAACTGAAATTGCATGAAAATAACTAACTTTTTGAGGTTGGAAAGCCTTGGATGACCTCACTAAACCTCAGTTGTAATTTTTATCCGGCCGTCTTCAGACCAGATAAATTTAAACTACAGTAAGCCCGTAACTGGGTGGTGGCTAAACAATCAAACCGAAGCAAAATGCCATTTTGTTCTTAGTGCTAGTTACGGCCCTTAGTCATCAACATGAAAATGTCCACCTTTTTGAACAAATCTGATTCCGTATCTGTCCCGTGTTATTCCTCAAAGGACCACGAAACCAAAAAATAATGGGTGTGATTTATCGGCCCGGCAAAATAGAGGTTACTCCCTACATAAAGGCGGGCATAACAGCTTTTAATTCAAACACACGTCCAAAAAATACTTCGCACATCAAAAAAGGGAATCGCACGGCTAATTTGGGAGTCGCACGGCTAATTTGGGAAACGCCCGTCTAATAAGGTGATTCAACGTTCAAATTTGTTATTGCCCTTCCAGAAATTGATTTATAACGGCAGAAGAAGGATTCTCACAGTAGAAATGTCCAACTCCACATCAAATAGCTGTGCAAAACCGCTTTTTTGCTGTGCCAACCCCTTTTCTGATGTGAGATTGAATAATACGCTGGTATTGATCACCTATTTAGCCGTGATTGGAGTCAATATTGACGTTTACTTTATGCTGGGAGTTTTACTTTTTCTGAAGTGAAGATAATCTTTTTAGATGGAGATTCGCAGAAGGGAAAATACCTTTTTTTGCCGTGCAGTTAAATATATCCCAAAAATAATGTTGTCCTAATCGATAGACTGGAGCTACGGAAACGCAACGCCGAAATCCGTTAGTCTCTATCACGAATAGCAAGATAGGTGGTATCGACATGACGTCATGATCGGCCAGCAAGAGGTTAGTAACAGCTTTAACTGGGACATCCGCCATCAAGTTACCACGTCAGCTATGTTGTTAGTCTTAGTTCAATGAGTGTCTGTTGGGAAACGAACGAATTTCGCTCAAATCTTCCTGTTTTGTGAAGGCACAACACAAGGCTCATAACGTGCAATGTACAATAATAAATTATTGTTGGAGCGAATGGCAACAGGAAGGGAGTTGTTTGACCTGCCGTAGTCGATTGTAAATCATTTGAGTGATAACATCACCATCAGAACAAAATCGAGCAGAGGACTCTCATCCCCTTAGAACCTTGAAAACGATAAACAAGTCGCAGATACCCTTGTCAAAAAATAAATACCTACACGAAAAAAGGAAGTGGGCTGATTGATGAGAGCAGTTAGCAGGGACTCCTCCCTGTGGAGACTATTTTCCAACTGAGGATTCTGTAGATAATACTGTTGATTCGGTAATTTCCTAGGCATTTTAGATTCTACTATTTGCCTAGAAGTTTTAACTCAAAAAACAAATACGATCTAACGATTTCTCCTATCTTAAGAACAGGCATTCGAGTTTCTACTAGCCTTTCCAAAGGCCAAAAATTGATGTAGCCATCTTCGTGGTGCCTTCTTTATAAGCTTGATGTCAAAAATCACGCACGCGCTTTAAAGGCTTTTTAGTTGTTTCAGTGTTAAAAAATCGCACCCGAGCAGAAGGTAATTCACTACGTAAAACCTCTGTTGTCTCGTGTGAAATATTCATTACACTGGTCCCGGGATCGAACACACAAGAGTCGACCCTGTCACAAATACGGATTTTCTCTTCACAGCACAGCAGGTCGGTATCCGATGGCGTTTCAATATTCCATGAGGTGGTACCTATCACTTGATTGTGTGGAAAGATCAAACGAGGGCAAACAACGCCAAATCCCGCCTTTGAAGCGGTTTTCTCAAAATGTATACTAATCTCAATTTGAGGAAGAGCGAAATAACTTTTCTTTTTCATAAAATTTAAAAGACGGATAAATAATATGGGAAGTCAGGGGTAAGGTGATTTTTCTCGGTAAAGCCGTTAAGGGCTTCGTTATCGACACGACCTTCGCCATTTCAAAACGAGAGGAATAACACGCTGAAAAGTGGATACGTTGCGACAAAGTTGAGTTGTTAGAGGCTCACAACAACCAGTCCCTGGAATATGAAATTGTGAACTGGGTGGAAAATACGCCAGTCCTCGTCGTTACTTATAATGTGGCTTGTTGTACAGGAGTCCCAAGATTTTGTCAGATTTCCAAAATCAACGAAGGTCGAGCTGGAGGTATTTCTATTGGAAAGATTTAAAGGAATATAATTATACCAAGCTGGTTTTTGTAATTCAGATACCTAAGTATTGAACAATATTGATAGAATTATAAAAGCCGAATGAGACCAACTCGAGCTCTACCAGCTATGCAGCCATCATTTTAGGCAGTGTTCAGAATATTCGGCTGCTGTCGTAAAAATCGCAAGGAACATATAAAAATCATTCCGTTCGAAATTCTCCGTTTGATTTGGTATTATCTGACCTTTGAGATAAAACCCCAAATCCAGCTAAAATGTTAGTGATGGCAAACGACAGGATGGGTTCGAAAATGAGCAATTTTCGAAAACAAAATATGGGTTAAATTCAAGTTTTTGTAGGTCAACCTCTAAAGATCTGTAAAACTTCAACAGTTACCAAAAACTGAGATAAAATTATTTAAAAAAAAGAAAGTATCTACAGAACGGACAAAAAAAATTTTTCAATTGAAAAAATATTTTTCCCCCAAAAAGTGGTCATAATATGCAAGTTGTTCCGGGTTACAAATGACTAAAACATTCAACACAGCTGAAATCACCAAAACCAGCTGAAATTCACAAACTTCGAAAATTCGCTGTCATAGTCATGCTGCATCATGCATGAAAGGAAATTATGGTTAAATTTAACTTCGGACAGTTCATGAATATTCTTGTGGGAACTCGACTTGGCAAAGCTGTTTAAAACGTTATCAGACGAACGAAATGCTTGTAGGTGGTTAACAGAAACCGTGGCTTGTTGTGTACAGGAGGAGTCCCGAGATTTTGTCAGATTTCCAAAATAGACGATCGACGAACGTCGAGCTGGAGGTATTTCTATTGGAAAGATGTAAAGCAATATAATTATACCAAGCTGGTTTTTGTAATTCAGATAAGTAGAGAACAATGTTGATAGAATTATAAAAGCCGAATGAGACCAACTCGAGCTCTACCAGCTATGCAGCCATAATTTTAGGCAGTGTTCAGAATTTTCGGCTGCTGTCGTAAAAATCTCAAGGAACATATAAAAATCATTCCGTTCGAAATTCTCAATTTGATTTGGTATTACCTGACCTTTGTTAAGAGATAAAACCCCAAATCCAGCTAAAAGTGAGCAGGATGGGTTCGAAAATGAGCGATTTTCGAAAACAAAATATGGGTTAAATTCGAGTTTTTGTAGGTCAACCGCTAAAAATCTGTAAAACTGCAACAGTTACCAAAAACTGAGATAAAATTATTTAAAAAAAAAAGTATCTACAGAACGGAAAAATGAAATTTTTCAATTGAAAAAATTTTTTTCCCAAAAAGTGGTCATATGCAAGTTGTTCCGGGTTACAAATAACTAAAACATTCAACACAGCTGAAATCACCAAAACCAGCTGAAATTCACAAACATCGAAAATTCGCTGTCATAGTCATGGTGCATCATGCATGAAAGGAAATTATGGTTAAATTTAACATCGGGCAGTTCATGAATATTCTTGTGGGAACTCGAATTGGCAAAGCTCTTTAAAACGTTATCAGACGAACGAAATGCTTCTAGGTGGTTAACAGAAACCGTGGCTTGTTGTGTACAGGAGGAGTCCCGAGATTTTGTCAGATTTCCAAAATAGACGATCGACGAACGTCGAGCTGGAGGTATTTCTATTGGAAAAATGTAAAGGAATATAATTATACCAAGCTGGTTTTTGTAATTCAGATAAGTAGAGAACAATGTTGATACAATAATTATTATAAAAGTCGAATGAGACCAACTCGAGCTCTACCAGGCAGCCATAATTTTAGGCAGTTTTCAGAATTTTCGGCTGCTGTCGTAAAAATCGCAAGGAACATAATAAAAAAGTCATTCCGTTCGAAATTCTCAATTTGATTTGGTATTATCTGACCTTTGTTACGAGATAAAACCCCAAATCCAGCTAAAATGTTAGTGATGGCAAACGACAGGATGGGTTCGAAAATGAGCAATTTTCGAAAACAAAATATGGGTTAAATTCGAGTTTTTGTAGGTCAACCGCTCAAAATCTGTAAAACTGCAACGGTTACCAAAAACTGAGATAAAATTATTTAAAAAAAAAAAGTATCTACAGAACGGACAAAAAAAATTTTCAATTGAAAAAATATTTTTCCCCAAAAAGTGGTCATATGCAACCTGTTCCGGGTTACAAATGACTAAAACATTCAACACAGCTGAAATCACAAAAACCAGCTTAAATTCACAAACTTCGACAATTCGCTGTCATAGTCATGCTGCATCATGCTTGAAAGGAAATTATGGTTAAATTTAACTTCGGACAGTTCATGAATATTCTTGTGGGAACTCGACTTGGCAAAGCTGTTTAAAACGTTGTCAGACGAACGAAATGCACTCTTCTAGGTGGTTAACAGAAACCGTGGCTTGTTGTACAGGAGGAGTCCAGAGATTTTGTCAGATTTCCAAAATAGATGATCGATGAAGATCGAGCTGGAGGTATTTCTATTGGAAAGATGTAAAGCAATATAATTATACCAAGCTGGTTTTTGTAATTCAGATAAGTAGAGAACAATATTGATAGAATTATAAAAGCCGAATGAGACCAACTCGAGCTCTACCAGCTATGCAGCCATAATTTTAGGCAGTGTTCAGAATTTTCGGCTGCTGTCGTAAAAATCTCAAGGAACATATAAAAAATCATTCCGTTCGAAATTCTCAATTTGATTTGGTATTATCTGACCTTTGTTAAGAGATAAAACCCCAAATCCAGCTAAAAGTGAGCAGGATGGGTTCGAAAATGAGCAATTTTCCAAAACAAAATATGGGTTAAATTCGAGTTTTTGTAGGTCAACCGCTAAAAATCTGTAAAACTGCAACAGTTACCAAAAACTGAGATAAAATGATTTAAAAAAAAAAGTATCTACAGAACGGAAAAATGAAATTTTTCAATTGAAAAAATTTTTTCCCCAAAAAGTGGTCATATGCAAGTTGTTCCGGGTTACAAATAACTAAAACATTCAACACAGCTGAAATCACAAAAACCAGCTTAAATTCACAAACTTCGACAATTCGCTGTCATAGTCATGCTGCATCATGCTTGAAAGGAAATTATGGTTAAATTTAACTTCGGACAGTTCATGAATATTCTTGTGGGAACTCGACTTGGCAAAGCTGTTTAAAACGTTGTCAGACGAACGAAATGCACTCTTCTAGGTGGTTAACAGAAACCGTGGCTTGTTGTACAGGAGGAGTCCAGAGATTTTGTCAGATTTCCAAAATAGATGATCGATGAAGATCGAGCTGGAGGTATTTCTATTGGAAAGATGCAAAGCAATATAATTATACCAAGCTGGTTTTTGTAATTCAGATAAGTAGAGAACAATGTTGATAGAATAATTATAAAAGCCGAATGAGACCAACTCGAGCTCTACCAGGCAGCCATAATTTTAGGCAGTTTTCAGAATTTTCGGCTACTGTGGTAAAAATCGCAAGAAACATATAAAAATCATTCCGTTCGAAATTCTCCGTTTGATTTGGTATTATCTGACCTTTGAGATAAAACCCCAAATCCAGCTAAAATGTTAGTGATGGCAAACGACAGGATGGGTTCGAAAATGAGCAATTTTCGAAAACAAAATATGGGTTAAATTCGAGTTTTTGTAGGTCAACCGCTCAAAATCTGTAAAACTGCAACGGTTACCAAAAACTGAGATAAAATTATTTAAAAAAAAAAAAGTATCTACAGAACGGACAAAAAAAATTTTCAATTGAAAAAATATTTTTTCCCCCAAAAAGTGGTCATATGCAAGTTGTTCCGGGTTACAAATAACTAAAACATTCAACACAGCTGAAATCACCAAAACCAGCTGAAATTCACAAACATCGAAAATTCGCTGTCATAGTCATGGTGCATCATGCTTGAAAGGAAATTATGGTTAAATTTAACATCGGGCAGTTCATGAATATTCTTGTATGAACTCGAATTGGCAAAGCTCTTTAAAACGTTATCAGACGAACGAAATGCACTCTTGTAACAGACACTATACCGAAACTTGTCGTATCCACGGGGGCTTCTTGCCTAATTATACCGGTGAACAACAGGAGGGGAGAACGCTGTGCCGCCATTTGCATTCGGAAGACGAAACTTGGACCGACAAAACTTTGACCGTCCCGACCACAAATCGCGGCACAGTGTAAATGTTTGTGTGAATACGTCTTTACACAGTACCTACAAGCAAATATTTGTAGAAACATGCAACTGTGTCCACAGAGTAGGACTACTACCTAACACTACAGATTCCTGTATCCTGTTGTACGTTTTAACCGGTGCCGTAATAAAATTCTTCAACTTCACCATTTACCTTGTTGCTACTTCGGAGTTGTGGAACACCAGCCATTTTAACTCACCTGTAAAACGAAAAATTACATTTTTTTTTAAATAAAGTTGACGGTAGTACGTGCCTACTATGAATTGAACAGTATCTTGAGAGGACCTGACAACCGGCAGACATTTATTTTTAGCAACAGTACCCTGACCTTGAGTCGTCTACTCAGAATTAGATTGTTGTTCCGAATCACTCGAGCCCTTCAAGCTGCACTTGAGGTTCATTTAAACGGTTTTGTAATTAAATAGATCAAAATGAAGGTAAAATGGAGGAGGTCGTAAAACTATGATTTGAAATCAGGCGCGGATTCCGTTTCCTGGGCGAATTTTGCTATTCTTTCTGTTCATGCAACGAGGAATGAATGAATGAATGAATGAATGAATGAAAGCTTTATTCCTAAAACATATAGACAAATACAAAAAAAATACAATTTTATGCAGTGGAATATACCCCAAAACCATAGGACTTAGTCCTGTGCGGTTTGGGGGAGTTGAGAGCTTAATTAATTAATAGTGTAACAAATTCAGGTAAATCTTACAAGCATCAATACAGAGTAGAAGGAATAGTGTATATATGTATCATGTATAAATACTAGAAAGAACGCTCATACAATAAGTAGGCCCTTTAACAATCAACCACGAGAATATCTTTTTCTTGTATCTTTTTCTTGTATGCAGAGCGAGAGAAATTGGTGGGAAAAGTCATATCAACTGGGAGGGATCTCAGCAGAAATGGCATGCTGAAGGAGTACCCAAGTGGCGAATATTTACTTGTATTAGTTCCAAAATTACCTACCAACTGTCCTGCAGTAACGTAACACAGTAACATTTTTCCTCCACACCGCATTTGGGATGTTGTTTAAAACAAGACTTTCATCTGGTTTTTAACGACTTTTTCTTCACTCAAATTTAAAAAAAAATTTAATTGATATTGGACCTATTCCACCCGTCCAAAGTCCATATTACGCTGTCCGCGAAATTGATTTATATCAATATCGCCGACATATGGATACTCCAGCCTCAATCAAGTTATAGATTATATCTACCGAGTATCCACCAATGATATCATCAAACCTTCACGACTTGAAATAAAAAACGCTGCAAATCCCTGAACAACGATTTATTATTTTGTACAGAATACCTTTCTGTTACAGATCACAGCTCTCTGTATAGATAACCCGTCTATACAATATGTACTAGTCTACACATATTATGTAGATCGCAGACCCTCCGTAGGTTAGTACCTAACCCCGTACTCGTTACTAGGTACCTACCTAAATCACGAGTGATGTTGCTAAAATAATTCTTTCGATGACAAACAGTACCTAAAATAGCGAAAAGAAACGCAAATAATGAAGTTCTGAAGGAAAATTGTTGATGTGGAGTGAAATAGATGCCCCTTCTGCGTAGATCACTGTTTTCTGTGGTCAGTACCTACCCTCTGGTCAAGTATAGGTAATGAACCGTTATGTAATAACTTGCCCATCAATAATACTTCAACGGTTGGTCAAGTTGCACAAGGACCGATCAACAAAATCCAGCCCCTTCTTGGTAGATGAACCGTTGTGTAATATTTTACCGTTATGTAATAATTGACTGTTGTGTAATAATTTACCGTTATGTAATAATTTACCGTTGTGTAATAATTTACCCATCAATAATACTTCAAAGTTTGTTCAAGTTTCACAAGTACCTACCAACAAAATCCAATAGTCCATCACTTATCAAATGAAATAATATCGCAGAACAAACAACTCGACTTCATACAGCCATCCTTGATTATAATCAGGTGCTCCCTAGTGATGATATCTGGGCCGGATTTATACAGTTTGATTCACGATCATGTTGACGAAGCTTTTTGGTGCACACGAACGGCTGGACGTGCAATGCTCCGGGTCGTCTCAAAAATTTTTTTAGCTCAAGACAAATTTAATATCGTAAAAAACCCATACCCTACAATCGAAAGTTTTTGAGATACGGCGTTCTGAAAATTTCAACCCCTATTTTGAACCCCTTAGAGGTGACTGACAGTAACGCCGAGCTTCGAGGACCAACTGGACCCCGAACGGAACCTATAACCCGAATTTCATCAATTTTTATTCATGGTAACTAAGAAAAGTGGCCAGTACGGCGGACAGACAGAAATATTTTTATTGCATTTTCGGATTCTACATACCTTGAAACGTAAACCATCAAATTTTGAGAGGAGTTAAGATTTTTTTTTTTCATGCTCGATTCCAATGGTTCATTATTGAAAATAATAAACCAAAATGGTGACATTTATAATAAATTCAGGCATCCCATGGACAATGTCTGGGGGTTGTAGGTATACACTGCCGGCATTTCATACCTTACCCGTGGGTAACACAAATATTATAATAAGAGCCTGCCAGCCATTAGAAAGACGAGATATTATGGTGGACAACATCAGGCTCAAGATTGCTCACCAGTGATTTCAAGCAGACAACTGAATTTTTTTTTTGGATTGTCATAGGACTCGTATTGGATTGTGTGTGTATGTGTGTATTGGGGGGGGGGGGGGGGGCAGTGCGTAGCAAATTTTCCCGCTATAAAGCCGTTTATCTGACACTGATGAGCGTCCTTCAAAAAAGCAGCGACTCAATGTCTGGGAATTGTGTTTCCAGACAGTTCTCGTATTCCCACCAGACGGTAACCAAACTCTTCGGTTCCCTCGTCGACCATTTCCCATTTGATTTTGCTGCCAGGTACAAAACGACAGGAGGGGCTCGGGGCGGCAAACGTGTCGAAGATGAACTGTTCCATCACGAACGGATATTTGGCGCTCTTTGACGTACTTGTTACTGGTACAGAACGAACAGCCACCAGCTGCGACAAAACTTCTCAGTTGGAGCAGCTTCAGGCACTGCTCGAACTCTCAACACGCGAATCACAATCGAGCGACATTTTTTTTAAAACTTGTGAATCACCCCGAATTATTGCAACCGGCCTGAAGAGAAATTTCTGGTATTCTGCCAGGATAATAACATAGGTAGGTATGGGTTTTGACCAAATCTGAACCCATATTAATTTATCTGTAGGTAAACCTGCATGTTTTACAAGAAGTGTACATATCCATGTAGGTACCTACCTATGTACGTACGTAAATATGAACAGGAATGATTTGCGGTAGTGTCCCGGCACATCAAGGTACTAGTGGACCTTGTCATGGCGCGGGGTGCGGTGCGGGAAAAGTGCCACGGTGCTACGCGTTTGCGCATGCGTAGTTCAAACCAATGATCCGAGCGTTTTGAAATTAATACGGGACCATCTAGAAGCTACACCCCAACTAACCACCCATTTGAGCAAAATCGGGCCTCTTATTCCTAACAATCTGAGCAAGTACTACCTCAGATTCCCGTTTGCGCATGCGCAGCAGCCGTACTAACGATCCATCTGGGCCCAACCCACAAATTCCAGCAAAATGGAATTATAATTGAGAAAATTATGCTTGTGGCAAGTATTTTCAGTCAGACAGACGGACACACATTGAACCAAATTTGTTCAAGTTGCGAAAGTAGGTACCAATGGACTAAATCCAAAATAACAATTTTCTTCGAATGAAATAAATAATATTACGGGAAAACTAACTCGGTTTAAATGTCAAAAAATTTTCATCAATTTCGGTTCATGGCAACTACCTAAGAAAACAGCGAAGTACGGCGAATGGACAGAATTTATTTTTGGATTCTACGTGCCTTGAAACGGAAACCATTAAATTTTCTCGGGGGGGTTAAAATTATTTTTTCATGCTCGATTCCAAAGGTTCATTATTGAAAAAGATAAACCAAAATGTGAAACTGTTGAAATCATTCGAATGAACCTAGATAACCTATCAAGATATACAATTCAGTTGATAGGGAAGCACTGAGATAGAAAAATATTGCGAGGCTGATTCGCGGACCATCATGCCTTTCTAAAAACCGGATTAACACAAGATACTACAGAGTAGGTAGCAGAGAACGACGAATAATAAACAGTTCAGCAGGAATCACGTTGTGATCATTTTCCCGGAGGAAGCAAGTCGTTCTACAGCATTGTATAATATAGAAACTGCAACAGTGCTAGGAGATCATTAGCATATTTAAACTGCGGGTTCGATAAATATGCAAGTGACACCGACCATTCATTTGATATCTTCGACATTGTATGAATTTCTCAACTGCGGTGCACTTCGTCTCGATGTGAAACGCTGTATCACATCACTCGTTGATATCATGTAATTTTCATTACAGTTTCAACTAATGAGACAACTAAAAACGCTGCAAAGACTTTGTCACTTGGGTTTATTATTCTATTGAAAATACCTACAGAAATGTTGCTGTTAATTTATTGTTTCTTTCATGCGCAATAATTGAAATAGTTATTTTTGATGGTTTCCACAAATTTTGGCCCCCGAAAATGCGAATTAGGCTCTTTTTTTTTAAAACATATTATCTTTGATCATTGATAGTGCCATTGAATTGTCTTGATCCACCTGCTGACGTTACATCTAGTGTTATCGCAAATTCATGGTGATTTCAGACAATTTCCAAGGTTTTTGACTCATAAAAAAAAAGAAGTTTGGGAGCTGAACCTTCGTTACAACCTCAATTCTTCACTCTTCGGTCAAAATCAACCTAATTCGGTCTTCTCCCCCTAAAAAACATGGAAAACGATACCACACAAGCTCAGGTTCACTAAAAACTCAAAAATCCCTCGAAAAACCACGAAAAACGCTATTTTTACACTCATTTTCCCCCCATAACACCCCGGGGTATATTCCGATCGGGCTGCCGAGCTTCGGAGCACAACTAGGACCCAAATTTGTTCCCAAATGGGGGCCCAAAATGTGTGCGGAAGAACGAAGATTTTTATACAAAAATTTGACGTAAATTTAAGGCTGAAACTTCGTCAGAACCTCAATTTTCCTTTTTTGGGTCAAAATCAACTTCATATTCGGACTTCTCGCCCTAAAAAACATGGAAAACGATACATCACAAGCTCATGTTAATAAAACACAAAAATATCTATTTTTATACCCATTTTTCATCCGTAACACCCGAGTATATGAGTAGATGACTGACAGTAACGCCGAACTTCGCGGACCAACTAGACCCCAAACGGGACCTACAAACCAAATTTCATTAATTTTGGTTTATTATTCTGTGAATAACACATGTGTATTCGCTCAGCAAAAAGTTTTTATAACACCCCCTCAACATTTTTTCTTTTACGTTTCAAGGTGCGAAGTTTCCAAAAATGTTCGTCCGCCGTATCACCCACTTCTACACTATTTTCGGTCTAAAAGATTCGTTCTTTCGTACACATGCTCCATTTGGGCCCTAGTTGTGTCCCGAAACTTTGCAGCCTGATCGGAATACACCCAGCGGTGTCACGGGTGAAAAATAGGTGGAAAAATAGGGTTTTTTGTGTTTTGGCATGAGCTTAAGGTATCCTTATCCACGTTTTTTTAGGACGAGGAGACCGAATTTTAAGTCGATTTTCACCAGAGTGGAAAACTGAGTTTATAACGAAGTTTCAGCCTTCAATTTACGTTAAACTGGTCTAAAATCGTCGTTCTTCCGCACACAATTTGGGTCCCCATTTGGGAACACATCTGGGTCCTAATTGTGCTCCGAAGGTCGGCAACCCGATCGGAATACACCCAGGGGTGTTATGGGGGGAAAATATAGGTTTTTCGTTAATATATATATATATATATATATATATATATATATATATAGTTTTTTAAAGGTATCAGGGTTTTCGTTTTTTTAAATATATATTTTTTTAAATATTTCAGTGAAGATGAGCTCGTGATGTACCGTTTTCCATATTTTTTTAGAGCGAGAAGACCGAATATGAAGTTGTTTTGACCAAAGAGTGAAGAACTGAGGTTTTAACGGAAGTTCAGCTCTCAAAACTCATTCTTTATGAGTCAAAAACCTGGGAGATTTTCTGAAATCATCATAAATTTGTATAATAGCACTAGAAGTAGTATCAACAGGTGAATCGAGAATTAAATGGCACTATCAATGATCTAAGATAATTTGTAAAAAAAAATAGAAGAACAATCCGCGTTTTTGGGGGCCAAAATTGGTGGAAACCATCAAAAATAGCTATTTCGATTACTGCGCATGAAAGAAACAGTAAATGAACAGCCAAAATTTCTGTAGGTATATAAACCCAAGTGACAAGGACTTTGCAGCTTTTTTTAGTAGGTAGGCGAAATATTTATGGTAGGTAGTCACTCTACTAATTTTTCTGAAGAGTAATTTTATTCTTTGATGAGTCAGAAATTGGGCAATGAACTCCCTCGAGGCTTTCATTTTACTTCCTCCACTAATGTTGGTATCTGACAGGTAGGTATCCATCAGATATAGGACTAAGCCTAGTTTTCACTTTTTGTCAAAGGTGCTTTCCAGCATAAGATTTTGCCATCTCCCAATAACATCGAGATGTCCCTTCATCGTCCAATCGATTCTGGCATCCTATGCCCTAACTCCTTCTTCTTCGGAACTAACCCACTGACGGGTTCATGATTTTCTATCTACGAGAAAGTTCCAAATCATTCACGCCCTATGTAATAGTAGACCCAAACATTTTTCTTGCTATACCGGACACTATTTTGACACAGGAGGATTCCACAACAGAAGTCTGTCTTTTGATTCACGCTCATATTAATGGTTTATTATTTTTATTTTTTTAATCATTTTATTTTTTAAATTTAAACTTGAGCCTCTACTTTATATGAATGGAATTCAATTAACCCTCGGGCACCCGCGCCTCTTGGAATTTACTCCTAAATTGATAATAACTAAGTCTATCCAGTGTTTTGAGGCCAAATAGATTATACCAAGCTATTTACCATTAAAAAATCTAAGAAATGGCAACTTTGACTTTATTGTTATTCGTAAATTAGTGCCGCGAAAAATCACAAAACAAAAATCTGATTTCAAATAATTTTAATTTCTGGTGAGATAGATTTTTGCGGGTCTCAATGCATAGTTTAGATTATGGAAATTGAAAACCGCGTGATTTTGGCACAATGATAAGTTTTTTCCAGATTTTATACTGTTACAATTCGATTATTGGTATAACTACCCCACTCTAGTCCAACCCCACCTGTGACTCAATAAGATTATGAAATTGAAAACCGCGTGATTTTGGTACAATGATACCTTTTTTCCAAATTGTATACTGTTCGAATTCGATTATTGGTATAATTATTACTCCCACCCTAGTCCAACCACCACCTGAAAGTCAATTAGGTAGATTATAACCCGCGGACGGTATACAGTACCGCTTGGTGACCTTTCCACTTCGCCTGACCGAAAACAAGTGATAGGAGTAATAGAAAAATCGGCACGTACCGGCACTGATGCCAGACAGTTGAAGGACACATACCTAGGTGCGATATACCGGAAATGTTACGCATTAGTGATTTACTGTAATGTTTACAGAGTTGCGGCATGGAGTGCCGTCCCGCGGGTGCCCGAGGGTTAAGCTAAAGATTTGATTTCCCTCCTTCCTATATTTCGACCTAGAGTGATGATACGTGTTTCGATATCACGCCAAGCTCAAATGTGGTATACCTACGCTGAATTTCAATCTCCTGCGAATCCTCATTATCGCCAACGATTTTTAAAATTTGCTTAAAATTTTTCTTTTTTATTCCAAAGGTTTATTACTGAAACCCAACTAATGAAACGACAACATTGACAGCATCACAGTGAGCGCATTGTGGTATCTGACTTCTTTTACCAATTCAGCCAAGATATTTTTTCGAAGAACTTTCGTCCTGTTATACGAGTGGGCTGGAGATATCAATGTTTGCGAAATAAAGAGCGTAAACGCATATCGACGTAGAAACCTCCGGAGTTTTACAAAGAGCCTTTGGTTCTGTCAGTTGCATCGGGCGGCTGCGGTCAGGCTTCGATGTTAAGAGTGCATCGAGCTTTAAATTTACTCAAACGGTTTTCTATTATTAGATATCGCAGACCGCAAAGAATCTAGAATGCGGTTTGTCGGGCCTTAGGGTACGTCTCCAGCTTCAAGCCGAGCAATGAAAATTGGTTATCAAATGCGATGTTTTCTCGAAATGCAAGGAAGTACCTACACTACATCAACATTTGTACCTATAATGAGTTACCCATGAATATACAAATTAACACGCACCTACTTTCTGTAAACAGAAAAAAGTAGTATCTCAGAACATGGAAACTCAAATTAGCCGATATGCTGCCCACCAATGAAATTAGATGAAATTTAAGTAAGAATTGGCAGATCCACAAGAATTTACTACTATGTACTATGGCACTCTTTTTATCAAGGGAGATGTTTTTTAGTGGCCACTTCTGTGATGTCATACGTAATTGTATGCTAAAGCCTTGACTGGTGC